>JAOWCC010001589.1:120487539-120824480 GCA_030867875.1 Actinernus sp. WN-2022
TTTGTTGAAACCGTTTGAAATGGCCTTTAAGGAAGTCAAATTCTCCAACATGCTTTCGATATCTTTCAACACTGTCTTCAGGCCATTTCAAACTATTTCAAGATCGGCTTCAACAAATGTTGTACCGATGTTGAACCGATGTTGGGTTGAATCGATATTGAAATCGTTTTACCAGTCTTTAGTTAAACTGAACAGTTTTAGTACAAACCATGTATGAAGAAAATATGCTAGAACTCCATGAACTACATGTATTCGCCTATTCCTAGGTGGTCCGAGTTAAGGCCACTCGGGGCCTCTTGTTCCTTTATCCAATCGTTGTGTAAATAGATGTTGCTGTTTTCTCTTTACATTGCTTGTCATATTTACGCGACCCGTGCTGTGACTTGTTCTGGTGATTTGACTGCTGTCACACAACCCAGCTTGTTTTTGGCGCGTAAACTATTCAAATGCCGAATACATTTAATTCAGGTTTTCTCGATTCGATTCACATTTTATCCAATAAAAATCGAATAGAGTATAAAGGAACGTGTGATCGATGGAAGTAAAAATTCCAACTGAATAAAGTCTGGGTCGCGTTAATGCTTTATCCTCGCACCCTTGTCCCCCGTGCCGTCTGGTCACCGCTCTTTCAGTCGGTTAAAATCACGTTCATCTCCCGAGTAGTAGGAAAAAGTAGGGACGGCTCGCAGTCTAAGGTGCTACGCACACTCGCTCAGAATATAAACGTCACACCAAGACTCAAGAGACCATCACCTTAGCTGGGCGCGGCAAAACGTCACGCGCATGCGCTTTCGATGACCCCAGTGCGCGCTCGTGTCCCCATTTTCCCGCCGAAACTAAAGGAAACAGCCAATCACCCTTGTTTCTAATTTTTGGTACGAATGTGCAATGTTTCGCAAAAAAACAAACAAGAGTAAACCTAAGACTTGAACAGGTTGAAGTTTTCTTAATTCGTAATTGCCGTTGAGTTTACTAAGTTATAAAATTTGTTACTAAAAAAGATTAAGCCCTCGAAAATTTGTATTTAAAACCAGAGCCTTCGTTCTTTCGGCCAGCGAAGCACAACGTTTTGCCGCGGCGTGGATGGTCTCTTGGTCACACTCAACAACGCACTGAGTTCATCACTGGAATTACACAACTTGTTCATAACCGTTAGTTACTCTTGGCTCGCTTTTTTTTCTCGTAGAACTGGTGTTCTGAGTTTCGAAAATGGCTTGGAAATGAGAGGATGAAAGTCTACGCAGTCACGTCAGAAAAACGAGTAAAGGTGAGCAGAACTGGATACAATGTTCAGCCAGTGCCAGTTGGGGATTTTTTTTTCCTGAGGGGTGGGTAGCACCATTACAAATTTGTTTAACCAGAAAAATAAGCAATAAGAGGCTGAGTAACATATCTTTCATCAGCGGTAATTCGTGCATGTGTAAACTGCACAGGCCAAAACACCCGCATTCAACACTTTGTAAACCATTTCCCCACCCAGCGCTCGAAACGTCAGTTGCCATTTGCTTCTCACGGCGGGTGGCATACCTTACCGACTATTAGTTATACCAACTTCCCTAGCGACGCAGAGCTACACAAACTAGCACTCTCGTTCCCAGAGCCCGCGATCTTTCGGCCAGCACCAAGATACGAGGTGGTCACCGCTGGCCGAAAAACGCGCGGGCTCTGGGAACGAGATTGAGGAACTAGTCATCCATTGTATTTTGTGATAGCCGAGTTAGTAATTGTTTTATCATATGATCTATACCTCCAGAGTTTCGAAACTGGAAACTTGACCCTCCAACAGCTCTGCAAATCTAGCTGCCGTGTTTACAAAACGGATCGGTGCACATGCTTAAACATATTCTGCATGCAGTTATTTGCAGACGAATCGACCACTCAAAATTCGGGCTGTGAATAAGTGGAATTACCCCTGATATGTGCGCTCGAAGTAAACAAACAACAAGAACGACAGTGTTTTGCCAATAATAAATATCAACTGTATGTATTATTTTGACTCGCAGGAGTTTGCCATCAGTCCCATCTACCCCGTGCTCGTCATCAGCTATGAGATGTTTATTCGTTTGTTCGATGATATCAAGGACGTCAAGTTTGACTTGTTTATTTGTGACGAGGCCCATCGACTGAAGAACTCCTCCATCAAAACCACGTCGGTATGACGTTTGCGCGAATTGTGTTCACTTTTGTGTTCCCCTTGTGAGACTAGCTGTTTCTTAAATGGTGCTGTCAATTCAATTGAACTTTACCTCCTATATATGTGTCACAGCGTTTTCACGAGTTGGGCTATTTTTAGATTATTTTCCTGCCAATTGCTGGGTTGCACTAGTGGCGGAACAAAAGATGCCTGATTTGCTACTTGTGTTATACCAACCAGCATGGCTGCTACGCTTTTGTGATTTTATTCCCTTAGGAATGATTGCAACCCAAGAATAGCGAGAAACCGTTCTAAAAATAACCTAACTTGTGAAAACGCTGTGACATAGGCGTAGTATGTGGGATGGACGCAGTGACATAGGCCTAGTATGTGGGATGGACGCTGTGACATAGGCCTAGTATGCGGGATGGACGCTGTGACATAGGCCTAGTATGTGGGATGGACGCTGTGCCATAGGCCTAGTATGCGGGATGGATGCTGTGACATAGGTCTAGTATGCGGGATGGACGCTGTGAGAGCCTATAGTATGCGGGATGGACGCAGTGACATAGGCCTAGTATGTGGGATGAACACTGTGGCATAGGTCTAGTATGCGGGATGGACGCTGTGACATAGGCGTAATAGGCGGGGTGGACGCTCCTGATTATGGACTCCTGGTATACCTGGAACAAAAGCATACTCTACTAATTAGAGCAATAGTTACTTGATACGCCAATCCTTTTTCCGGCCGTAGCTGCGTATTTACTTCTGTCTACATTTATATTTAAAAAAAGTTCATATCAGGGTTGAAGACGATGCGGAGAGTTCTCGTGACTGGAACCCCAATACAGGTGAGATCTGGTACTGTCCTGTTACTTGATGTAGAATCGATATCAATGATAAAAACAATGGGATTATAGGCACTTTAGGTCGCAGTATGGCGAACAGTGCCGTACCGTAAATCGTTACGTAGTTTTATTTCGTATGAGTGGGACAAAACTACGGCATGTCCGTACCTTACCGCAACCGTACCGTACCGTAACATCTGTAATTTGATTGAATCGGAAAGACAACAACAATGGGAAAGCCAGATTAATGTCACAGCATGCCGAACAGAGCCGACCAGTGCCGAACAGAACCGAACAGTGCCGAACAGAACCGAACAGTGCCGAACAGAACCGAACCGAACAGTGCCGAACAGGCCGAACAGAACCGAACAGAACCGAACAGTGCCGTAATTCGTGCCGTAGCTTTCCACCTCATTCTCACACTATATCTGCTCAATGCATGTACGTACTAACGCAATGTCTTTTTTTAATATCTCGTCAGAACGACCTGAAGGAGTTCCATTCACTGATAGAGCTGTGTAATCCTGGTATTCTTGGTTAGTGAAATGTGTTTATTTAGTTACCTTAAAAACATTCCTATCAGAAAAAGTCCAGTACTCAACACCATTTACATGGAGTAGAACTGAGTATTGACATTCAAGAGCGGTAACAGTGTGCCGGCCATCTTGGTACGTGTTTTCAAAGTGTTGTTGAATTGACTCTGGGATATTATAGCCATGGTATTGCCAACAAAAAGAAATTGTAGTATTTATTTGTAAATCTTCTACAGTACTGTCCAATAGAGCGGATTTCGTATACACGACTTTCATAATTTGCATAATTTGGAAGGTCAATCTGTAGAGGGAAACCAATTCTACCACATGAAAGATCAAATTAAACTATAATTTTTTTAGTTTTAAAGCAATGTGGAACATCGCTGTTGAGCTATGAGCATTTCTAATGCAGATAAAACATGAAAGTGAGGCTTCGAAGGCCTCACTTTCTCATACAGATTTCAACTGGCTGTAACTTCATTGCTTTATAAGCTACAGCACTCAAATTTCACAAGTTCACTAATGTCGACATGCGCTTTCACATGGCAATGTTCATATTTTCTATACCTGTGGATAAAATACCGAAACGGGAAATCACATATGCAAATTAGGAGGCGGCCATTATGAAAGTCGTGTATGAGTGGGACAAAAATACGGCATGTCCGTAGCATTACCGTAACCGTACCGTAACCATGCCGTACCGTGATTTGATTGGATCAGAAGGAGAAACACAAAAGAGAAGCCATTTCAATGTCACGGCATGTCGTACAGTAACCGTGCCGTAAGTCATTGCCGTAAGTTGCCCACTAATACGAAATCTGCTCTAGGATTTATGTTCGTCACTAACGTACCGCAGGGATGTAGATCATTTTAAAGACAACAATACCAAACGCAGTTATACAGGGGCCATTGTACTGTGTTCTTTGCTTATTTTCTATTTCAAAGCCTGGTCTTTATTGAAAATAACACCTTTTATCAGGTACGCAGGCATTATTCCGTCGCGTGTACGAACAGCCTATTGTTCATGGGCAGCAGCCAGACGCGACCATCGAGGACAAGCAGCTTGGACAAACGAGAGCTGCTGAGGTGCGTACAATTATCCTCCGAGACAGAAGGGCATGATAAATATCCTCGCCGCTTTCTCTTATGAAATCCAATACAGCAAAACCTGAAGGAAGGAGGCCTTATCATTCTCGACCCCAGACCCTTCTCTTATTTCTTACTGCGCATGCTCGATGTGACCATAAATTTGCCCACGCGCACTTAATGAATTGCAGTGCTCAAAAGAATCCAGAAATAGACGAAGTTCCATCCTCTTTCCCAGTGCCTCTCCGACTTGCAAGAAGATGTCAACCTCGTTCCCAGGGTCTTTACGCGCCTAATCCAAGATGGCGTCGAAAGTACCCCTGGCACAGGCTGGTCATGTGACCCAATAATATTCCCAATATGTGGGCACATTTTGAGGAGCATCCGCCATCTTGGATTCATAATCGCTGAAGAGCGGTTAACGGTTGAAGTGTGATCCCAATGAATTCCAGCCGTACATTGTGCTACTTTTACGCAGTTAAGAGGCGAGTATGGTAAAAGCAAAAATGCTAGGTTCGGGCAGGAGCCATGGGCTCCTGGTTCGGGTGAATTTGTAGTTGTTTCAACGAATTTTGAACGCGCAATGCGAGACGACATCAACAGGATTTTTTTTAAATCAAAAATGCACTCGCTATTCTAGCCAATCAGCGGCCGAATCCCACCAGCCTGTACCAGGGGTTCTTTCGACGCCACCTTGGATTAGGCGCGTAAAGACCCATGGAAATGAGGTTGAGAAAATGTTACCCTGTTAGTCGAGGAGTCACTGGGAACGAGGATGACGAAGTGCATGAAAGCATGTCACGTTAATTCATAATGACTGCCTCGTAACCAGTCGCTTTTTCCCCGAAAAGAGATAGTAGAGAGCAAAGGACCACGGGAAGGGTGTCTCCTTCCCAAGCTCCCCAGAACCAATCAAAAGCGCCTGGATACTAGGCAAACGGTATGATAGACCGAAACAAAAACAGTTAACAATGATTTGACTTTTCTTTCACCCGACAACAGTTGAACAGGCTGACGAGCTGCTTCTTCTTGAGAAGAACAGCGGAAATAAACAATCAGTATTTACCACCTAAAGGTACGTACGGTGGGGGGTAGGGGTGGGGAAATAAACAATCAGTATTTACCACCTAAAGGTACGTACGGTGGGGGTAGAGGACGGGAAATAAACAATCAGTATTTACCACCTAAAGGTACGTACGGTGGGGGAGGGGAGTCAGTCGGTGTCATCTTTCATTGTTTTGTAACCTGTGCAAATCTCCTGATTGAAGAACATTTTTAACATTTTAAATTGAAACTAGTTAATTTACTTTGTGGCGACTCTAATTTTATTTTAACGTTTCTCATCCCCAATAGTGACATTCGATTTTTTAAATGATGTCTGAAACGCCGTCTATCTACTGTACAGAGGTGTTAAAAACAATAGACGGTGTCTAAGATATAGAGTCCGCCCAAGGTGTTTAAATGACGTGCTATGAGCCAATCACAAGTCTGTTCAACCTTCCACTGGAAAAACTATGCAAAAAAACATGGACAATGGAAATACTATATATCTATATTTCGAAAGTATGGAAATATAATGAAAATACCATCAAAATTCGGATTCCCATACTATGAAATTGGGTGGTTTTTCCAGTGAAGCTGGCCGTCATGGGGAATTTGTTGGTATTTTTTTCGGATGTGCATATGGTGCCTTTGACGCCCGATCCAGCAAAATAGGAACCTGGGCTCGGAATTTCTTTTATCTTTTGGAGCGCCGAAAGAAAGCTCACAAAAGTCAGTACATGAAAGGTGTTCAGGTTGGCTGAAGCAATGTATAATGCTAACAGCAGTAATCAAGTTTTCTGCCATGATCTTTTTATCACAGTTGAAACAGTGGTGTTTTGTCGACCATCCTCACTACAGTTGTCTCTGTATGGTCACCTGATCTCATCAAGACTGCTTCGCCGCTACCTAACAACCTCTTGTAGCGGTGGTTCACGTCATCTCATGTGCATTACAGCGCTGAAAAAGCTCTGTAACCACCCCAGCCTGTTACTCGCTGCTAGCGAGCAAGCTGCAACCGCACTGGGAAAAGAGGAGTTTGAGGAGGTAGGTTGGAATCGGTAGCCACTTTCGTAGACATCTCCAAAAGGTATTATCAAAGTATTAATTCATGAAGGAAATCAATGTCAAGGATGGATAACATCAGTACAAATTCAATTTTCAAACATTAGTTATTTATATATCAATCCTCCTACTGACCGCCATTATTTCTTCTATTTGTGTACTTAAATGTATACTTTCGAAAGCTTCACGGCTACTTTGGTTACTGCGAACTAATTACTTTTTTCTTTTGTTACTTACTATCCTATATATCTTCTATAACTGGTCTTGTATTGTCTCTTATCCCTGTACTCTTGAATCAGTGTAAAATAAAATGAAACTTGAACATTGAATGTGCGATAAGTAATGGCATGAGTGGCTGTGCTTTATGGGATTTCAGTACAAACTCGAGCTTCTAAATCCCATAAAGCACGGACACGAATTTTGTATCGCACTTATCAAACTGTATCTACTTTGGGTTACCTGGCTTGGTTAGTCCATATATTTATTTCAGGTAACCCGTACCTGAATTAGCTTTTAAAATTAATGTTGTAAGTAAACCCTGTTATATTTCTGGTACAAATAAAAACGTTGTAGGACTCGCTATACGATGGCCTGCAGTCTATCTACCCTGCAGACTACAGCACCGACGACTTGAACGTGGATCACTCAGGGAAGCTCGCCGTGCTGAGTAGCATGTTACAAGAGATATTCCCTACAGGAGAACGGGTCGTGCTGGTGTCAAACTACACACAGGTAGGCCAGGGGGTCCTGATTCCGAACAGATTGGCGCTCAGTTTGAGGTCCAAATTCGACCTCCCATTTTCCGAAGTCGCACAAATACTGACCAACCCGCGTCACTACTGTAAACGCAGTTTACTTATAATTCACAAACATATTCATAAAATTCTTTCAGACCTTAGACCTCCTACAGAAATTATGTGAAGCTAAAGACTACAGATTCCTCAGACTGGACGGCGCGACGGCAACGAGCAAGAGACAGTCCCTCGTGGAGCGTTTTAATGCCAGGCATTGCAATGACTGTAAGTGCTACGTGCTTGCTTTTAAAGTACCTCTAACGTTTAATGTTTTGTTATCATAAATATCAAATCTACCTCAAGTGAATAGTTCAATTGATGTATATCGTCACTGAATACCTATTGTCGCATCGCGTAAGCTAACTGTTGCGACAAGAGGTAAAGAGTGAGGATGTCGTGCAAGAAGAGGTGCATGGGTGGGGCGGGCGGGCTGAACCGCCGTCGTCGCACTAAGCACTGTGAACCGGGAATCTGGGCTAATATACTACCACTCCCGCGGTGCATGCTGCGCTCCCAGCAGCCTGCGTGGTTGTTTAGCAGTGCTCATAGATGCGCTCATTAGATATTCGGTGAGAATAGTAGAATACTTCTTCTTTTTTTTTAAGCACTTACAATTTACACTACAACATTCTAATTTTACAACAATACAAAAACGAAAATAAAGGAATAACGAGAAAGAAAAAAGACAGTTCTAGATGACTACAAGAGACAAACTGCTATTAAATAAGTTTTGCCCACTTGCTTTGAACGTATAATAACTTTTTGTTCCTTATCGATATTTCTCGAAGAACTTCTAATTTGTTTTGGAAGACAGCAAGAAAGCTATCAAAACGTAAGCTACCATTATTTATATTTGTGATGAAGATAAAATATTTTGCTACAAGGATAACATAATATAAGATATCTTCATGTTTTGTATTTTCGTGCTGTCCATATATAACCTTCAGTTAAATTTACCTGCTGTTGCCATTTGATATGCCACCACTCTTGAAATATTACCCAGAATGAAGCTGAAACCTCGCATTGTATAAACATATGGAGTAATGTATGCTTGTCTTTACCGCACAGCTGACAAATGTCACTTTCACACAAATTTGCTCGAAATAGCATGACCTGGTTTGGGAGAATATTGTGAATTATGTTGTATTGAAACATTGATAGTTTTACTTCTTTGGTAATTAAGAAAGGAAATTTATAGACTTTGTAAATGTCTTCTTTGGAAAAACCAAATCGCAGGATTTTACCTTCGGCTGTTGGGGGGACAAAACTACTAGTAAGAATACTTCTTAGTTAGTGTTGCGTGTATGAGGTTTATATCCCCAAAATGCTAATTAATGCGACGTCAATCCCAGGCATCATTTATTATACAAAAACATGCTGGTAGAGATGAATGACCTTTTGTAAACATCTACGTTATGGATGTAGTTTGTATCAGCGATTTTACCAAATGTTTTTACTAACTAAGATCATAGTTTCATTCGAAAGGAGAAAGAAATGACAGTAAATTCTGGATTGACGTCACATTCATTAGTATTTTCATATATATTGTTATAATAATGGAAATATAAACCTACATAACTCATAGATGCAACACTCCAATCAAGAAATATTCTACTATTCACTTGATGTAGAATCGATATGGATGATGACAATTTAAACATTAGACTGATAGACCACTCGCCTGCCCAAAGCCCAAAGTCTTATATTTAACAAATAAAAGATGGTTATCCATATTCTATAACAAAATAATGTATGCTCGAGAAGCTTTTCAAGACCTCGAAAGTGCATTATTTTTTATAGGACAGGAGAACCATCTTCTATTTGTTTTATGGAAGAAAACTCGATCAACACGGATTTTTTTTTCAAGCGTGCATTATCAGATAAAAGAAAATGAAGCATGCTGAGCAGCCAATGAAATCGCGCGTTCTTAGGATGCTCACGTAATTTATTTTGCAATGGTCATATACCGACGTGGCACTGCGAATAAAGCCGCATAGCAACTTTAGAATTCTCTCGTTTTCATCACAGGCGTCCCAAGCTCATGTTACGAAAATATAACTTATAAGGGTTTGTATGGGAAGCTCATATTACAAAATATAAGGGTTTGTATGGGAACGTAACGAACTCCGTTATAGCGAGAAATGAGTTACCTTGCCACTGTGATGTCTTGTGTCTTGTTTCTCTCCTTGGGTGGATTTAAACTGATTTCAGCCGGATTTGTTTTCGGAGCCCCTTCGTTTAAATCGACACAACAAGGAGAGAAACATGACACAAGACATCACAGTGGCAAGGTAAGTCATTTTTATTAAAAAATACAGTATTTCTTCCCATACAATCCCTTATAAGTTATATTTTCGTAACATGAGCTTGGGGCGCCTGTGGTTTTCGTGTGCCGCCATTGGTTTGCGTTTCACGAGCTATATCTCCCGCTAGTTTCCTTGTCAGTTCAACTAATGTGGCTGATACGTTTTGGCATTTGAATCCCTGGGCCGGACTTATTGCAAACCAGTAATATCGCTGATCAGTGTAAAGTCAGGTCAATTCAGTCTATTCTGGCTTCAAGGCCACCTGACTAATGCCCAGTTTATATGGCTAAGTCAACATATCTCCTTGTTGTTCGCAGTCGTGTTCCTCCTCAGTTCCAAGGCAGGTGGTGTTGGCCTGAATCTGATCGGCGCCTCAAGGTTAATCCTCTTTGATATTGACTGGAATCCAGCCAACGACCTTCAGGTATCCATTTCTTCGACTTTCCTCTTTTCCGGCATTATTCCCCAGTAATACTCAACCGGGTCTTATCTTATGGCGGGCGTTTTTTTATTTATATAAACTTGCAGGCCATGGCTCGTGTGTGGCGAGATGGACAGCGTAGAAAGGTGTTCATATATCGCTTACTAACAACGGTACGTATACTCAAAAACTTAAATGAAAATAGAACTAATGGGGCGGGGATGGAGGGGAGTAATTCAGGTTACCGTATACCTTCAGGATACAGATTAAAAGTTGTTGTATACTGAATATAATAAGGGCTGTATACCAAAATGAATTTGTAAGATGTTGCTATGGTAACATAAGTTGAAAGAATTTACACTCACATCAATGAATTTCACATATTTGAATTAATCGCATATGCGAATATAACGTATCGATCTGAAACTTTGCACACTAACGTAGAATAACATGATCTTTAAAATTTGATGGGAAAATTTTGATATGTTGCTTTAAACTAATTTTATGGAATTTGTTGTTTACTTTTTAATGCCTTTCACCGATTTTCACCTTCAAATGGCTATAAAATGAAGAGATATTAGGGAGCAAAGGGCCACGGGAAGGGACCAGAGGGAGCGGAAAGTCCCGTGCTCCCTTGCGCCCCATGTTGCTCGTTCCCAAGCTCCCCAAAACCTACCAAAAGTGCCTGGGTTACGAGGCAGTAAAGCTCATACTATTTTCACACACTTGACCAGTCTGAACCAAAGGAGACCCACGCTATATTAGTATAGGACGAAGGAATCGCGACAGTCAATATTGTATTTGATTATACTTTTACTCTCCGGCGTTCAGGGCACCATTGAGGAAAAAATCTACCAGCGTCAGACCACTAAACAGGGCCTCAGCGGAGCCGTAGCTGATGCTAGGAAGGAATTCAAAGTGGACTTCTCACTCGAGGACATCAGGGTTCGTCTCTTTCTACTCTTTCTAAATATTCGCACATAGCTGTGATCTCATCTTACGTATGTCGCACGCGACTTGCTCCAGACACGCGTACGACGCGAATCAGCGCATGGGAATATATCCTACCACGTACTTACGTCTGTCGCACGCGACTTGCTCCAGACACACGTACGACACGAATCAGCGCGTGGGAATATATCCTACCACGTACTTACGTCTGTCGCACGCGACTTGCTCCAGACGCGCGTACGACACGAATCAACGCGTGGGAATATATCCTACCACGTACTTACGTCTGTCGCACGCGACTTGCTCCAGACACGCGTACGACACGAATCAGCGCATGGGAATATATCCTACCTCGTACTTACGTCTGTCGCACGCGACTTGCTCCAGACACACGTACGACACGAATCAGCGCGTGGGAATATATCCTACCACGTACTTACGTCTGTCGCACGCGACTTGCTCCAGACACGCGTACGACACGAATCAGCGCGTGGGAATATATCCTACCACGTACTTACGTCTGTCGCACGCGACTTGCTCCAGACACGAATCAGCGCGTGGTTACGTCTCTCGCGTGGGGGATTGAAGCGTTTTTAAGAGAACCTCCTGAAAAAAACATGTTTGCTCTCTTATGTTCCTTATATCGATGCCTAAATCTGTTGCTGCGTTTGTCTTCTGTAAATTGTACATTAGATTTCATTGATGAATCTATTTTCCTGAAAACGTTAGCTCTTTTGTTGTGTAACAATAGAGGCAACACTGCGAGTCGTAAGATCCAAGATGGCGGCGCGCAGGAAATTCAAATGAGTTTTATGGAAAGAAAAATCGGTCCATAACTGATACCTAGTGTACAATTTACAGTAGATTAACTCAGCAATAGATTTAGGTACCATAAGGAACATTTGAGTGCAAACATTGTTTTTTTAAACACGGCATTCCGGTATAAAAAGGGGGTCCAGGGGTTTGTCAGATTCAGTTGTCAATCGGCCTTTGTGCAGTTAACATGCTCCGCTTGAGTGCTCCCTCGGTAATAGTCCAGTTTCGTATTCGAAAATTACCGCTGAATGCAATGACTACAGACGCATGTACGCAGGGTTAGCCTCATTCTGAAGTTAAATATTCATAAATACCAGCGAGAAGGTGGGCTATTCACAACTCTGTGTATTGTAGTTTCGCGTTTTGCACCTTCTCGCTGGTATTTATGAATGTTTCACTTCAGAATGAGGCTAACCCTGCGTACATGCGTCTGTAGTCATTGCATTCAGCGGTAATTTTCGAATACGAAACTGGACTATTGCTTATCGCGCAAGTAAGGGCTACAGAGTTCGTAAACAGTAACAAAACACCATTTGCAGTCATTAATGAACAGCTATCTTCCCTCTGTTCATTGCTTGTCTTGTTTAATTCTAAACCTTAAAAACTAGTTTTCTAACTGGAGAGGACTGACATGACTCGCTTGCGTTCTTCGCTGCTCTGGAATTTGAATACGTGGTGAAACATTTTGGAAGTACAAGTAAAACTGGTTTTCAAATGTCGAGTTTTCAAATGCGTTAATAGAGGAGGGGCTAAACCCTTTTATACTGGAACTTGGCTGTTTAAAACCCCACAACAGTCATTGGTTGTTTGAAGTTGTTGCAGTACCACTTGTGGTGTATCTGGGTCGGCGTCAGTGATAAGCGAATCATCACCAGGGTTCACACAGTCATGGAAAGTCATGGAATTTCAAAAATAGTTTTCCAGGTCTGGAAAAGTCATGGAAATTTGCAAAAATGTCAAAAGTCATGGAAAAGTCATGGAATTTTATCATCGATCATTGGGATGTTTTGATGCTTGATTTTCCTTGCAGAATTCTACTGAGATAGATTAGTAGGTTCTCTTTCAGCACTCTTCATCATTATTCATCTGCTACACGATGATTTTGACTTGGTTGTTTTAAAACCGGCGGAGTCCTGGCTACATGCTAAAGATAATATGTTACGTTGAAATAAGTTTGTAAAGTTTTCAAGCAATATTAAAGTGGGTGGACAGGCCCAGTTAAATGACGTTTTCTAGTTTTTCTTGTCTCCTCCAGAACCTAATTTGAGTCCTTGTTTTTTTTTATTTAGTCATGGAAAGTCATGGAATTTCATTATAACTTTCCCGTGTGAACCCTGATCACACTGCGTCAGCGGAGCACTCGTACGTAGCGACTTGAAGTCATATTCTTTTAACAGTTGTGCACGCTTTGCAGGACCTGTTTCGTCTTGATGAGAACACGTCTTGTGCCACTCACGACCTACTACAGTGTCGCTGCACCTCACCACAGGTATGTCTTGCTATTAGTAATGAATCAGGGAAAGGGTAAAGCGACTTTATGTAACGTCAGTAACTTGTGACAGTCTGATGAGACTGATAAACACGAGTCCGACGTGGGACCTACGATTTTAACGTCCTCATCCGAGAAGACGTGAAGGTCTAACAATTTTCAGTTCGAGGACGAGATTGGTTCTCAAAGGGGCCATCTCAGCCTCCATTTTTGATGCCCTAGAAAATAGCCGCCAAGCCAACATTCGGTTTTATAGTTTGAGCTCCTCTGCTCCAGTGAGAATGATTTGAAAAAATACGTACGGTAATCAACAGATCCTGAATACCTTAATTCGTTTAATTCAGAATTGGATTACAGGAAAGGAAACTGACAGCTTGTGAGGTGCGCAAAGGATACTGGTTATTTATTCATTAACCAATGAGATAACCGGAGATTTACACCATGAACCGGCTCCAATGATTACTAAACCACTGCGCATGTATTGTAGGATGACGAGGTGCGCCCCGTGGTAACCCAGTCCTCCTCGTCCACGACGCTAACCAGACCATGTCAGTTAGGAGTGACCAGCAGTACGGCAAAGGTACCGTGCACGTGTTAGAGCGTATGAGGCCGTTACTGTATGGCATACCTTAACATTGAAATGGTTTCCCATTGTTTTTCTCCTGCTGATCCAATCAAATTACAGAGTTACGGTACAGTAAGTTACAGTAAGGTTACGGATATGCCGTATTTTTCTCCCACTCATACCATAGTTAATAGAGTGAAATGGTTATGAAACCCAGCGACCTTCTTTGCTATACGTCTTTGTTCGCTTTTTTCAACCATTACCGTGTACAAAACACAATAGAAATTCCAATATGTTAATCAATCAGCCAATAGAAACGTGTGAGTTCAGTCATTCAGGGGGAGCTAATGAA
The DNA here is from genome assembly GCA_030867875.1 of Actinernus sp. WN-2022. Classification (NCBI taxonomy): domain Eukaryota; kingdom Metazoa; phylum Cnidaria; class Anthozoa; order Actiniaria; family Actinernidae; genus Actinernus; species Actinernus sp. WN-2022. The sequence goes on from JAOWCC010001589.1 coordinate 120,501,941, forward strand.
CTATGACCGTGCACACTCTTTTGTCTTACCCCCTTACAACATTAATCGCAGCGTCTTTCATCGCGTAGAATGACTGGACACTCTATTGTCTAATTACCTAATTTGCACATTCTGTGATCATTGAAGCGCGCGGTAAGTTCAAAATCTTCGATCTGATTACAAGAGAATGGAGCAAAATCAGCCGACCTCTTCCACTAAAAGGCGATTTTGTTTCACTTATACATAAACTGTCCTCGATTTATAGGCTGCAAATGCTTCTTTAGATAATAAATATACTTCATACCAAAGCTTGGTGCAATGTATTAAAGGGAAGTTGTGTCCGTTTTTATTTGAAAATAGGGTAGTTTTAGCTAAATCTTGACTGAAACCAAACTTCACACAGTAATTTTAACGTTTTGCATTCGGAATAGTCATGATTTATAACCTGCAAATGGTAGATATTTTCCAATATTCAGCAATTGCGATGAAACATTCTACGAATTTCAATCATAGATGGGGTCCGTTTTAACTTTTTTTGGGGAATGAGCTAGTTTCAGATTATGCTTCATTAGAATTCAGAAAGACAATAACGCGGCAACGAGCACTCGGCCATGAACTTTCCTTAAACTCCGCCTCCTTACTATCCCCAGGGAGATTGTTGTACAACAGTATTCCCTAGGGCTGTCTGCTTTTCTAAAGTTAAACTTGAAGCGATTGGCCGAGTCAGTTTAATAAAACAACAGCCTCCTTGAATTATTAAACCTTTACAGAGTAATGGGAAGAGTTCCATCCAGTCTATTGTGAGACGATAAACTTTTTTTAAGTTGAACTAGAAGCGCTTGGCCGAGTCGATCAGTATAATCGTTCTGTTAGCGTTCTTACCGAAACTGATTCTTACACCAAGAGTTTTGAATTGAGCACCGCGTTCTGTTAGCGTTCTTTACCGAAACTTATTCTTTCACCAAGAGTTTTGAATTGAGCTCCGATAGTTCAACTTAGCGTTCTGTTAGCGTTCTTCCCGAAACTGATTCTTACACAAAGAGTTTTGAATTGAGCGCCGATTGTTTAACTTAGCGTTCTGTTAGCGTTCCTACCGAAACTGATTCTTACACCAAGAGTTTTGAATTGATCGAGCGCCGATTGTTTAACTTAGCGTTCTGTTAGCGTTCTTACCGAAACTGATTCTTACACCAAGAGTTTTGAATTGAGCACCGATTGTTTAACTTATTAGCGTTCTGTTAGCGTTCTTTACCGAAACTTATTCTTTCACCAAGAGTTTTGAATTGAGCGCCGAAGTTTAACTAAGCGTTCTGTTAGCGTTCTTCCCGAAACTGATTCTTACACTAAGAGTTTTGAATTGAGCGCCGATTGTTTAACTTAGCGTTCTCTTAGCCTTCTTACCGAAACTAATTATTCTTTCACCATGCAAGAGGTTTGAATTGAGCGCCGATTGTTTAACTTAGCGTTCTGTTAGCGTTCTTCCCGAAACTAATTATTCTTTCACCATGCAAGAGGTTTGAATTGAGCGCCGATAGTTTAACTAAGCGTTCTGTTAGCGTTCTTCCCGAGCGCCGATTGTTTAACTTAGCGCCGATTGTTTAACTTAGCGTTCTTTTAGCGTTCTTCCCGAAACTGATTCTTACACCAAGAGTTTTGAGTTGAGCGCCCATTAATTGTTTAACTTAGCGTTCTCTTAGCGTTCTTCCCGAAACTTATTCTTACACCAAGAGTTTTGAATTGAGCGCCCATTGTTTAACTTAGCGTTCTGTTAGCGTTCTTCCCGAAACTGATTCTTACACCAAGAGTTTTGAATTGAGCGCCGATTGTTTAACTTAGCGTTCTGTTAGCGTTCTTACCGAAACTGATTCTTACACCAAGAGTTTTGAATTGAGAGCCGATTGTTTAACTTAGCGTTCTGTTAGCATTCTTCCCGAAACTGATTCTTACACCAAGAGTTTTGAATTGAGCACCGATTGTTTAACTTAGCGATTACGATTACTTTTACGTTCAAATAGTTTCACAAACAAGTTTGAACACAGATTCCACATGCTTTAAGATTGAAAGTTTTGATCAAAATGGAATTCACAGTCGATAAGCTTTTATGTGGATTAAGTAATGATACTTAGAGTTGGTTCTAAAATGCTTCTGCATGTTACTTTTATTGATAACTCTCTGGAGAATTTGTGTACAAGTTTTATCTATCAATCAACGTGAGATTGACAGGTTTGGCTTTGCGTTCAAGTGACGTAAATAACTTCACGTGACTACTTGGACCAATCAAAAATCGTTTTTCACGGTCTATTGTGTAAGGGCAGCTCATTTGAATATGTCCATGAAACAAAGGTCATTCTGCGCGATGTGTTAGCCCTTTTGAAGTTTGCCGTGTTTCCTAACCATTCCACTACATTAACTATACTCATGCGAAGTCCGCTCTTTACGAGGGAGCTTATTGTGGTGTGAAGTAATGTTCGCCTAAGAACGATAGCAAAAGAAAATAGGCTGCGGCAATGACAGCAATTTAGAGCGGATTTCGCATGGGTGGGACAAAAATACGGCATCTCCGTAGCTTAACGTAACCGTACTGTAACTTACCGTACCGTAAGTTTGTAATTTGATTGGTTGAGAAAGACAAAAACAATAGTGAAACCATCTCAGTGTCACGGCATGCCGTACATTAACGGTGCCGTAAGTCATTGCCGTAACATACGAAATCCGCTCTAGGTATTATGCTCCGGCTAAAAATGATTGTGAATTTTCTATTCTTCGTTCACATAATGTTATTGGCTAAAGCGCATAAATTCGATAGAAAATGTTTAAAAAGTAACATATTTTCATTACATAACTTATGAAGTTTTAATTTGGGCTTGATCAAACTAACTATGTTTTTTGATTTGTGATATAAAGATGTTTTCTTATTGGCTGAATGGTGTTTTCTTTGAGTTTTCACAGTAACAGCATACAGTTTCTTTTATAATACTGATTGTAACTTTGATTGTGGACATCTCAGGTCAGGAGTACATTACCAGGAGCGTCCATATCTCATATACAGGTGTCACAGCGTTTTTACAAGTTGGGCTATTTTTAGATCATTTTCCCCGCCAATCAGTGGGTTACACTTTGGTGGAACAAAAGATGCCTCATTAGCTACTTGTGTATACCAACAACATGGCGGCTACGCTTTTGTGATTTGATTCCCTTAGGAATAATTGCAACTGAACAATAGCGGGAAGCCGTTCTAAAAATAACCTAACTTGTGAAAACGCTATGACATAGGCCTAGTATGAGGAATGGACCCTGTGGCATAGGCCTAGTATGCTGGATGGACCCTGTGACATAGGCCTAGTATGCGGGATGGACGCGTCTGGTTATGGGCTCCTGCTCAAGTATATTTTTTAAATTATGCTTCCGGCCCGGACTGAGAACGTAAAGCCTGTCACAGCTATTTTCACATGCCGAACCTCGCGCACATGTATGTTTAAAATCAAAGCAAATTGGCAAAAATGACTAACAAACTTCGAAACTAAAAGTACTAAATACTAACCTGTCGAAATTCCTACGGGAAGTCCTGTTATTATAACCGTAATTTTGAGCTCCGAGTGTCCGCCATTACATTGTTAAGAATTGGATGACGTCATTCAATTCACCATTTTCATTATAGTGGCACTTTAAAGGAAATACTAATATACTGGACAAAATATCTGGATTCTGATTGGTCAATAACGAGTGTATAGAAAGGTTATTGATAGCACAGTTGCATGCTCGTAAAAATGTTCTCTAAGTATATCAAACACAAAATCGTGTGAACTGCTCCGGCGGCGTGCTATACTTGATTTCTAGGTACTGAGTGTTATTTTGAAAGTTCTCAAATTGCACTCGCCTAAAGGCTCTTGCAATTATCAGAACGTTCAAAATATCACTCGTTGCCTATAAAGTATAGCACGAGCAGTTGATGCGATTTCCTCTACATATTGCGTATCATTGCGTATCATTTCAATCAAGCATCGAGGGAAGGAACGTTAACTGTGTGTAGTCAAAAGACCTTTTCCACTTGGCTCAATGTTGTCCCATTTCAGATCACGTGACCATCCCCTTGTGTATTTTCTTTTATTTCTGGTTAAAGCATAGGCTTCCCAGACTCGACGTATATTTCCCACTTATTAGTCTGTTGGGTTACCTGTGGTTTATCGATTAGTTTCATAACGATCTCAGAAGAGTTTAAATAATTGCTTCGTGTGAATTCTCTTTTCCGATTCCTACGAAATGAATCTTCAATAATAAAAGATTGATACTTAATGAAGTTGTGTGAGTGGTTTTTTGGCGATTTGGGGCCTTACGTAATTTTTTTTAGAGCCTCGGCCAACGGTCAAAATTTCGAATCCTAATAAATTGCTTTAGAAGGCCCCAAATCGCCAAAAAAAAACACTCACACAACTTCATTAAGTATCAATCTTTTATTATTGAAGATTCATTTCGTAGGAATCGGAAAAGAGAATTCACACGAAGCAATAGCGATGTTTCGTGTTGATAAACATTGCAATTGTTATGCTAATGTGCCAACCATGATTTGTAAAGCCCGCTTTGTGTTAGGAACCAATGGATCTCTGGTTGGCACATTAATGACAATAGATGACGACACACGAAACATCGCTATTATTTAAACTCTTCTGAGATCGTTATGAAACTAATCGATAAACCACAGGTGACCCAACATACTAATAAGTGGGAAATAAACGTCGAGTCTGGGAAGCCTGTGGTTAAAGCAACCCATCAATCGAACATTGACTCCATATAATGTTAATGTAGAATTTAAAGGGAGTTTATTGTTCTGCGGCATGAATGTTTCGTCACGTGGAATGCTCCTCCAGTGTGAAGTGACACCTTTTATGTAAACGAAGAGGCAATATTTTCTATGTTTGCACCACTCATTATTATTCGCTTTCCTTCAGAAACATCTGTCTATTGCTGAGCTGATGGAGTGGCAGCATTTTTCTAGTCCCACAAGCTTCTCGGAGTTAGAGGTAAGTGGGGATTTATATACGGACTGTTAACAATTCTATAATTTTAATCTATTGACTTATATTGCGCAAGTTTCATGTGTATATGATCACTTGCGCATTACATGATATGTAAATAACTTATATATAGCTTAGCCTAAATAATATAATGTTAAACATCCATACTAATGTTAATACTAATTTTACGGAAGCTAAACCTATACTAATAGAATACTAAATGTTTAAGAACTAATAAAATACTAAAAATGAGTAAAAACTATACATTCAAAAAAAAATTTTAATATGGTAAAAATAAATTACAGTTCAGTAAATGCTTTCCTAAAAAGATAAGTCTTAATTGAACGTTTAAAAGAATCGAGAGACTGTTCATTTCGTATAGAGTTCGGTAGATCGTTCCAGTTTAGGAGCAGCTGATACAAAGGCTCTATCGCCAAGTGTAGGCTTAGTTATCACATAAGGTAGTTCTAGTAACAATTCAATATTAGAACGAAGACAATATCTAGACTTACTCTTAATCTAATTAGATCATTAATATATATAGGTGACAGACCATGCAATGCCTTAAAAATAATAAGTAACAATTTAAAGATAATTCTAAACTTAACTGGAAGCCAATGCAGCTTATATAACACAGGTATTATATGATCGAATCTTGGTATATTACAAATAAGACGAGCAGCAGTATTTTGTACTCTCTGTAACCTAATTAGTTGTGTCTGCGGTAATCCATATAAAAGGCTATTACAGTAATCGATACGGCTTGTGACAAAGGCATGTACTAAAAGCTTGGTATATTCAGTGGACAAATACTTCCTAATGCGTTTGATCAGTATGTACAGCTAGTTTATATACGTCGGTGGGGAAAGGAGAAGTTTACACTCAAATGTATAATAGAATAGAAAACTGCAGTCATTCAGACAATTCAGTTAACAAAGGCTAGATCAGCATTCCCATTATCCCTTTCGTATACAACAGCTTTCTAAAACTGCACTTTTGAATATTGTTTGCCACCATTAAAGCCTTTCCCATGGGATCACTTCATTGATTATTGAAGTGATATATCAGCACAGTGGCGTAGGGAGTCCCAGAAGAGAGATTGACAGAAACCATCATCCCCCCCTCCGTTTTCCCCAATTTTCAGGACCTCTTTGCACCCAGGTATCAATCACGTGACTGTTAGCTACAAAAGGCCTATACAATGAAACAATTTCCACTCCTGTTTCTTGATTCGAACCTGTGCCATTCAGATTCATTTATGTATCTATATAAATGTAATATTTAAGGAGGAATGTAATATTTAAGGAGGAATGCCTTATGATTTTCATAAGGGTCCTCACAATAAAGAATGATAGGTAAAAAAGAATCAAATAAAATTAAGCAAACAATTAAAAAGTAAAAATAACAATAAAATACTTGCTTCAGCCCAGATTTTTTTTTTGTAGATACAGTTTAAAACAACAAGCGGATATTACTTTGCTTGTACTACCCTGATTATCAATCTCATGCATTGTCTTATTTTCGAAAACAGGACGAAGCCTTACAGAGTGCGGACGGCCATGTCTCCTTCGTATTTCGCAACGAGACAGCAACTAGTTGTCATAGCAACTGACCGCCCTTTAATAACGTGGACCGAAGGGGAGACGTCCAACACCGTGCATGGAATAGGGTGACAAGTGCATAATGATGGCAAAGCACATACATTCCTTAATGATCCTTAATAATACAGAATGGTACTTGCTGGCAATACTTTTGGAAAATGTCTGAAGTGACCCATTTCCAAATATTGAATAAATTCTAAAAAATTATACTTTCCGCGTGTAACAGTGTTTGACTGGGCTTGACGGAGCGTATAATGCATACAGCAGCGATGTACTGATTCATGAATTGTAAATTAGAGAGCAGTGAAACGTGACTTCCGGCCCCGAGTACTTGAATCAAGGTTGTGGTTTAGTTAAACAGTGACGAGCTCAAATATGGTCACTCCTCCAAAGGCCGTATCGTACGCTCTAATAAGCTTGTACCCCGCTTTACGAGAACTCTTCTCAAGAAAATCCATCCATTCGCTCTTGCTTTTGTACTTTCCACCGATAGAAAAAACGTGAACGCTCATATACCCAGGCTGCAAACCATTCACGCCAATTTTATTCTTCGTGTCCCCAGCTTCAGGCATGCATACTGATATAACAAGAACACGGCCGCCTTTTTGGGGGAAAAGTGAGCGGCAGTTATGCAATACGTTGGAACACTGCTGTGAATCAAACATATCAAATAGGTTCTTGCTCATGACTGTATCAACTTCTGGCAGCTCGGGAAACGGCTCAAAGCAATCATGTGGAACAAGCTGGATGCGATCTTCAGGGATTCCATATTCGGGAATTACTTGTCGGGCTTTGTTTATGACCGCCGGTAGATCAACAAGGATTCCCTGAATGTGCTCACAGCCGGGCTGTATTAGTACAGAAGCCAGTAATGATCCCGTAGACCCACCGAGATCCATCAGTCGTGTACACGATGACCAAGGAAATACATCGAAAATACTTGTAGACGCAAACGACGCGTGATCTAACTGCAAATAGTTTTCATGTGTTACCGCATAGTTGTAGTTTTCTAAATATTCCTCTCTTCTCTCCTTGCTTCCAATCGCGTGTTCACTACAACCAGCGCGCATCTTTGCAGGATCGTACGGGTGAGTTTGTAACCCATTCATGTAGTTAAAATTGTTCATGTTATGTGCTATTAGATGAGCTGGTTGACCTGTCTTGACAGCTTCTGGCAATGCCAACATGGCCGCCCAGTTCTCGTCGCTGCAAAAGTAATTCACGAAATAACCCAGGCTCGGCCCTCGGTCTTTTCTCAGCAGCTCCATTGCATGGTTCTTGCTGAAATGCTTGTTTGGTAGCTCCTTGCCTATTCCCCACTGCGCCAGTACTCGCATGATGGGGTAGAGCTGTACGGTAGAACTACAACCAGCTCGTTTTGCCACGTCGTCGATGCTGATCGTTGTCCCTTTCGCGTTGCAGATTATTTCAGGGATATTGAGTCCCACCAGAACACCAAGACATCGATTCTGCCACATACCATGAAACATAGACATGATGACCTCTTCCCCTTCCCCTTTTACTTGGCTAACGTTTTCCATATCAACACGTTGAAGGCACATTAATCGTTTAGACGGTGAAGGTAACCGGTCGTTTCGCTAACGAGTCGTTTCGTCAACTGCCATTTCGATAACGTCTTAAGTCGTTTCGCTAACGTCATATATTTATGGTTCTATTCATGGGTATGTATGTACGATATATAACATAAAGATTAATAAAGATTACTTCAGTCATATTTTGAGTGGTGTGATTTATTTCGGTAAGCCGGTGATGTTTCCGCCGATATCGCGGACTGTTACTGACTGTCAATTATACTCTCTCCCAATTATTGATCTAATCGAAATAAAAGTAAATTGAAACCATCATGTTGAGTATTTTGATCTACAACATACCCCACAACGTGTATCATTTGAAAGCTTTTGATGCATACTTCAAGAGAGCATCTAAAATCAGAGACAGAATTTACTTCAACTCGGACTGGCGTCCTCCGTTGTTATGACGCCGAAGCCGACTACGTGATAAATTTTCACTTTACAACTTATCTGAGTTCTAGACTACAACATACCCCGTAACTTATATCATTCGAAAGCTTTTAATACACACTTTAACTTTTAAAACATTATAGCGATGCGCTTTCAAGTGAACATCTAAAATCAGAGACAGAATTTACTTCAACTCGGAATGGCGTCCTCCGTTGTTATGACGCCGAAGCCGACTACGTGATAAATTTTCACTTTACAACTTATATGAGTTCTAGACTACAACATACCCCGTAACTTATATCATTTGAAAGCTTTTAATACACACTTTAACTTTTAAAACATTATAGCGATGCGCTTTCAAGAGAACATCTAAAATCAGAGACAGAATTTACTTCAACTCGGAATGGCGTCCTCCGTTGTTATGACGCCGAAGCCGACTACGTGATAAATTTTCACTTTACAACTTATCTGAGTTCTAGACTACAACATACCCCGTAACTTATATCATTTGAAAGCTTTTAATACACACTTTAACTTTTAAAACATTTTAGCGATGCGCTTTCAAGAGAACATCTAAAATCAGAGACAGAATTTACTTCAACTCGGAATGGCGTCCTCCGTTGTTGACGCCGAAGCCGACTACGTGATAAATTTTCACTTTACAACTTATCTGAGTTCTAGACTACAACATACCCCGTAACTTATATCATTCGAAAGCTTTTAATACACACTTTAACTTTTAAAACATTATAGCGATGCGCTTTCAAGAGAACATCTAAAATCAGAGACAGAATTTACTTCAACTCGGAATGGCGTCCTCCGTTGTTATGACGCCGAAGCCGACTACGTGATAAATTTTCACTTTACAACTTATCTGAGTTCTAGACTACAACATACCCCGTAACTTATATCATTTGAAAGCTTTTAATACACACTTTAACTTTTAAAACATTTTAGCGATGCGCTTTCAAGAGAACATCTAAAATCAGAGACAGAATTTACTTCAACTCGGAAGCGTCTCCAAGCTAAGCGATCAAACTTCATTGTTCTAGATTACAATGGTCTGAGGTGGGAAAAAAAATCACTTTCGATCCTTTTGTTCTTGCTTAACTGATCACTCGTTCATTGAAATTGAAAACCGACCAATGGGAGATTAATCAAGGAATAATTTCGATCCGCCCAAATACTATAAAAGCCGGCTAAGAATTAACCATTTCATTCATATCTAGAGTACCTCCAAAAAGCGATCATCAACAAGTTAAAATTTTATCATGTCCGACAAGTGTATTTCCTGTTCCCTTCCTGTTCGTGAGCGTCAGCAAGGCCTTCTTTGTAATGGGTGTTGCCGTTGGCAACACAGAACTTGTAGAACCGGAGTGTCCCAGGCCGAGTACAGAAATGCTGTCCGCGAGGAGCGCTCCATAAACTGGCGTTGCGCCGCATGTGCCGACGGCGAATCTTCAATCGGGTTACCAGAAGCAGAAAGCACCAAACTGGATACCTTCAATGGTAAGTGTATGTTTTGTTGTTTGTTTGTTTGCAAGAACGAAGGAAAGAAAAAAACATCCCTTCCCGTTAACTCTAGCTAAACTATTTTTTCCTCTTGTCAGATGCTACGAATGAAACAAATACTGAACCACGCCCAGAACTCCCAAGTCACCCAAGTCCAATTGTAGAGTCGTCGATCGAGGAGCCACATGTTGATGACATTTCCATGGAGCAGCAGCTTGCCCCAATTACCTACCAGAAAGTTGATGAGGGTACAAAGCGGAGGAGGACCAAAGTAGTGGACAGTCTTGGTTTCTCCTACGGCGTGCAGTCTAGACGGTCATACGCCACGTACTGGCAGTGTACAATTCGCCCAAAAGAAAACCCATGCAAGGCATCGGTGATTGAGAGGGATGGAAACTTTTACAGAGGCAAGTCGGCACACAACCACCAGGTCGAGGAAGGGGCCTATACTGCAGCCAGAATCATCACGGCAGTAAAGGCAAAGGCATACGAAGACAAGTTTAGACCAGCTTCAGCAATAGTCGAGGAGGTAATTACACTACCCATGTCTGGTAGGGCATATGTCAGCCAGAATTATCTTTACTTCTCAGTCTAGAGATACCATCGGCTACATAAATTTGTTCTTTTGTTTGTTTTTCTTGTAGGTCCTGCTTGATGAACTCACCGACGCCCCATGCCCAGCCCTACCTAAGCCCGAACACATGGCCAGAGCCGCAAACAGACTGCGCCAGAAACTACGCCCCGACGACCCCAAGGACCTCCAGTTCGAACTCTCGGAGGACTGTATTCCCCCTGGTTTCTTCCAAGCCGACGTGCGCGTAAAGGACCGCCGCCATCTCATCTTCGCCAAGGAGGAACAACTCTCCACACTGGCCAGAGCGAAGTCATGGTATATCGATGGCACCTTCAAACTCGTACGACACCCATTTACACAGCTCCTAACAGTAAACGCCTTCGTCCGCTCCGGAGACCATGCCAAGCAGGTGCCGCTGGCCTACATACTGATGTCCAGTAGGAAGGAGAAGGACTACAAGAAGGTAATTAGCACACACATCTGTATTGTATCAACTAATGTAACATATTATAATGAACAATAACATATTGTGTTAACAGAAGGACTATAAGAAGGGAAATATATATCAACATATAACATCAACTAACATATTGTAGTAACGGTGTTTGTACTAAAATATTGTGTTGTTTGGTCTTTCCGATAGGTCTTGAAGAAGCTGATTCAACTGTTACCATCCCCGGCCAAAGTTGAGCAGGTCACATTAGACTTTGAGAAGGCCATGTGGAAGGCCGTGAAGTCTGTACTGCCAGCAGTAAAGATTCAGGGCTGCGTCTTCCATTGGACGCAGGCACTGTGGAGGAAGGTTTGTTATCTTTGACAAATCAAATCAGTATCAAATAGATGATGTTACGTTATTACATAGAAAAACAGTACTAATTTTAATTCGTCTTCTTTCGATAGGTGCAAGAGCTCGGTCTCCAGACTGCCTACAGCAACAGTGATGCAGTCTACCAACTCATTCGAAAGGTGATGGCCCTTCCGTTCCTCCCCCAGCATGAGATTGGACCAATGTTCACCAGGCTGAGCTTACAGGCTCAGGCCCCTCCACTCCGCGACCTGATAGAGTATGTCCAGCGCCAATGGATACGTAGTACAATCTTCCCGCCAAAGGATTGGAGTGTGTATCGCCAGCCAGTGAGGACGAACAATGATATCGAGGGCTGGCACAATGCACTGAACAAGCATGCAGGAGGGAGGTGCAAACTGCCTCTGTACTCTCTCATTGAGCTTCTGGACCGCGAGGCAAGCCTGACAAGAATAAATATTAGGCTGGTTTCAGAAAACAAACTGAAAAGAATCCAGAGAAGAAAATACAGAAACATGCAGGCCAAGCTCTTTGAACACTGGGAGCTCTATGACAATCGGCAAAAATCTGCAAGGCAATTACTTAAATTCTGCTCCCGCCTTAATGGACCAGCCCGTAGTTAGTCAGTAAATACCAAACGAAACGTAATATGTGAACATGTTTGTAAATATTTGGTACAATGTAGGCTAATAAAATATTTTTAATCAAAGAAGGTTGTTTGTCAACTATTTGGTACCAACTATTTATTTACAATACTTCAGCTTCCCTAACCCAGAAAGAAATTGTGTAAGACATAAATAAAACAAAAAAAAGGCCTAGATTCCTTGGTCTTAGCTTACCTGTGTTAGTCGACTCGTGGAGAGGTCTGGTAACTAATGTAGGATCATGTCCCACAACAAACATCGTAGCTGGCGTGACGTTCTTTGGCTCCTAGTTTCAAACTCTTTATCCTTTTATTAGTTATTAGTCTGCTATTAGTTAAGTAAACAATCAGTATTACATTTATTTGTCTTTGCTTAATCTTTTGATTCGGTCGGTCACGTAAAACAAGGCCATTTTTCCCTGTTATGTGGTGTGCCGTGACTCGGTGTATGTAAAGTCGAGGTCGATTTTTTCCGATTTTTTGAGTTACAAAATACATTTTAGTTGTTAAAAGGTTCACTTGCACACCGGAATATACGGTACATAGAACCTTAACAAGCAAGAGAACAGATTTAGGACGTTAGCGAAACGACTTAAGACGTTATCGAAATGGCAGTTGACGAAACGACTCGTTAGCGAAACGACCGGTAACCGTTTAGACGATACGCAGAGAAGTGATTGAGGAGAATGCATCATAATCTTGCGTTGGGCTCCCTGTGGTCACAATCAAAACAATCTATTGTTTAAACGCTAAGGATCACGGTCGTGGGAGGGGGACAAAACAGCAACAACACAAAGGAAATCGCTATCAAATGGGTTTTGTAGAACGTAGAATGGCGGTAACAGCCACCAAATACGGTAAATATTGTGGGATATATATAAACATTGATACAGCTGATACCTGGAAACCAGACAATTCGTCGAAGTTAAATTTTCCTCAGCAGAGCAGATTTAGTTCAAAATTCTATTGTTCATGTCGATTCTGTCCCCCTCATAAACAAGCCGTGACGTCATAATGATATAGGGCAATTACCCTGGGAGAACGTCGAACCTCTGGCACCCAGGGTAGAAGGAAGAATAAATTATCTCGGCTAGGACACGATGCGTGTGCACTGGCCAAAAGATCAACGGATACTCGTAGGCTACCGGGCAAATTCCCTCGAGGTCGACGAAGTCGGGTGATTAATAGACCTAATGGCGAGTTGAGCATATTTTGATCAAATCAAAAACTATGATATTTAGAAAGGTCTTGTTCAAAGTGTGTGCAAGTTTTATTGCCTGTAGGTAGCCGGAAAACAAAGCTGTTTCGCAGATAATATTTACGTGGCCTGAATGTCAGTGCATGTAAACCAAATAATAATTAAGCTTCATGGTGAAGTATAAAACTGTTTGATTTTATGCCATTGAAATGCATAACCATGGCCCAAGGCCGCCAAACAAACATCCCACCGAGTTGTTCATGGGGTGGGATCTGGGTACGAGATTAGGTACTTACTGCATGACCATGTTAATTCGTGGTCGCAAAACAAAATTCTCGAGTTGTTGATCACAGGCACAGGCCAAATTGCCACGACTTACGGCATTCAGTCCAATGTATATATTACTCACTATATATATTAAATTGTGCTTTATGGAGATACCAAAACTACAGATACATGTATCAAGAACTAGACATATGCTGTACCTGGAGAGCAATATGAGACGGTCACGTGACTTGTTGGCCCATAGCAATGCCATACTGGGTTGCAAGCTAACCAGTTCTCCCTTGACAACCAACAGAGCTTGACTGAGCCGTGGTATCATAGCTGGACTTCGAAGCGTTTTTTCGTCTTACTTACTAAATTCATCTCGAAATAAGTCTTATACAGAACAAAAGAAAAGGTTTTTCTTTACTTTTGATCCGGTATTTTGTCAAATATGCTGGGCAAAATAGAGTTTTGACGCTCAAATGAACTCACCTAGAATCTCAGGCATGGCAAACATGGCGGCCGCTAAACACAACTTGGTGAACTCTTTCGATTGCTTGTTTTAATGCTAGTGAATAATCGGTCAAATACAATAAGCTTTTGCTCAGGACTCAAAAGAATATTGGGATGAATACTGTTTAACTCTAGGCGCTCGTACATATACTTAAAAAAAATCCTGTGTTTAACTTTAAGCTACAAAAATATTCATAAATGTTGTATTATTTAAATGTTCGTTTCCTTTGCCTTAACTTAGAAAAGGACAGGCTATGGCTAGCTACATGTACTTGAGGAGATGCAGATATTATCTTAGAATATTTGTTTAGTTTGATACTGAATCAGTGGGTGTTACATGTCCAGTTTTGAAGCAAAGAAAAACATCAGGACTTTGATAAGTTTTATATATACTCACTATATATATTAAATTGTGCTTTATGGAGATACCAAAACTACAGATACATGTATCAAGAACTAGACATATGCTGTACCTGGAGAGCAATATGAGACGGTCACGTGACTTGTTGGCCCATAGCAATGCCATACTGGGTTGCAAGCTAACCAGTTCTCCCTTGACAACCAACAGAGCTTGACTGAGCCGTGGTATCATAGCTGGACTTCGAAGCGTTTTTTCGTCTTACTTACTAAATTCATCTCGAAATAAGTCTTATACAGAACAAAAGAAAAGGTCATTGGAGAGAAAAGGTCATTGGAGAGAATGTTATATATATTTTGTTTCTAATTTTTCTTATTTTGTGAGATATGTTATTTTCATTTTTTTTTAAGAATTTCCATGATAATATTTGCTTGTTTTTAATTTTTTAGTAATAAACGAATTGTTTTGCCAACAAAATTATATGATTTACTAAGTTTACTGTTTTGTTTCTTGGCTCTGCCATGGCTAACATAGTATCTTCTTCTCTTAGTTGTTTTGTCCAGATTTTATAATCAACAAGACGCCCGTTGGGCATTATACTCGGGCTTTCAGTTAGGGAGAAGGCAACATTTTCTAAAACAATTCATGTAAAGAATTGATGACTTTGTGAAAACATTAAAAATGGCACTTGAAATTAGTTTCTAGCATTAAATGCATGTGTTACGTTTCCAAACTTTAAGACAGGAAATCGTCAATACAATGTTCTAATATTTTTTGTACAGCAGAGAATTGTGTTATTAAACATGTAGTAGAAATAAAAAAATGGTGCCATTTGAAGAATTATTCTTAATGTCAAAAGAGCATAACGAATAAATACAACCTTAACTTGGGCCACTTTTAATTAATACATGGAGTTCTAGCATATTTTTGTGTCATACATGGTTTGTGCTAGGGGAGCAGGATAATTGATTCACTACTCATGCTTGTGATAATTTACATTGCAATCACATATGGGAGCTTCTAATTACAAAGTTTTACTGATAATTAAATTGAGGCTTCATGAGGGTTGTCACTGGTCAGAAATTAGCATGGGGAGGAGGTTGAGATTTTTTTGAATCCCCAAAAATGGAGGGTCATAAATCATGGGAACTGAAAAAAGGGGTGATAATAGGGGAGAAAGGGTCAAAATATTTCATACTCATTGTCCAGGGAGGGTTATATATTTTTTAGAATTTTTGATTTCATTATTTTTGACCAGTCCCTAATGTTTAATAAAATATTATGTGCATTGATTTCATGCATGTACACCACTTGGAAAATAACTATTTAAAGAGGGTAACACTATTAAACTAGTATACACAGAGAAATGTGTGGCCCTAGCTCCTACCCTGCGAGCCTTTCCTCCGATCGGTAGCACTGAACCTCTCGAGACCTGTATTCTGATTGCACCCATAATACTATACTTCTATGGTTTTTGTACTGCACTTTCTAAAGGTTAGGGTGTTTTCTATTGTTGGGTAGGCCAATACTATCGCTCGTTTCGAGAAGTTCCACCCGACCTCTTTCCTGCCGCCGAGAGAAACCTCTGCCCACGAAACGATTACATGCGCCACGGTATCTCGATTTCCATTGTCCGAGAAAAACGAGACGGTACACCTTGTAGATTTCAGATTGTCCATTTCAGATTGTCCATTTCCTATTGTTAACAGCAAGAGTCATGGCGAAGTAGAGAAAATAAAATTAATTTCCTTCTTCGGGAATATAAATCAAAGCTTTCTTTAGGATAAATTAAGGTTGATTTATTGAACGGTAATTTCAAGGTCTTCTGTGCAGTTCAGCAAAATAATAAGACAAAGCCGGAGTTTCAAGCCCGTTCGATCGTATCAATCGTCGGCAAACATAAAACTGCGTGACTACATAAATATAAACGGCTTCCACTCGTTTTTTCTATCACTGAGATGCCGACGCTGGCCTAGAACAACAGGAATCTGGTCATTTACTGCTATATTTGATGCCATTACTTTTAACAGAAACGAATATTAAATAACAATGCAAACTGGTAAGTTTTGTTGTTTTACTTACATTTCGGTACAAATATTTCACAACGTCAGGCCACATGCGATCAGGAGCGCCACCTACAATCCCTAATCCTTTCGTAAAATGTGGGAAATTTCTATCCAAAGTCCTTCTAGAAAAACTCAACATCTTGCCACTGAAATCCATCGAAGAAACACTCTTTACTCTTGTGTGTTCGTCGGCTCCGACAAGGGCACCAGTTGCAATATCCTGAGCCTGTTGGAAGGCTTTCCCACGAATTAATTTAAATATTTCCCACGAATGAAGTTAAATAAAACATTAAGCTGTTTATATTTGAGAGAAGTGAGAGCGGACGACCTCGTACCATCTGAAAATCAGGCTACCGAATCCCGGGTTTCCGCGATCTTGTTTTAACTGTGTTAAGTTCTGTAAATAAATTAAGTATTCTGAGCGATATCGAATCTGATTGGTTCATCCTGTCACGTGTTGAGCCAACGCGTGCAGTGTGATTGGTTGACCGCGCGAAAGCTCGACACAGAAAATAATAAAAATAAAAATAATAAACACTTGCGAAACTTGACTCGGGCCCAGCCTACGCTGGCCCGAGTAAAAAGCCAAGTTGTCAAAGAAGACCTGAACTACGGGGCAGTAAACATTTCTGCAACCACACGCTATTGCCATTGTACCCAATCACATGTACATGAAGTGGCTAGCACTTTTCAGTCATAATAAGAATATATACAGCGACCCCCAGTCTGTCGGCAAAACATATTTTATTGATGGTTTTGTGAAGACACTAATGAAATATTTGAGTTTTATGGTTGCATTTTTCATAGCCACAATATTAAAATGCTGTAATGGAGAAGGTAAAATGTGTTTAGGAATATAAACATAAATAACAGTTGTTTATCATGAAATCATACAGAGAAAACCGGTTGCAAGGCTACTAGTGCGACTACTAGTGTTCTGTTCGTCCGGTGGTGGACAGCAGCAAACTGTATATTTGTAATCGAACTACTTGATATCGTTTCAAACTCGGACCGGCTGAGCTTACTGAATTTTTTAGCGTACCCTGCGAGCCGCCTGGAGCAAAATGGTATTATTATATAGTTGATATTTCGTTCCTATAAAATAATCATTCGTAACGCGATTAACGTTATACAATAAACGCTTATTAAAACCACATACCTATCTGACTACCTATCACAACGTCAACAGAAAACTCTTGTAAATGATATTCTTTCTGATTTCAGCCTGATTACATGCGGCATTCCTTCAGGATCCATTTTAGGCCCCTTATGTTTAATATATATAAACGATTTGCCTAACTCTAATATTTTATCTAATGTCCGCATGTATGCAGATGACACTTCCTTGACATATGCCTCAGATAACCCAAAACAATTAATACAAACTATGACGACTGATCTTGCAAATGTGTACAATTGGCTTAATGCCAACAAACTTAGTTTGAACACCAACAAAAGGTACACGTCATAAACTTGGTTTGCTTCCAGAAAATCCTGATATCTGCATAAATGCCTGTAATATCGAAAGAGTCCTATAAATACCTTGGGGTACATGTCGATGAATTCCTCACGTGGGAATCACATGTACACCATATCTCTAAAAAGGTAGCCAAAGGACTCAGTGTAATGAGAAGAATAAAAAAAATCGTGCCCATCGACACTCTAATTTCTATCTACAATTCGTTAGTTCTTCCCCATTTGGATTACTGTAGCTGTCTGGGGATGTATGGGGAAGGGATTATCAGATAAAGTACAGAGGCTTCAAAATAGAGCTGCCAGAATTGTCACTGGTTATGACTATGAAGTTAGATCTAAGGATATTCTTACAGAGCTAGGTTGGAAAAACCTTAATGAAAGACGTCAAAACCAGCTGGCTGGTCTCATGTTCAAAACTTTAAATGGCCATCATACTCCACCCTATCTCTTTGATCTTTAAAAAAAACGAGTGATGTACATGCATATAACCTGCGTCGCTCTGATCATAGTCTGCTTATCTCTAGACCAAACACGGAAGCCCTAAGGAAAAGTTTTTCCTATAGAGGGGCTTACCTGTGGAACAACCTTTCAAATAACCAATGCTCAATCACAAATTTTAGAAATTTTATTGATCATTTATAAAATATATTGTATTTAATTCCTATTATAAATTTTGTAATTAGTTTTAATATAGGCTCATGGCTCTCTGGAAGAGCATTATGTATGAAGAGATTTTCCGTGATTAAATAAAGTTTTTTTTTAAAGCAGAGGTTTCTTTCGGCGACAGGAAAGGCAGAGAGATGAGAAACCTCTGCTCTCAGGGTAATTTTAGCGTGGCGTAGTGTTGAGAATACAGGATTGCAGCTCGGTTTTAGATAAGCTATGTTGTAAAAATTAAACATCTATAGATTTCCCGGCTTTTTCGTGTCCTAGCGTATATAACGTGGATAAGACGGTATAAACTGCAGGTTTCTAGGTTTAGAGAAATAGAGAGAATCCACAGGCAGCTGGAGTAATTACAACAACTCTTCAGATTTTTTTTTACTTGATACAGTATGGCATCGTTACAACGAGACCAATCTTTCTCAGAATTCTTTTCGGCAGTGTCAAATGCCCCATCATACGCCCCGGGGTAGAATAATGCCCGACCACCGGGCCGATATAAGGTTACAAATCCCCCACTTCCGGGATCTCAAAGGGGGCCCCAGGAGGGGGGGGAATAGGCATTGCTGCAATTGACTGATGTATTAATCCGACACCAAATGAAATTACAATTGCGTAAATGATCTTAAAGTGTTCTTGACGTGTGGATAGTTAATGGGTAGGATGTGAACAGTTTGCGGAAAGTGATGTACCTGTAGTAAGTATATATTGAAGTAGAGGATGGGTAGTGTAAATCAGTATCACTTGATAGAAATGGATTTTGGGTAAAACAGGGTCAGGGTTTGAGCGTCTTGGCCTCACATACATACCCATTTTTCATGTAAGACTTTCCTGTTGAAAGCCATACAATACAGGCGATACATGAGCAACTGGAAAAAAACGCCACACATTGTCCCTGGACTTTAAAAACGCTCGCTAGCAATAATATTGAATGCATGGACGAAAATTTACAACTTTCTCTCTTGACGTCTACAAGGCATACTGGTGAGAGGTCTAGCGAATGTCAAGACACTCAGACATGTACAAGGCTTGCTGTTGAGACGTCTAATGTATGTCAAGACACTCAGACATGTACAAGGCATGCTGTTGAGACGTCTAACGTATGTCAAGACACTCAGACATGTACAAGGCATGCTGTTGAGACGTCTAACGTATGTCAAGACACTCAGACATGTACAAGGCATGCTGTTGAGACGTCTAACGTATGCCAAGACACTCGGACATGTACAAGATATGCTGTTGAGAGGTTTAGCGTATTACAAGGCACTCGGACATGTCCAAAAGTCTAGCGTAATTTGGCAAGGCACCCAGACGTCTATAAGGCATGCTGTTGGGATATCTAGCGTATGACAAGGCACTCAGACGTGTATAAGGCTGTTGAGAAGTCTAGCGTATGCCAAGGCACCCCCCAGACATCTACAAGGCATGCGCATATACTGTTGAGAGGACTAGCGTATGTCATGGCACCCCAGACATCTACAAGGCATGCTGTTGAGACGTCTAACGTATGTCAAGGCACCCCAGACATCTACAAGGCATGCTGTTGATAAGTCTAGCGTACATGTATGTCAAGGCACCCCAGACATCTACAAGGCATTCGCATATGCTGTTGAGAGGTCTAGCGTATATAAAGGCACCCCAGACATCTACAAGGCATGCTGTTGAGACGTCTAACGTATGTCAAGGCACCCCAGACGTCAACAAGACATGCTGTTGAGAAGTCTAGCGTATCACAAGGGACCAAGACGTGTACAAGGCCGCATGCTGTTGAGAAGTCTGGCATGCTGTTGAGAAGTATAGCGTATTACAAGGCACCCAGACTTCTCAACTGAGCATGTCTTGTACACATCTAGCGTATTTCGAGGAACCCAGACGTCTACGAGGCATGCTGTTGAGAAAAGTAGTGTATGACAAGGAACCCAGACGTCTAACAAGGCATGCTGTTGAGAAGTCTAGTGCAGGACATTGAGATTGAATATCATCCAGGCAAAGAACAACAGCCTGCCGATATGATGAGTAGAGCATATCTTCTTTGAACAGTCACGAGAGCCAGGAAGATCCGTTCTCTAAATTCATGAAGGCCGGGGACATTGAGCGCACCTCAAGTTTACCCTACAACAATTGGTCAATGATAAGGCGAATCTACAGTTAAAACAACAAAGAGAATGTCTCGTGACGCGTCTCATGACGCCGTGGACAGTATTCCCTGCATGTCACTGCAAGCAACCTTCTACGTGGATCCTGAGGAACATGAAAGCACAACAAGAGAGCCATGGCTTCTACTATCATAGAAATGGTAATCAACTAGAAGTCCTGAGTATAAGCGACACAGCGAGAATAAAACCATTTGCACTAGAAGATCATAGAGGAGTAGAAGAAAGCTGTGGTCAAGGAGAGGCTATAGCAGCATTAAAAAAACGCTACTTAGCTCGATTAGCCTTTAGGTTATTCTAAGTATAGCACTGGTATAATCGACTAAAGTCGATTGAGGTATGCTAACCGCCGTTATATAAACCGTTCCCCCACCCACAATTCTGTCTTGCTCTGACGAAGGGCTAGCGATCGAAACGTCAGCTACAACTCGCTTTCCACGGCGGTTAGCATACCTTAATCGACTTTAGTTGATTATACCAGTGTTTATCTTCCCCGCGGACGCAGACCAACACTAGTTTTTACAGCAACTAGTTACCCATCGTATTCTAAGTAGCGTTTACTCTAACTTTCTTTATTCGTTTTTCTTTACTCTTTACTTTCACTTCCTTTGTAAGAGTATAAATAAAGTGTGTTGTTGTTGTTGTCATTTGAAGTAGAGGCACGCAGCTAATGGCACCGTTTATCGGAGAAAAGGGCTCAAATGAAGAGGGCAAATAAACCGCCACCGGGAGTGAATGGTGCTAAGACAAGCACTGATTATGGAATAGGTGACATGGCCACTCTTGAAGTAAGTAGCAATCCTGTCACTGATCAACACGAAATCCAGGCCAGGTTGAGTAAACATCCCCTGAAGTCCAACAATATGGGTTCCCCCTATCATAACCAAGTCTGGACGCAATCGCAAAGAAACCTTTATGAATACGTACCTAATTGATATGACTGTCCATTCTTCATTAAAGGAAACAGACAGCTTGTTTTGTTTATGTATTCTTACATATCATTATTATACAATAATGGGTGTTTCTAACATTATCTCATAACGAACATTTACGATTGGAAAGATGCAACTGAACAGGATTGCGTAACTAATATTGCGTTATTTAATCATCAGTAAGCTTGTAACCTAAGTGTTTAGAGTGAACAAACAGTTTATCTTAAGTGTTAGAGTGGATAATACAGTACTCTTTTCACTTTGGTTTTATGCACGTTTGCATGCACGAGACCTGCAGGGACATGTGCGACAGACTTCTGTTAATTCAGCTCTAAACTATCATGTCCTGAATGGTATCCAGCAGTGAAACCTAGATTATCTTCAACATCAGAATAAACCACATTACTATTCGGTTTGTTAGGCTATGACTATTGATGTGCAGTCCTTGTAGTCTCTGCCATGACCTTTAACCAACAATTTCTGATGCAGACTTGGGATACATCACACCAAGTAGTTGTTGAAGCTTGTAAGTAAAGCGATCTGGAAAGATGAACATAAAGTAGGCGTGAAATGTTAGCTGATTTCAAGGCAAAATAAAAACACTTCTGTCTCGACTGTATGAGTGAACCTTATTTGCCCCTTGTCAATTGGCACTTGTCTGAACGTGTTCGTTCACGGTTACTGCATTCCCAACTTACCAAGTATTTTATGTATACATTTGGGTGTGAGCTTAAAGTGAATGAAGAAGTAATACACAGGAATACCAGCGAGGAGCATCAGCAGTGAGTAAAGAGACTCCAACGGTGCTTTGGCCACGGGGGAAAAGGCCAGATAGAGAGAAATCATAAGGAATAAAATAGGGATGATGAGAGGCAGCTGTAGATAAAACATACGAGAATATATTAACGTGTAACACAGGACTGGGAGGGGAGGAGAGAGAAATGATAAGGAATAAATTAGGGCTGTAGATAAAATATACGAGAATATATTAACGTGTAAAACAGGACTAGCAGGGGAAGGGAGAGATGATGAGGAATAAATTAGGGATGATGAGAAGCAGCTGTAGATAAAACATACGAGAATATATTAACGTGTAACACAGGACTGGGAGGGGAGAGATGATGAGGAATAAATTAGGGATGATGAGAAGCAGCTGTAGATAAAACATACGAGAATATACTTACGTGTAACACAGGACTAGCAGGGGAAGGGAGAGAAATGATGAGGAATAAATTAGGGATGATGAGAAGCAGCTTTGGAATATACTAACGTGTAAAACAGGACTGGCAGGGGAGGGATTCACACCTTAAATGGGCGGGGAATTTCAGGTCGTCGGTACCGAGTCCACAGCAATCCTGTCACTGTTATTGTGTACGTAAACCACTCGGCAAAACTAAAAAGACTGATGAGGATCTTGATCGTGCTTGCATCTGGGATGAGGAGGATACATGCTACAATACTCTGGTGGCGACAAACATTATAACATAAATATTTCGATAAGGAAATATGGACTTGGCCGAAGTTGATCACATTAACAAAGATAATAAGATTACTATTATATATATACTAAGGTTAAAGGGATCTTGGTTAACGTCTGTAGCCGACAGACTTAAAGAGGCTGATGAAGTTGAGGCTGACGAGAGGTCTCTCTTGGTCTCTAGAAACACAGATTATATTTAACAATTAGACTATGAACTCGACATTTCTATCGGTTGAAGTTGCCGAGGAGCGTACGTAGTTCAGATATCCTACCCTTCTAGTAACATCGTAGCCCGAGGAGCTGAGGGGTGGTTCCTATATTCGGCTGGTAGGGGCTATCGTCATATTTTTTAGGGTTTGAAATCGGCGATTTAGTATTTTTATAGGGGTTATCCAAGCAGGAAATCCATTTTTCAGGGTGATTTTTAGACCACGAGGCACGTTTTAGGGTGAGAACATTTTCATAGTTTGGTATGATTTTTTAGGGTATTTTCCGACGGTCACCCCTACCCTTTTTACCTTGAAGAACCCCCCGGGCATCGTTGCCAAAATCCAATGGCGGAGCTAGGGGTCCCGGAGCCCTACTTGTCCGTCAAAAAGAACCGAGACCCGCAGGGCCGAGCTCCTACCCTTTGTGGCAAAGAAAAAGAAGGTCAACAGGGCCCTTTTCATGAACGTCTGGATGCGCCACTGGAAATGTCTTTTTCACAGTTGATCCTTGACAGAGTATATCAAAATCAGTACTAATTCACAAATCATGTATATACTTACCTGAAAGAGTAGCGATGGTATCGGTGTTCGCTTCGTGGTATGAATCATGGCAAGGAAAATAGGAAGGTGACCTTCGCGAGCAGCGGCAAATATTACCCTATCAAATATCAGATTTATAGTAAACTTTTATGCCAGTAAAAGTTATTAATTAATATATAGCGCAAACTCTGGGAAGATATTCAAGCGCGCTTCAGAGGGAGACTTTACAATCAGTACAGTATCTCCTAATATTTCCCGAAGTAGAACAACATGTTCTTTGTTTCTTTTATTTTCTTTTTTCTTTGAAGTCCCTTTCGTATATATCACAAAAGAATGGAGACAATGCTGCTGAATACGCGGCAGCCTGGACTGATTCAATCCCACAACCTCCTGCACACAAACGTGGCTGAAATTCGCTAAAGATTGGCACAGATATAGCTAAGGAACACAAGAAGACACCCTAGTAAGTTTTGTCGATTTCTATTCAAGATTTACGTTGAAAATAGAAGACTAAATAATCTCATACAAATGCTATTGCCACTTATAGAGCTTGGGCTACCTGTGTTACACTGAGAAACGACGAGGAGAAGGTATTTCGCGCTCACCTTCCTGAGGTGAATGCTCCGGCATTGGCAGATCCAAACACTGAACAAGCAACACACAGGGGGATTATCCATTCCATAGACCCATACATACGGTTAGCAAATGACTAGAATCAACAATAGTATATGATAACACATTAGCACTAAGTAATAGCTCACTTCCGCGATATGCTTTACTTGTCACGCACAAAGGATTCAATACGAGGCTCCGTGCTAAATTATTTTTTTTCGTTTCTCTGTGAAAAGAATAAATTTAATTTAGCACGGGGCCTCGTATCGAAACCTTTGTGCGTGACAAGTAAAGCATATCGCGCAAGTGGGCTATTATCCAACTGAGCTATCCAAGTATCTAAGAAACGTTAGGATGACAGGTCCACCATAAAGAGTCTGACATATGTCAAGCAAGCGCATGACCGCAGCTAGCAGAGGTAAGACGTAGCTCTCAGACAGAGAGCTGCTTTTACTCTCCAAAATGCTGAAGTGCGTGGAGCTTCCTCGACCCTGCTAGGGCGCTTTCCACCCCCAGACCCGGCCCCGCCTTTATAAACCTTGCCTCGTCTGTCATGGAACTCTAGCTACGACTGGAGGGTACCTTAGACTTCGATACGAAGGTCTTTTCTGATAACCCCTCACAATTTTAAGTTTGTCTTTTTAATGCACGAATCGAACATTTCCAAATACAAAAAAATATGAATAAATATAATAAAACGAAGACAAGTAAGAGCTTAGTGGACGGACCAATTACCTTAAAGTGCCTATAACTACTTTTCACTTGCCTCATAGAACATTATTTTACAAAAAAACGTCCAATCTTTGAATTGGTATTTTTTTTACAGCTACTCAAAGTTAGCGAAAAATCATCATTTTAATTGGCTCCCTGTGGGATAATTTCATAATCATAAAAAGGTCTTGGGACGAGTCGTCTGATGACGTAGCATAAGGAATATAGTGCCATTCTGAATCATTTTCACTGCCTTCTGAGTCAGAACTACTACATGAACTGTAGTCTGACATTGTTATTTAATTATTACCTCTTAAAACAGCCCTAAACTTTATCGGAATCGGTGAAGATAACAAGAGCGGTCGCTTAACAGCTACGTCACAGAACAGCTCGGCCCAGGTTCCTCGTGTGCCCACATTTTTAGGGCTGAGGTACGGTTTTGAATGCCAATAAAATCATGAAGGAAAAACCGAATCGGATTTTTTCTTTTGAAGAAAATTATTTCAACCTTCCTAGTTTACGAAAAAATGATAGCTGGCTAAGCGTTCTAGGCACTTTAAGGCGAGTAACGAAAGCATTTTTACTATCTGAACACGCCATCAACGTTAGTCATGGCACGTCCGGTTCTTGTCCGAGTAGAACTGAGTACTAGTTCTGCGCACATGCGCAGTTTTTACTCAAACGGGACACATTTTTCTTAGATTTAGTTGCATATGGTTTGTAAGCAGGCTTCGAAGCAGTAAATACGGGCAAAGTTCCAAAGTTGCTTTTTGTTTCTAGCGGCCTCGCATTTCTTTCGTTCTTGCGCATATTACGTACGTTTTTTGCATATTTATATAATATATTACATGAATTTGATTTAAACAGATGTATGCTCACGTACTACTGCAGTTGCCGGCGAGTCCTTGAGTTCTTGAGGAGTCAGTACAGCCAAGTAGGCGACGTTAACCAGCATATAGCAACACGTGACCGTCGTTATACTGCCGAGTACGGCCCGGGGCATATTCCTGGAATAATAACAGCCACAAGGATTGTGTAAGTGTTTGTGAACAGCTACCGCTCTCAGTAACACCAGCTATGTTACAGCTACCCATTTTTGGGGACAATTGCTCCCTTCACGTACTACATTAACATAATACCATGATCGCCTCGGTTTTCTTTGTTCCAACAGGGACAATTAACGTCTAAATTCCCTCATTAGTATACATACCTGCCCTAAATCTCTGGCCTCAAATGACGTCAACGCGGAAAAATTAGAAATTTCCCTGTAAAGCAGGCGTGCTGATGAGGGGACGTTGGGTTGTCCCCTGACGTATTGGGGTAGAGTAGGTATTTAACCTTTTAGCGTATCCCTGCGCGCACACCCTTATTCTTGCTGCGTAACGCTATCCAGATAATTTCTGATGCATCCTTCTTCCATGTGGGATACTTAAAACCATAAACGTGACCTAATCAAACGCCATGCATGCGCTTTGAAATTTAGTCGACCACATAATTACACTGCATTTCAGTGTTATTCTTCTCAAAAACAACACGTTTGTCTCCAGGAGAAGGCAGGGTCATTCAATCAATGGCGCTCAATCAAGCATTAAACAAAACATTTTCGAAAGCAACTCAACTGCGACGTCTTTACTTTAAGCAGAGAAAACTAAACTTCTCAGAGATTTGTTCCGTTCCTCGGCGATCAGAGTATTACAAACTTATACCATGACAATTCGGGAAATTAGTGATTACATTTCCCCTCAAGCCTCGGAAGAGTTTGTAAAAAAAAAACCTCTCCCTCGGTTTACGGGGAAATTTAATCACTAATTTTCCTCTTGTCATGGTATTGGTGGGTTGCACTGGCGGCCATGTTGGTTGGTAGGAACAAAAGAAACCACATTTGCTTCTTTTGTTCCTACCAACCAAGATGGCCGCTACGCTTTTGTAATTGTATTCCCTTAGGAATGATTGCAACTCAAGAATTACTTATAAATAACCCCACTGATACTTATGTAGTATTGACTGTAATTTGTAGAATAGGAGAGTGAAGGCTAAGACGCGCCTCGCTCCATTCTGACGATCCATGCGACTGGCCAAGGACGCGCGCAGGTGCAGACTTTTTCAGGCACGCCGCTCGTCGCGAGTCAGCTAATTTTTGCTTTCATCCTATATCTAATTAGAGAGCTTAAGCATCAACGACGGCAACGGCAGCGATCACGGGACCTAGAAATATGTTTTCTCCCGAAATATGATGTTTACTATTTCCTTCGTTCGCCTTTAATTACTTTTCACATTCATATCTTCGAAAAATATGGTAAGCATAGAGTTCCGTTCACGCCGAACGAAAAACGGAATGATTTACTTTATACGTTGGCGTTCTCTTGTAAACGTACAATTTGGGGTTTTCGCGTTGTATTTTTCCAGACAACGGTTGAAATGTGGCGACTGCATGCATTTCCACGTGCAGTTATTGTATTTTGTAATTAAGGCTATATGTTTTATACCGTCGTCCTAGACGTTGCCGTCGTGGTTACTTAAGCTCTCTAATAACCCTTTTTTAGCCAATATACCGTAGAATCCCGGTTATAAGCCCTGGGCTTATACAACTTCGTAAGGGTTTTAGGGTGGTTTTGGGTGGTTTTGGTTTTGGCTTATAACCGGGAGGGCTTATAACCGGGGGGGGCTTATAACCGGGATTCTACGGTATCTTGGCTGTTCTAATTGGCTACACTGAATTATCACATAACAGCGCTCAAACTGTCCAGACCTATAGCATAACATAAGCAAAGACTAACATTGCTATACTTGGGTCTAATTACATAGGAACTGACACTGAATTATTTAAAATATAAGAAGCACAAAAGCTATCCCGTTCATAGACTGCGAACAGTCCCTCCTTTTCCCTCCATTGATAGTAATTTGCGAGAGGAGCGAGCGAACAGAAAATATGGCAGGCGTTCAATGGAGGGAAAAGGAGGGACTGTTCGCAGTCTAGCCCGTTCATTCTCTTACTAACCTTACTGGGTTTTTGACCTCTTCTGTGACGTCATTGAGAACATCCCTGGCGATAAAATTAGATTAAGATTCACGATGTCATCTAAACAGCATGTTTTGTGCTTGTGCACCAGATTGTATGCCAAAGGCTGCAATCACATCAAGTACAACTTGAAATTATTATTAATAGCTATACTAATACTTCTAAACCTCACTAATAGTCAATTAGGCAGCCAGCCAATCCTGTGCTCTGAATAATACCACGTGATAGCCTCTGTATACCTCTATACAGAACTGATTTAAAATAAACCATCGGTGTCTTTTTCACTTTTACAGACACTAGCATGTGTTTGTTCAACTGATTAAATCAGTTCTGTATCCAACAAACACATGCTAGTGTCTGTATGAAGGGGATCTCGCAACCGATCACTGACCCCCCCCCCCCCCCCCCCCCCCCAAACCCCCTATCCAGGTGCAGAATGTCAAGGTAAACCCTGTATTGATGCATATAGACTGTCGACTTTTTTTGCACACTGCGTGTGTATTTTTTACGCTTTTCGTCAACATTTTAGTTAGTCTAAGAAGTGAAAGCTTAGCAGTAATTTACAGAATTCAGGTCCGTATTGTATCGGATCTACAGATCCTCGTCTATACCGTACATCTATCAGGACAACTTGTTTGGATAGCTTACCAACCCTCGTATGCCCACAGCCCACTCTGGAACGCCAGGCCTATCACTCCAATTTGTGAAGTTGTACCTTGAAATGAGTTCTCAAAGCTGTCCGTGTGACCTAAATTCGGATAACAATCAGTCCTGATTATATATTTATTGGATTAGTTTGAGCGAATAAAGCTTTGGCTAGTTAATTAGTAGTCTATTTTGTGTCTTATGTGTATACCGTAACATGCTTCTTATAAGCAGTGGGCTTACAAAACTTTGTAAGGGATATTGACCTATATCGGGGGCTTATAATCGGGATGATAAAAACGTTCTGAAATGCGTTAACAGAAAACTAATTAACTTAATGCTAATTGACACCCGTCTTTAAAGTGCCACTACGATTAAATTTTGACATATCAATGTTTTGCATATTCATAAAGTAGAGTTGATATATTATTACCAGTTCAAATCGTTTTTCGATACGACGACAGGAAGTCCTATATTTCGAACTCCGAATATTGAATCTAAACGTCCGCCATTACTGGAGGCCGTTCCTTTATTCAGCTTTGTACAAAGGGTTATTCAGCGGAAGTGATGTCATACGCTCAATGCTTGCACAACACAACGCCTTGGAGGCATATTTCTACTAAAAACGTCTTCACGTACAGAAGAAGAACGTTATATTTATCTTTGCGCGGTTGTCTACTTTTTTATGCACACTATTTCGCGCGACGTGATTGTCATGTTAAGTGTATAACATCACTTTCGCTGAATAATGAGAACGGCTTCCAGTAATGGCGCGCGCGGACAGGATTTTACCGGTAAACTCTCCTAAAATGTTGTAGTTTAACTTGCCCCTTTGGGAATATTTTTAACATTTTTTACTCTTTCGGATATTTCTAACACTGATTGACCTATTGACACTGAAAAAGTGGCAAATCGAAATGGTACATTTTCGTCGTAGTGGCACTTTAAACTATGCGTTCAGCCGATCTGTTTATGATACGTTTTCGCTGTACTGCTTACCAGACTGATCAGCATATAACCGGGGGGCATATAAGTGAGATTTAAGGTAGTTGCCCTCGATACGCGATACGTTTCTTGCTCCGAGAGGGAAGCAAACTCCTTTCTGTCTTCTTCGGAAGCCATTAATGTTTTCCCGCCAAATAATTGCAGCAAAATGCCACACGTGCGCTAGAGTTGTGACCTCAAACATTGTGCTTGACAAATGTGAGTTTTACCACTCAACCTTTCAGAAACGAGACTTTGACTTGAATAACTATAGAGAATAATACATGGGCGTGCGGAGATATGGAATTTATCTTCTCGTGTTCAACTCGACATCTCACGAGTGAGCGCAAGCGTCCATGTATTATTCTATTTATTTTATAACCAATACTTGGACCTGGGCCCGGTTGTTCGCAGCACGGGTAAGCGCGTGACGTGGAAATCGCTGATTGGCCGAGAGGCGATATCCACACACGTAAAATTATCGTATTTTTACGTGTGTTCAGATATGATATTTCTCAGTGCTGGAAATCCTTGTAAAACACTGTAGGTTAAAGCGGAGCCTCCGCGCCGGCCGATGGCCCGCGCGAGCGGAGCACCATACATATAACATGAGAGTGACATTTTAGCGACATGTTCTAGCCCGCCGACCGTGCACCAGCGCGCGGAACACGTGAGGTTTTCGAGTCCTGAATCTATGGCTTTTAACGCCGCCCTGTTCTTTACATTCAATCCTCCGTTTATGGGAATTTGTGATTTTCTAAATTATCTCAATGATCAGTGTAATGTTTTTGCCGTAATGCGTAAAATATTCAATTTCCAACTTTAATTTCCGTTACATCTCCGCGTGCATGCATACAAGTCACGTTCTTTCTGTTGTAGGCCGTCACCTTTTCGTTACATATGCGCGTGCACTATTTATTTTTGTAAATTAATTTCCATTACATATATGCGCGTGCATGTCTTCGTATTTCATTATTGGGAGCTCCGCTCATAGGCTTGCCTATATATATTAGAATAAAATAGAGTACGGGTATACACGCTGAAACATTGCGCGAAACATTACGGCGACAGCGAAAGGCTTTACTGGATGGGAAAAAAACTTCAAAACGCTCCGACAATCGATTGGAGGTGGAAAAAAGCACTTGCATAGCACTTATATAGCGCTATTTCCAAATAATTGCCCAATACCGCTTTACAACTATTAATGGGCGCCTTACAACTAAGCGCTTACAAGATATGAATTAAGCTAACTACTACAATGAATAAAAATGTAATGTAAAAATTATATAGCTACTATAGAAATGGAAAACACGTATTACATATGGATCTTTCTGTACCTTCTAAGCAAATTGGAACTTTGGCCAAATACTTAAAATCGAAATTGTATGATTATTATGATTACGTTTGGAAAGGTCAGGTTCAACAGGTTCAACAGGTTCACATTGTAGCGGCGGGAAATTACGCACATTTAAACAAGTTAAGTTTAATTTAGGTTTTGAAAAGTATCTCTCTCATATTTCAAACATTAAATATCGTCAGGCGGTGACTAAGCTAAGGATTTCTGCGCACAAATTGCCTGTTGAGTCTGGCCGATATAAAAAAATTCTACATGACGAACGTGTTTGTACAATGTGCGATTTGGGTGAAATAGGAGACGAATTTCACTATTTAATGACTTGTAATAACAGGAATTTTATAACTATTAGGGAAGATTTCATTAATAACCTGTTGGATGTAAACAGTTCATTTCGATATTTTAGTAAGCGGGCTTTGTTTTTATATATAATGTCAATGAACGACGATTCGATTATGAAGTTTTCAGCCAAATATTGCTATGATATCATTGTCTTGTTCAATGCTTGTAATACTTCTTAGTTTTGTATTTTAGTTGTACTGTTATTACCGTAATTCCAATGTACCGTTGTTGGTATAAGGATTAAAGTTATTATTATTATGAACATATTCGTATGTCTCTGAAGCCATTTTTAATTAACAGTAGGCTTTTCTAAAAAGATAGGTTTTTATCTGCTACTTAAAACTGGACACTGAGGCTGCAAGCCTTATTTCTTGTGGAAGCGAATAACTACCTGTAGAGGTGCCTTTTTGTCACCCAGTACAACCACGTGATTGTATCCTGCGAAAGGCCCATCGTCGGCCACACCGCGGCAAAACGTCACGCGCATGCGCCTTAGATGAGCCCAGCGCGCGCGTTTCCCGCCGAAACTAAACGAAAACAGAGACAATCACCCCTGTTTCTACTTTTAAGTAC
Organism: Actinernus sp. WN-2022; assembly: GCA_030867875.1. NCBI lineage: Eukaryota > Metazoa > Cnidaria > Anthozoa > Actiniaria > Actinernidae > Actinernus > Actinernus sp. WN-2022. The sequence continues at coordinate 120,534,144 of JAOWCC010001589.1, forward strand.
GTACGCGTATTTACGTGAAATGTTTCGCGAAAAATAAGAAAACTACTTAAAAGATAAGCCTAAGACTTTAACAGGTTGAAGTTTTCTTAATTTGTAGTTCACTGTGAGTTTACTGAGTTATAAAATCATTTATTAAAAATGTTAAAGCCCTCGGTAATTTGTATTTGATAGCAGAGCCTTCGTTCTTTCGGCCAGCGGAGCATACCGTTTTGCCGCAGTGCGCCGCAGTGTGATCGCCGGCAATGTTGCGCGCAATGTTGCAGCGTGTCCTATCATAAGATCTCAGATATTTTAACGGGACCTAAAACAACCATGGAGGCTGGTCAAGTCAGGACTCAGCTAAACTACAGATCGATTTGGAATTTAGCGTGTTGGTTTTTGTAGAAGGAGGAAAACCGGAGAACCCGGAGAAAACCCTCGGACAAGGGCAAGATACCACTAAACTCAATACATGGAGCCGCGATATCGGGAATGGAACCTGGGCCACAGAGGTGAGAGGCGAAGCGCTTACCACTTGCGCCAGCCCGTCTCCCCCGATCTCCTAAGTTAAGTCTCACCTTGAGCAAGTCTCACGAATCCCGTTATAATGATCATCACTAACGCTAAGATCTTCCCACCAGTGAATACTATTTGTACACGGGCCGCCATCTTTCCACTCAGAATATTCAACAACGCTATAACACCTGTATAGGAAATATTAGTTCATTTATTTTAGTAGAGTGCAACAGCCAAAACCGTTAAAAAAAATAAGATGTAATGGGCACTAATTGTGACTTGTGAACAGGATTTTTTTTTTTATTTTTTTTTTATTTGCGCTTTGCCACACATAGAATACATACATTAACAATATATATATATATATATATAAAGAATTGAGGTTCAAGAATACATGATACAGTTGATATAGTGGCGAGGAGGCCTCAGGAAACCATCAGGCTTGTAGCGAGGAGGCCTCCTCGAGATAGTATACAAAATTAAATAAAAGGACAGCGTATGCGCGTCATGACCGATTCAGTATGTAACAATAGAAGATTTTTTTTTTAAATAAAATAAAAAACTATCTTTGTAGAAAATTGAACAGTCCTTTTTTGAAGCAAGTTAGGGTAGTGGAATTTGTGACCGAAGAGGGCAGCGAGTTCCACACTTTTGGGCCTTGGTATAAAATAGTAAATTGTTTAATATTGGTACGACATGCATGAGGTCGATAATTAGATGCCAATCTGGTGTTATAGTTGTGCACTTGATCATTTGTTCTAAATAAATGGTGAAAAGACTGAGGCAACAGTTGATGGTGGTATGAGAACATAAATTTACCGGTTTGTAATGAGTTAAGTTAAAGATGTCAAGTATATTCAAACGGGCGAATAAAGGAGCAGTATGCGCCCGAAATTCAGAATTGGATTGCGTGGTACGTTCTGTTTTAAAATCTTTATCATGTGCAGTATCGTCCAAAACCTGCTTTTCTTAACTGGAATATAACTACATTAAGTCTAAACAAGCCGAGTACATAGTTACATTCATAAAAACTTACAAATACTAAAAGTCGCTAATATTTTGTGAAGCGGAAGAAGATCATCTCGTTTCCCACATCCGGGAAAGAACGGTTCTATAGCGTAAGAGGCGAACGTCAATGCAGTTATTGCTGTCGAGGATGGGTAGACGAACAGGAGCTTGAGCCATACAATAGCGAACGCAGGTACCGCCCCAAGCGTCTCATTGATGATCATATATTCCCCTGTGGAGACGAACCACGTCAAGAGCACGTTCATACAATTGACCGTGGTCTGGTTAAGAAGCAGTCGACATAAATTGTTTACCGTGGCTTAGGCCCTGATTACATGAGACGGGCTAGCTAGCGCGGTTTGCCGAGATCCCGGCTTGGCTGTGAAACACACCAAAAATCAAGTAATTACGGCATGAGATAGGCTAACTCGGCTAGGGGTGCTGGTTCGGCTTTGAGCGGACCTGGAGACCGGTTAATCGGGCTGGGTCATGTTCACCGGGCCAGCCTGGCCTCCCGGGCTGGCAGTAATATTTTTTTCGAAAAATGAGTCAGCAATTGATCGATATTTCTTTACTTGTACACAGTGTTATATAGACAGAATACCATGAAGTTGATTCCCTGCTAGCAGAGGTCTCTCTCTGTCTTGGTAAAATGGAAGGCGAGGGAGAGACCTCTGCCGACATCCGACGCTTGCCGTCCACAGTCATGGACGAGTCAAACCAGTTTCGAAAACACGTTTTACCGGAAATAGTTGTACGCGTCAGTTGTTTGTTACAGTTGTTTCGTGCGCTCATAAGTACACGTGAGAACGCGTCACTTGTTGCCAAGGAAACTTCACGCATGCGCGACAGAAAAAGCGTTGGATGTCGGCAGAAGTCTCTCCCTCGCCTTCCATTTTACCAGGACAGAGAGAGACCTCTGCTAGCAGGGAATGAAGTTGACGGATTAAAGAAAAACACTTCAATATTACGTTGCTGAATGATAGTGATCAATATTTTTTCTCTCAATGATGGAGGCCATTTTTATAACGACAACATTTCCCGCCAAACCGTTACAAAGATATCTTCACCGGCCGACCCGTCGCTGGGCCACCTCGTGTAATAGCGGGCTGAAATACAGCTCGGCAAACCGCGATAGCCAGCTTTGAAGGCGCAATTTAGAATACCAGAGAAATAAATTGAAATGACTGGTGACAGGTGTACCACCCCAGTGTACTGTGTAAAACTTCTGGTAAAACTCTTTATTTGAATCGTTCTTTATCTCTCTTGATTTCTTCAGGGTTCATATTACCCTAAGGCATGTTTATTTTTCTTCTTTTATCGCTTTTATTCAGAACTTCAATTATTTGTATATATAATCCACTTGCGTTAAAACCTGAATATTACCAAAACGTATCTTATAAAAATACTTTAAATACACTAGCAAGTTACTTATTGTACAGTTGGACGGCAACAAAGTTGCATGTTAGTAGATACTGTAATGTATGCAATTACATATATGTATCTAGAGCGGATTTCAATTGAGTGTCGGAAGTGTTTTGGTTTTGCGTTTACTAAGCTCTCCTATTGGCTGAGAAAGTAAACCAACCAATCAGAATCCAAAGTAAAACCAAATGCAAATTGGTTTTGGTTTTGCTTTGGTTTGTCATTGGCTCACAGGGAAGCCATTTATGAGTTACTTGTGATTACTCGCTCCTATGATTGGCTGGCTGTGGGTATATTGCGTTTGGTTTCACAACACTCAACTGAAAACCGCACTAAGTATATCTGGTTTTAATGTTTTTACCTCCACATTTAGGGAATGTTAGTCCTAGTTCCACCCAGCACAGACCTCCAACGAAGGCCACAACAGCACATAGCAACCATATGAGAAGTGACAATCCCACTGAACCGCTATAGACCATGACCCATCGCGCAGAGACGAAAATACCAGAACCAATCATGATTCCAGCCACCATAGACGAAGCACCAGCAAGACCGAGCATGCGCCGTAGCGTCAAGTCTTCTTTCTCTTTTCTGGTAACTTCCGTTGCCATGGCGATAGACTTTTCTTTTTGTTTTTGTTTACCAAGTGAGAGAGGGTTAAACATAGCTAATATAAATTGACCATATATATATATATATATATATAAAATGTTAAAAACTTTTAAAATGGAAAAAAATAAAAAAACGTTTTTCCATTTTAAAAGTTTTTAACATTTTATTACCGCTCTGCATCCGCATTGAGCACTTTTATGACTGTGGCTACACATTAGCCTTCAACATTTTTTATATATATATATATATGTAACGGTACATACCATAGAATCTCGTGCCGAGTATAGGCATAGGTCCGACATATGGAGATGGTTGGGTGGTGGGAGTTACCAAAATAGAGGGCACTGCTAGGCAATTTTTTTATACTGACTTCCTGATTAAGTACCCTGGATCAGAGGTTGGAAATCCGCTTCTCCTAGCTCACAATCTCGACAACGTATAGCTCACAAATTATATATTTACAACGCGGCTGCAACCTCTGGCTGCCCGTTGTAAGCGATTGTTTTTCTAATCCAATCAAGCGTTTGAGTTAGCCAATCAGAGAATGTGTTAATATATCATCAGAGTCAGATCTTGACCCTGGCACGCTGATTGGCTAAACTTCTAACTAGGATTGTTATTCGTTGGCCCTTTCACATGTGATCATGTGACTTGACCCGGTGTGTCAAGTTAAGTAACATGAGCCGTTGTTGTCTATTTTGGTAAAAATCTGTTTTTTTAAATGGAAGTGGCTTCCGATTTGTTGCTTCTTGAAAATCGCTCTTGCTTTGGCGGAAACTTTACGTCCACATTTTAATGTGGTTCTACATGTAGGGCATAATATTTGTGAGAAGTAGCTTCCTCAATGTTGTTCCAATAAAGATTATGTGACATCTCTCCAGAGGATTAAATGCCTTGTAAATCATTTACATCATCTGAGCATGTCTTTTCTCTTTCATCTGAGCATGTCTTTTCTCTTTCATTTTGGGATTTAAACAAGAAACAAAAGAACAAGGGCGAAGGGTGGTTAACAGAACCTGCATAGTAATTATAATTTAATGCTGGTTTACCGTTCTCTCAGTGGGAACCATTTTGGAATTTGACGATGGCGAATCCCCGCCCAAGCCCCGCTGATCAGTTCCCCGCCATGTGGTCTGAAGCCACGCATAGTAATGTACCACTATTCCCCGGGTAGTGGGGTGTGGGGCTTTCCACTGACTGGTGCATAATTCGACATGTTAACTTTGAGCAAAAGTGGCCTACACATATTAGCCAAAGTAAATTAGCACGTTTCACGTGGGACATTATCGTATATATTATGGTTACCAAGCATTATTATCATATTCTAGTTGAGGTTTAATAATACTAGAATATAGTCTACATTCACATTTTTTCGAACTGAATTACGCCTTATGACATCTAAATATTTTTATAGCTTTTGTAATTAGGTTTGATATAGTTACGAGGCCGATTAAGAACGGCGCCGCGAACATGATAAATAAACAATCATCGGTTTCGCGTTAAAGAGGAGCCCAGTTATCAGGACTTCCATCGGTTGTTTGGTTGTGTCGAGTTCTTTATTTTGCGTGTATGAAACTCGCGGTATAGTCCAAACACGAAACACAAATAGTGCAAGATCTCAATTCGGACCCGGTCATGCTTGGTGCGTTAACCTCTATCTTGTCACAATATTAGTCAAACTTGTGCGGCATTATGTTGATATTCAAAGCGCTTCCACCCTTGGAATGTCACGGGAATAGTTTTTTCGATGTTCATCGACAAATGTGTGCCAATTATTATTATATCACCCCTCTCGAGTATGTGAGCTGGAAGGGTTAGTAATGCTAGCCTACATATAAATATATGCCTCCTAAATAGCGTTAGCGTGAAGCAAATGCAGGATCTAGGAAGATAAAAGCTAATTCTGGCATTTGACCTGCATGATTCGCTAAATGATCTATTTTGCTTCAGTACTGAGGCGACTTCAACATTACACTACACAACATTTACCTCAAATGAATACTCTCGCCACTGATGTCTTGCCAGTCGTCAAGTCAGTACCGGGTGTACTGCTGGAACTGAGTCATACCGGGAAAAGTTTCGATTCATGAGGTGACGTCAGTTAAGTATTTGCAGAGGTAGCCCAAGCTTACGATCTGCATAATTCAATAGCGTTTGTATGGGAACAACTTATTCAAGAGGCGACAAGAGTAGCTGAGAATTCTTCCACTTTGATGGACTTAGTGTTTTCTAACACAAGCCACCGTATCACTGACCATGGCGTAATTCCATTGTCTCTTAGTGACCATTTTATGGTCTTTTGTGTCGCTAAAGCTGGTGTTCCAAAATTAAGCCCCCGGGCCGGGAAAACTATAGAGTATCGTTGGTATAAACATTATGATAAGAACAATTTCATTCGGGATCTAAGAGGTATTGATTGGGACACTGTCGATACTATATGGCGTACCATCCCCGCCAAAATTCATGGTTTGAATTCAAAGTTCTTCACATGAATTTAAACTCAAGTAGAATATTTCATATTGTTATTTTGTATTTTATAAGCTTTATCAAGGTTTCAACATACGTGTTTTATATTTGTCGTTCAAGTTTTAAATTCGAGATTGTCACTGTTCATTCTAAACTTCACGTCATGCATTCGTCGTTCGAGTTTCACATTACAAAGTCGACGACTTTTATTTTCAACTCGACGTTTTGAATTGAACTTCACGCTTCGGTAACCTTGGGAACCTCGTACCCAGAACTCCTCGGTAGTCATCCTTGGAGTTGTTAGGTCTGGTAATAAACGCAGGCGCTACGCAGGCGCAGATGTGACAGGAACAACGCACGTGCTTGATCTTAGCCTGCTTGCCGGCTCTCCTGTAATTTTTTTCGGTCGTTTCTTTTCGGATTGGGTCACCTGTGGCACGCGGTCAAAATGGGGCGAGGACAAAATGCCACAGGTGACAAAAATGCCACAGGTGACCCAATCCGAAAAGAAACGACCGAAAAAAAATACAGTAGAGCCGGCAAGCAGGCTAGCTTGATCTCTGTATTCTACTGACTATGGAACCCGTAAGAATACGAAAGCTGCCCTTCGCCGTGTTGCAGATAGCCTGCTTTCAGCGGAGAAAGCGGCAAACTGCGAGAGGTTTGTTGTCGAGTTCTCTTTTGCAAGTTCGTAAACCATAAATATCATGCTCTTTCCATAGCGCCAGAAGATCTTTACTTAGAAGTAGGCTCTGCTATAGCTTCCTCCTGCTCCGTTTTCGAAGTTCGCCTTCGCTTTTACCCTCCTTCGCCTTTCGCTTCTTTCTCCTCGGCTGGGTAAAGGTACTTTGAAAACGGAGCAGGAGGAAGCCTATACAGAGCCTAGGCTTCTAGGTAAAGATGTTCTGGCTGTGCTTTCGACAGGCTTTGGAAAGAGTATGATATTTACGGTAAAGAGAACTCGACAACAAACCGTGATTTAATTCGCCACTGAAAAGTACTATTGTCGACCAAATTGCAGAGATGCAATCCGCGGCTATTGACTTCACGGCCGTTGAACTTAGTAGCGATGTACAGTAGAGGAAATAATCAGAAATCCGCCTCAATACATTTATGCAACGGTCGTCCATTTCTTTCGGCAAACATTCACTAAGCGGATGGACTTCGACTCCTCAGAGAAAGACTGAGCTTCTCGTTTCTACTCTTCTCGTTAGGGTTGACGATCACAACCTTTACCTGTGGCTTTGCACTCGTAGTTTGTTTGTCCACAAGTTCTTCAATATCGAGTTCTGACAAAACATTGTCTCTAAACGAAGCACTATGCTACTATAATCCTCCTCCTGTTGGCAGTTATCGAGTCGTTGAATTGTTTCTTGAACTACGGAGAATACAAACTCTGCCGCCATTTTGTGATCGACTGACTGTTGCGCCTGCGTTGTTTATGTCAGCGGTTCCCAAGGTCAACCGGGAAGTTACTGAAGCGTGAAGTTCAATTCAAAACGTCTAGTTGAAAATACAAGTCGTCGACTTTGTAATGTGAAACTCGAACGACGAATGCATGACGTGGAGTTTAGAATGAACAGCCGACAATCTCGAATTTAAAACTTGAACGACAAATATAAAACACGTATGTTGAAACCTTGATAAAGCTTATAAAATACAAAATAACAATATGAAATATTCTACTTGAGTGTAAAATTCATGTGAAGAACTTCGAATTCAAACCATGAATTTTGGCGGGGATGGTACGCCATAATACTATGCCTGATATTGACTCAGCAGTAAAGTGTTGGAATGATCTGTTCACTACTACAGCAAATCGCCACGCTACAATTAAACGATCCCGCGTTAAAGGTATCCAAATCCCATGGATGACTTCCGACTTGAGTCAGACCATGCATGACCGTGACTATTATCACCTTAAAGCAATTAAAACTCATTCAACTTATCAATGGAAAATGTCTAGGAAATCAAGGCTCTACGTCAACAAACAAGTTCGGAAGCGTAAATCGGAAGCATAAATCTGTTTGAGAAGAACAAAAGCAATCTTAGCAGTTTGTGGAATACTCTAAATGACGTCACTGGTCGCAAGAATGTCTCAAGGCCTCAGCTGAAGTCAAGATTAGGATGCGGCATTTCTGATCGCCACACTTGCCCGATAACGGGCCTGGAGCCAAGTTTGTTTTTCAATCAATTACGGAGAGTTTTGTTTTAAAGCGGCTAAAGAAACTTAAGACCAACAAAGCTATTGGGTTAGATCGGATTAGTGCAAGATTGCTTAAAGACACATCTGGTGTCATAACTACATCTCTCACACGCTTAATTAATCGCTCTCTTCAATGCGGAACCTTCCCAGATATCTGGAAAATGGGCAAAGTTTCTGCTTTATTCAAGAGTGGTAGCCATACCGATGTAAATAATTATCGTCCGATTACGGTACTACCAACAATAAGCAAGATTCTCGAAAAAGCAGTTCACACTCGAGTTTATGATTTCCTGAATAAGAGAAGCTATCTACTGCTGTTGTGCTTGCGCACGTCACCGATAGTATTCTGCAGAATATGGATAAGGGCCGCATAACTGGCGCAGCGTTCTTGGATTTGTCCAAGGCGTTGGACACTGTCGATCATAAACTGCTCTTTTCCAAGCTCAAATCTATTGGCCTCTCAGATCACATCACTGATTGGTTCGACTCCTATTTGTCAAACAGACGCCAAGTCACAGTTGTCGACAACAATCATTCATCTTGTAATCACGTCCCAGTCGGGGTGCCCCGGAAAGTATACTCGGCCCTTTGATGTTTGTTATTTACATCAATAGTTTGCCAAACTGTCTCAAGTCGTATGAAGTTTCCATGTACGCCGACGACACTGTTACATATTACTCCTCGTCATCTCTCAAGGATATCGAAATGAAGCTAAATAGTGATTTAGCCAATGTTGCAAATTGGTTTAATGACAATCTTTTGACTCTGAACATCAAAAAGTCGAACTTTATGTTCATTGGAAGTGCTCACAAGTTAAAGTCTTGTGGTAGTGTCTCGCTTATTATAGATAGTGTCACACTTGATTGGACCAATACAATCAAATATTTAGGAGTCACTATTAATCAAACCATGACTTGGTCCGATCATGTTGACACTATTATATCAAAGGCCAATCAACGCATTGGGCTTTTAAGACGTATTAGACATTTACTACCCCGGCGAGCCCGTTTAACTCTATAAAATGCCCTGATATTGTCAATTTTAGATTACGCTGATATCGTATGGGGGGATAAAGACAATGTTACTATCATGAATATTCTACAAATAGTCCAGAACAAGGCTGCTAAAGTGATTTTAGACGCTTCCCTCGCCCTCAACAGAAGCCCTCCAGACTTTGAGCTGGAAGACGCTTAGTCAACGGCGGCGAGCACCGCACAGATGTACACTAGTTTACGAACTTATGAACAGTCAAATTGACTTTGATTTTAATATTTTATTAAATAAAGATGTACATAATCATAACACTAGGCAGAGGAACAATGCCCATCTAAACAAGCAAGAACAAATTGGGGAAAGCATTGTTTTACCTATCAGGCTTTGGACTAGTGGAATTCCCTCCCATCCGAAATACGAGATTCGAACTCATTAGCCAATTTTAAAGCGCATTTTACTTTTTAACTTTTTAGATTTCTTATTGTATATACATTTTTATCAATTTTTACTTATCATTGTTATTAATTAGTTGTAACTATCCTATCTAAACTTTATTTTTCTTTATTAGTTATGTTACGCAGGGCCCATTGAAAAACTCCTCGGAGATATGGGCACCCTGTCTAAACTTAGTTATTATTATTATTATTATATATATACTACAGCAATTACAGTACTACAGCGACTACAGCACTACGGCGACTACAGTACTACGGCGACTACAGGGCCATATACTTGCACATGGACACAGTACATTAGGATTACCATTTAAAAAATCAACAAAAACTACAGGGTGTCTTCTTGTGTTCCTTTGTTATGTCTGTGCCAATTTTCATCGAATTTCAACAAAATTGTTCATGATATGATAAAATGTTGTAGTACCAGGGATACCAGCAAACGAGGCTGTAATAATTATAATTTACTAATATTCCGCTATCGAGTTCAGGGTAATTAAAAGTACAGATATATTAAATAAATGTTGAACTCTGTTTTTATATATATTATTTAAACAATATTTGGGCTTTACGTTTGCCCCAAGAGCTCTAAGCTCATCGTGGGGGCTCACGTGAATTAATTTATACAATGTTGACCACGAAGAAGCACAAGACAAACACAACGAGAAAGGAAATATAAATAAATAGGAACTAAGATAACAAATTACATCTCTTAATTAAAACGTCCAGATTGGCATATGAAAGTCCTTACGGCAATAAAGATAACAGCATTAGCTTTGAAATTCAAAATTGTTAAACCGTTCAGTAAAACATCTACTCTTTTAGATAAATTAAGTGATGACCAGGCGTTGCCGGCACTCTGCATAACGGAGGTAAGCATTGTCTCACGTAGAGCAGCAAAACGAGGGCAAATCATCAAAACAATTGTAACACCCTCCTTGGACGCACCGCAAGCACAAGAAGGTGACGGTACACAATTGATTAAATAAAGATAATAATTCAAACCACAATTCTTGAGTCTCAGTCTAGTATGTAAAATAGATAAATATCGATCCCCTAGATAAAAAAGTTTATTAACAGGAGATACGTAAAATGTATTACGCAGCAAGTCGTTTTTAAAAGAAGCTACAGAAGTACAATTACGGGATGATTTCAGCAGAGTATTCCACTGTTTTGTAGTTGAATAAAGAAAATAATTCTTTATTTTTTCAGTGCGTATAGAGGGTAAGCACAAGTTATTCCTAGTTCGAAGAGCAAAAGAACTCCTCTGGCTAACATAAGGAGGGCAAAGTGATGAGATATAACCTGGTGCAAGACTATTAATCATTTTATACAACAAAATCAATTTATGTATTTTTCTCCTATCACTAAGCCTATGCAATCCACTTTCAACTAACAAACTTTCCCTATGCGTGCCCTTCATAGCACCAGTAATTAATTTTACAGCATCAAATTGAACACTTTCAAGCAAGTCAGATTCGCCTAAAGAACACCCGTCCCAAACAACATTAGCATATTCTAAATTAGAGCGAACAAGTGATTTGTACAAAATCTCGAGGATTGATCGTGAAAGTTTGAATTTAAGACCCTTGAGTAAATTTAACTTTTTTAATGCCTTTTGGTGTATTTTAAGAATGTGAGCCCTCCAAGACATATTACTAGAAAGCGAGACACCTAAATGCTCGTGACTGCTAACTTCATCAATTGCTCTGTCACGCATTTTCAAAAGAGGATGATATGGCTTATCTCTTTTAAGCGAAAACACCATACTTTTAGTCTTTGAAGCGTTCATTGTAACCAACCAACTATCGGACCACGAAGTTATTACATTCAAATCATCATTTAAAATTCGAGCAGTCAACTCAGGTGAATAAACTTCTTCCAGTAATAACGTGTCATCAGCAAATAAAAAACAATTACTATTAATATGATCAGAAAGATCATTAATATAAATCAAAAATAAGAGCGGCCCAAGGACAGATCTGTGAGGCACACCAGCTTGGATTTCTTTCCACGAAGAACAACTACCTTCAATAACGACCCGTTGCATCCTACCACTTAAACAACTTTCAAACCATTTAAGTAAAATTTCTTCAATGCCTAAATGTTTCAACTTAGCTAAGAGACCCACGTGCCAAACCTTATCGAATGCTTTCGATATATCCAAAAAGACTGCCCGTACTTCGTTGCCTCTATCTAGCGCCTCATAAATTTTGTGTACAATATAAACCAGCTGCATGACCGTTGAATCCCCGGGACGAAAACCAGATTGAAAACGATAAAAAAAACCTATACGTTCGAGAAAGGAATACAACTTCATAAAAACAATCTTTTCACATATTTTACTAAAACAGGAAAGGAGCGACACCGGTCGATAATTTGACTTAAGCTGCCGATTATATCCATCAGTACTGAAATCTCTGTTTATAACGGACACAAGGTGGACAGTAAAGAAGACGTCAATAATAACTCCCAGTCCTTGCATGATGGAACGGGTGCCAAATCGGGCCAAATCCTTTCCTAGAAAATATATACGTGGGTTAGGAAAAAGGATAAACTTCGTCTTGTCGGGGTTTATCAGCAACTGGTTCTGGCAGCACCACTCCACGACGCGGTCTTGTGAAACACGTCGGTGAACATTTTCGTCATCCACTGGTGTACATGAGAGATCAGGGGCACCCATCAGTACTGAAATCTATTTTATAACGTTTTTATCAGTAACGTGTTAATAAAATATTAGATGTTTTTTTTTCAGCTTACAGCCAAACAGCTAAATATTCTGCAGTACCTAAATCCTAAAGCTCGTGAAGAATTTCTAAATTTCCCAGATGGAAAATTTAAGTGAATGCTGTGGTAGAAAATGAATCAAGATCATGAAGAAATCACAAACTATGTAAAGAGGAGAATTGAAATTCAGCAGGACCAACCAGAAAAGCTTGACATGTTTCAAATTTAATACCATTATAGGTGAGTCGGACAAATTTCGATAGCATGCAGAATTCAATATTTTTGAAAAATTGAAAAAAACAAGAGCAGAATTTGCCAGCTGATAAATATCAGACTGCAGAATTTGCCAGCTGAGTGGCCCAGAAGAACAGATATTTTGCAGAACAGTTCGTTGGGTGTTCCTGATAGATATAACTTAGTGTCATTGACGTTGGGCTCCACCTCACAATTTGAGACGATTTTTGGTAGATCGTTCATATCAGTTTAGCGTAAAGAGAAGTGGTCCTAAGATGGAGGCTAAGATACGTCACTGCTTACAGGTAAGGGTGCAGATAGTGGACATTCTATGGGGTGTTTTGGTATCTATCAGATAGATAACTATCAAACCACTTTATGACAGAATCAGATGTTCCAACATCTTGACGACATTGTGAGAGAAGTTCACAAGAAAAGCATTTGGAAGGCGAGAATCAGACGAAGAACATGATCGACCAAAAATGGTAGCTTGAAACAATCAACCGAGTAGCGGAGACGAGTACTGTACATGCTCGTGTTGTTCTACGATGTAAATTCAGTGTCGCTGTGTGCGATTATTGTATATGTATGAAAGTTTCAGTGGGACGAACTGACGCCATCAACATCACCGACACCGCGGAATTAAATGTAAACAAGATGGCGGCGCCCAGGTCTTCGCAGGGCCAACTTTGAGGTGCTCGTTCTCCGAACACAAAAAAGTTTTATCAAATTTTAATATATTTTATGAACAAACGATGCTTTATTAAAGATTCTTTTAAACCCAAAATAACGTGTTTTGCACTCGGGTATTCTTTTAAGATTTGGGTAATTTTCTTTGTCAACGTCATACGACAATATCTAGGATGACAAAGCTTTTGCAAGCACTTGCCTTTTCGATTTTTTTACTGACAGCGATTTTTCCAATAGGAAAATATGTTTGAATCACAAATTTGATAACTTTCCTCACGGACGATTTTCTTTTAAATCAAACCATTGTTAAGCTTGATCAAAACTAAACTAATATCTGATGAAAAAAAAGTATTATTTTGTTGATTTTCTATGGTATTTATGAGTAGCAACCAATTAAATTACGAGAAAAAAGTAAAGCTATCACTTTTAGCCTATTCATCATTGAACGGTCACGAGAGCCAAGAGGAGTTCGAAGCGGTGACTGCTGCTATCAAATTTATGCCGATGAAGGAGAAAAGAATATAGACATCAGAAGACATCAGAAGATGTAGTTCTACCTGCCTGAACAATGAACACCACAGCGAGAGACGAGCTTACCGTGTACAATGCGCTAATATTTAAGGGTGAACGTTTAATAGTCCTCAACAGCATGAGCTGCGATGAAGAGATTCACACAGTGCATGGTGCATGTCAAAGGATGTCTACGCATGCGCAGCTTACGTTGTTCCAGGTCGAAAGAGCGACGGATCGAAGGTCTACGGAGTAGCTGAGCTAGCTGCCTGCAGTATTGCGCACCGCTAACAACACCCGACTCGTTTGACTATAGAGAAGTCCGCCAAGGTTATAGCGTCGAAAAAGCTGACCCAGTTGGAGTGGCTTCGTAGCGCACATATAATAGACCTGTGGAGTTCGACAAAACTGATCATGTGCTCGAGCCTCGGCAGGGCCGTCCTAGCTGCTGGTCAGCCCCTTCTGTACTATGCCGAACAAAGAGCTGCAAGTTGTTCCCCCGGACACGAAGCTCCCTCCAAGGGCGATGCGTTTCACTGGTACTCGCTCCAGGCGTTAGTGCTGTCATCGTTATGTCAGCGGTATGAACCCATTGAGCAGAACGCGGCGTTTGTCGTAATAGGCCGACCGTCTCAGCATGTCTTGTTCCACGGTTGTCATTCTATCTGCAATCTTTCGAAAGCCGTGGTCAAACGCTTCCTGCCAAAGCTTCCCCGTAAAGATCCCATATCACTTGGATGTGGCGGCGCGACATTCCCTTGCTTGAGCGCTTTGTCTTTTTCACCCACTCGAAAAAGTAACAGTTCGAGCAAAGGGCGATACCCTAGGACCTTTCAAGTTTATTTTGTCTTAGGCCATCCAGTTTCTCCTACAAGCCCCTCAAATTTGGCACAAAGATTATGGCGAACGACGGTCCGTCAGCGTCTTCGCAGATGTCGGTGTCCAGCTGCATTAGCACGAAGTCCTGTTGGTCGAAGAAACGGTCGAGAAAATCGAAGTAGAATTCAGCCGAGTTTAGCTTTTCAGTTATTCTGAGCCTCCTTGTACTAATCTGGTTATTATTATTATTAGTCTATTGCTCTTTGTAAATTATGAGTACAAAAATAAACTTGTTGTTGTTGTTGTAGCATTCGCAGCTTGGCGAGCTTATTTATGACCTGAAAGAGATGTTTGAAGTGACCGGAAAATAAATAGTAGTGTACTGAGATAAAACTTTGCTGAAATTCGCTAAGGAACACAAGACTGATACACCCTGTAAGTTTTGTTGATTCTATTCGAGATATACGTTGAAAATGGGAGACTAAAACTCCAAATGATATTAAATATTGCAATTTACAGAGCTTGGATTTCCCGTGTTTATTAGGACTTAGTTTGATCGTGGCTTTTGAAGACTCGGCTACGATCATTGTTTAATGATTGCAGCCGAGTAACGTTTGGTCGTGGCCTAAAACAAACTAGCAGCATGTCTGTTCTTTATTCTTATGTTATCCTGGCCAAGCCATGAGATAATAGTTTTACTGTTAACCACATTGCCTAGATGGCTTTGGTAATACCGTATATTACTTTGCTGGCAGCTGCAGATTAAGACTAGATTACTGAATGGGTTTACTTTTTTTAGGTGTACCCCATGCGCAATTATTCTGTCCATGCACTATTTACTGGAACTTGGCTTAAACGTTCCTTCTACAAAATACTTTGATCCATCTTAGGACCAAAGCGTCGGTGTATTCATTCGACATCACTACATAGTTGCACTGAGTTAATTCTGTCAAACCAGACTTTGATCGTTCCAGCTTCTGATCTTTAGTTTAAATTTTCCGATTAGTCATGCCTCCGCGACTAAGTATTCGCGATCTCGGAATTTCTAACGGGACCTGAAACAACCATAGGGGCTGGTCAAAGTCAGGACCGGCTAATCCTCAGATCGAATTGGAGTTTAGCGTACGTGTTGGTTTTTGCGGAGGGAAGAAAACCCTCGGAGCCAGGGCGAGATACCAACAAACTCAACTCACACATGGCGCCGCGTCCGGGATTCGAACCTGGGCCACAGTGGTAATAGTCGAAGCGCCATCCCGGCCACACCGCGGCAAAACGGTATGCTCCGCTGGCCAAAAGATCGAAGGCTCCGCTATCAAATACAAATTACCGAGGGTTTCAACTTTTTTAGTAAATAATTTTATAACTTAGTAAACTCACAGTGAATTACAAATTAAGAAAACTTCAACCTGTTAAAGTCTTAGGCTTAGCTTTTAAGTAGTTTTCTTATTTTTTGACAAAACAGTTCACAAATGGATGCTTTTAAGCAGAAATTTTAAAATCACGGGTATGTGACTGTTGTTTCATTTCAGTTTTCGCGGGAAACTGGGGGCGGCCGCGCGTCGACAAGAAATAGCAAATACGCATGCGCGTAACGTTTTGCCGCGGTGTGCATCCCGGCTCCCCTTTCACGCCAACAGCGCAATATCCTTCACTGAAGACGACAATATAATCTTATTACACAAATAGAATATGTGAATTGTATTTGTTATTCTAATAATAATAATAATAATAATAATAAAATATTTATATAGCGCTATTTCCAAAATGTCCGAGAGCGCTTTACAATGTTTGGCTAAATAAATGAATATATAGAACTATAATCTAAAACCACACTAACTAATGTTAAAAATTGATGCTAAAATTTGTAAGTTAAGAAATGGTGATTGATAAAAAATTGATAAATATAATTAATATAATTAATATAAAAACATTTGGCTATAAAAAAAAGAAAATTCAGCAATAAGCTTTCTTAAAAAGAAATGTCTTCAGATTGTTCTTAAAACTAGAAACTGAGGGGCTACGTTTCAATTCTAACGGCAACGCATTCCATAGACGCATTCCATAGACTCATTAATATTCAATTAGTGCGAGAGCAATCTGCATGGTGCGATAGATTATACCACGTGATGACCTCTATAAACGATATACGAAACGTTTGATTATCGAACTCGAACACTTACAGAACTGTCACCAGTTCTATAAGTGTTCCAGTTGAATAACCTAGCGTTGTAAGTGTTCCAGTTGAATAACCTAGTGTTTAGATCTGTTATCGTAAACTCAAGACGATCGATATTTGCCAATTACGGGATGACATTAATAACTCTCCCCTGGCTAATCCCGATTTGTGTGGTGGTTTGGACGACCTTGTTCGGCAGTACAACACTGTTCTATCTGGCCTGTTGGATAAGCATGCACCTTTAAAGAAGCGCATAATTACACTCCGTCCGGCTGCACCCTGGTACACTGAAGCGATCATGGTTGAGAAAAAGAAACGGAGAAAGTTTGAACGTCAATGGAGGGCATCACGGCTTACTGTGCACCGTGAACTCTATGTTGAACAGTATAATATGGTCGATAAGTGTATTTTTGATGCAAAAATGGGCTACTATTCAGCTATCATTGAGGACAATCAATCTGATCCCAAAAGCCTATTTTCTAATTTTGACAAGCTGCTTCACCGGAAGGCTGAGAGGAAATTGCCCGCCCCATATGCATTGTGGTGATGATGAAACATTAGCAAATGCTTTTGCTGACTTTTTTTACAGAGAAGATTTTAACTATACGAGATGAGTTACAGGCCAGAAGGGACATTGTAAATGATCTCCTCCCCGTGTTGAACACCTATTCTGGCGTTAAATTTGAGACATTTAAGCCTGTCACGACTGAGGGACTGTCAAATCTTATCAGTACTTCATGTTTGAAATCTTGTGCCCTTGATCCAGTCCCGGCATCAGTTCTAAAGGGTTGTTTTGATTCGCTATTGCCGTTTGTCACCAGGGCTGTGAATTTTTCACTAGAACATGGCGTATGCTCCGACGACTTGAAGGAAGCTATGCTCAAACCGTCACTCAAAAACCCTCCCTTGATCATGAAGTTTTCAAAAATTACAGACCAATATCGAACTTGGTATTCCTCTCTAAGTCTTGTGAAAAAGTGGTTGCATCTCAACTTAACTGTCATTTGAGTGACAACAATATTGAAAAACTTTTTCAGTCTTCCTACAAATCTGGACACAGCACTGAATCTGCGCTCATCAGGGTCCAAATGATGTTCTTCGCGCCATTGATGAGGATAGATGTGTTATTCTGCTGTTATTGGATCTCTCGGCAGGGTCGACCATCATATTCTGTTGTCTAGGCTGTCTGAATGCGCCGGGATAGAAGGCACGGTACACGCATGGTTTACGTCATATTTGTCTGGTCGAAAGCAGTTCATTTGCATCGAGAACGCAAGATCTTCAAGTCGTCCTTTGACCTGTGGTGTCCCACAGGGTCGGTCCTTGGACCGATCTTATATCTCATCTACACCGCCCCTCTTGGTGACATAATGCGTCGCCATGGTATCTCTTATCACATGTATGCCGATGACACACAAATATATCTCACCTTCAAGTCATCTATGTTGGGGAATATGGAGCTGTCTCGTGCTAGAATTGAAGCCTGTTTACGTGACATAAATTGCTGGATGCTGTTTAACAGTCTTAAGCCAAATAACGATAAGACAGTACTATTAGTTCTACACTCGAAGTATCGCGCCCAGCCATCATTAGAGTCTGTTGCCGTTGGGGACGTCCTGGTTCCGCCCACTCACGCTGCACGGAACATTGGTGTTGTTTTTGACAGCACTATGAATCTTGAATCTTGATAGACACATAAATGAAATATGCAAGTCGGCTTTTTACCACATCAGGAACATTTCTCAAGTTGGGATATTTCTTAGCTATGACTCTACGAAGATCCTTGTTCATGCTTTCTTCACCGCAAGGATAGACAGCTGTAATATGCTTCTGTATGATCTACCAAGCTACTTAATTCAGCGGTTGCAGTACGTACTAAACTCTGCTGCTAGGCTTGTCTCGTTAACACGAAAAGCTGAACATATTACGCCAATATTAATTCAACTACATTGGCTCCCAGTAGAGCAACGCATTATTTTTAGGATCCTGCTGTATACGTACAAGATAATTAATGGTATGGCGCCATCATATCTTAGTGAGCTCATAACTCCTTATGTTCCTCGGCGCGCTCTTAGATCTGCGGATAAATTGCTGCTACAGCAGCCAACCTTCAGGCTGAAATCGTACGGCCTCAGGGCATTTTCGGTGTGTGGGCCTAGTCTTTGGAATACGCTTAATTCAATACGCAATTGTTGTAAGTGTTCTAGTTCAGTAGGCACTCATCAGCTCCGTATTCCCCTGAAATAGTCAAACCAATTCCCAACTTTTAGCCTTCAAATGTAAAAAAACTGTAATTGAATAAAATCATTCATTATTTGATTTACTAAAAGGACTTTTAACTAGCTATAATATTTTTTTACCTTTCAGTAAATGTAGCCAGCAGTCACACATTTTAATGGCCTGGTATCCAGTAAAGCTGCGCCTTCATTCGAGTAGATTGCCAGTCCTGGAACGCCCTGGAATATGTTTACACTCCATAGCTTCTAGCCGATTGTGTGCACACCACCGTCCATGCCCATTAATAGACTACGTTCAAGTCACCAGCGAACGCATACAACCGTCCATCTCAGCAAGGAACATTGGTGTTATTTTTGATCAGCACATGTCCCTTGAACAGCATGTAGCTAACACCTGCAAAGCATCTTTCTATCAGTACGTAATATAGCCAAAATCAGAAACTGCCTGTCGCAATTAGATACCGAAACTTTAGTCCATGCTTTTATTTCCACTAAGCTTGACAGTTGTAATTCGCTATTATATGGATTTCCACTATTTTTACTTGATCGGTTACAAAATGTATAGAACTCTGCAGCGCGCCTTATAACACGAAGCAGAAAATACGACCATATAACGTCGATTCTCAGGCAGTTACACTGGTTACCGGTTAAACAAAGGATATTATCCAAACTACTATTACTTACATATAAAGTCTTAAATGGATTAGCGCCAGGGTACGTTAGAGACATGTTGCAGCCGCACAAACCAATTAGACAACTGCGCACTTCTATACGGAAGCTGCTAAAAATCCCACCCGCAAAACTATCGCACTATGGTGAGCGGGCTTTCCAACATGCAGCACCGAAACTATGGAATTCCCTCCCAGATGCAATTCGTCACTGCGCGACTATAACTAGTTTTAAGACAAATATCAAAACCTATCTTTTTAATCAAGCTTACAATTAGTCATTTTATATCGATAAGTTTCATTAGCTATTAGATATTTTTATTCATTAGATATTACATATTACATATTTTAACACCCAAGTAAATCTTACACATCCTATAAATATTTTTACTTCATATTATTACATGCATGTAATTTATATATCTTAATAGTTCTAGTCCTAGACTTATTTTAGTACCACATGAGATTGTAAAGCGCCATTGGGCTAAATGGAAATGGCGCTATATAAATGCTACTTATTATTATTATTATTATTATTCATCGTATACTGGCTGCATGGAATACTATACTCTTGTTTCTCCTTTGATGTTTTTGGCTTTCGAAATCGCGCCATCTCAGGTTAGAAGAGACGAACCTCAACCCGCAAACTCAACTACATGCAACTGAGGACACGCAACTGATTGAACTAGTGAAATTTGAAATGCAAATTTATTTTGAGCTAAAAATCATGATTTTGGGTCCGATTTTGGTTTGTGGTACACCAGTATTAAACGGTAGCCTATTCAGATTTGACACTAGTTTCACACATTATCTGTGTCACAAAGGAAGGTTTGTGATCCACGGGCAGCTAGAGATAAGACATCTCTTAACACCCGAGTGCGATTAGCTTGTGAATGTGGTCGTAGGCCTCACGGCATGAAATTTAGTAAACGTTCAAACTCTAGAATGATTAAACAGGCGAATTAAGGGCTGATAACACTATCGTGATTAGGCGGTAAAACATCAGTAATATTCTGCTTGTAAAAATGTCAAACTAAGATTTAACAATGCGAAGCGCATTCTCGATAGTTTTTCAATTTTGTTTATTTTCGCTATAGCCCAGCTCTTATTAACACAAGATAAGTTCAACACTGACAACCTGCTGCAGTGCTGGCCGAATTTCTCATCACCAAGATACAACAGGACTGCCTTAATTCCACCGTTTCCCTCTTAGCTCAGATATCCTTTTCAAAGCCGGACTGTTTTCTCTTGACAAGAAACAGTTAAATGGACTCCTCTGTAATACATGAAACATACGTTACATCGTTGTATTAATTAATTTTTGCAAACAACATCTGGAATTGGAGATATGGAGATGTTAACAAATTATTATCAGTATGGAGGATTAACCATATGTTTTTCCTTTATTGATCGATGTACAGCGAAACACGGTTTGAAACAACTCAAAATGGATAGCCACCGCATGCAGTTCTCATGTTCAGTACAGTCATTCCCCGTTTCCATGAAGTACTGATAGACTTATTAACTTTATCACTCATCGTCAAACCCTTTAGTCGTCATTTACGTAAGATTAAAACAATTTATTCAGCAGATTGGTCCGATAAATTACTTAAACCAACAGTTTCAGTATTAAACTTGTTCGGGGAATGCAAATATACCAGAGTTTTTGAGAAAGTAAATGTATTGCCACATGGCTGCTAGCATTTTATCAAGCCGGACCTTGAAAAATTGAACGTGCTACAGACAGCAAAAAACACACCCCACCCCATTAAGTTAAAAGTACACGTAACACTGAAACCTGACGTTCACGTGAAACGGGACTAAAGTTCTACGAATTCATAAAAACATTCAGTTTTCCGGCGAGGCTGGCGTACCGCCGCAAAGTGTCTTAATTTAAACGTCTCTACATTAGAACTGACTGTTGCTTAATTATAAATACATGTAATCAAGTAATGTTGGAAATTGTTTTCTTTTTTTTTCTGGTTCAGTCCGTCAGGTTGTAAAAATAAATCTAACAGCGAGAGCTTCCTGGTTCCTCATCACTGATTAAAGCGTAGGAGAAGATACGGCTCTATCAATTTCAAACCTGCCCATCCCCCTGGGCATTTGACATTATTGAATCAGAACGTTGCAAATGCCCCACAGTATAGGGTCAGCTAAGCTATGCAAATGCCCGTGGGGCTTTGGAACGAGTGCAAATCTCTTATAAAATTCGTTATTTTGACTCTTTTTGACCAATTCCCAACCCCCGAACTTTTCCGTTTGCTGGTAAATGCCCCCACGTATTCCCCCCCGGGAGTTGGGGGGAGGGGCGGTGGGGGTGTGCAGGTTTCGAATTGATAGAGCCATTAAACAGCCTTTTACCTGAGGAAACCCGACAACCAGCACTTTCACTGTCCTCCTACAAGTCTCACTTTTACAATATTATACGTCAGCCCTGAAAACATCTTATAACCCAGACAATCCGCACACATGGAAGTCAGTTTGTGTAAAATGTAACTCTGTCCGTAGCCTACTCAGTCCTTTAACTTGTTGTTTTTAGTCACCTTGTGGTTGTGAAATCCTTATCATTAGTTCTTTCCTTGACTTTCCGGCTTTAATTTAGTGTCATGGGCCCGCAGTAATTGGCTTTAGCTGTTGCGGTCACCCTGCCATTTATCATTTTGTTTCTACATCATTGTAATTTGTTAAAACTATCGTTTGTGGTATTATTCCTCATATGTATTTTTCCTTCAGGCGAAGCTTAATAACTAAATAAATAAATTTTTCCTGGCTTTTTTTCGACATTTTCAGTTATATATATTTTTCAGTTTGGCTTAAAAGTCGTGTTGTCGACAGACTCCGCTAGTTACAGTGCTAGGCACGGTTGGTCAGCAAAATATCTTTATACCGAATGATTTCCTCCGCGCTAAACAGCTGGAAACGGGGCGATTGGGTAAATTAAAGTGAGCTACAAAAATAATAATTGCGCTAGTGTAGTAATTGATGCAAGTAAAACGCTTCATCTGCTAGTCAGGTCAGAGTTTATTCATGACTCATTCGTTTTACATCAACTACTAAAGTAGCGCAATTTTTATAGGTCACTTTATACCCAATCGCCTCGTTTATGTGTAGCGCGGGAAAACAATAGCTTTTGCACTTCCAGCCTCGTCTCTGCCTCGAGTGTGGAAAGAACACTGTTTTTTATTGTCCTGGGACAGACCGCGGCGGGATAAAGGTGAGGTCTATCGAAGACCATGCCCTGCAGGAGATCATAAATGACTCAGCGTTTCATTTTGCCAAAAGCTTGAAAACAAACAGCAATAACACTAGTCCTGGCCGCGGCCTCTCTTTCCACTGCTGTCGAAAGAGAGGCCAGGTCAGGACTACAATAACACGAGCCGCTTTTATTTCAAAAGGCTGCCAACGTGGAAGTGTTCCTTGAGATCATAAAGAACCTCCAGATCAGAACCACACTCAACAATTCCTCTCCGCGTAAAGCCTCTGCCGTATAAGGGAAACTACCTGAAGTTGTCGACTTCGAAAAACGTTCGCGCCAATACCCCAGTCAGGGCTGGCTCTCTCTATGTAATAACCGGGCTGAAACACTGCTCGGCAAGCCGGGACAGCCCGCCTCATGTCAGCCAGGCCCTTACTGTTCTCCCACTCCAGTCTCTTTCGTTGAGGTCAACCGCGCTGGGATTCCGCGAGATTTTCTGCTGGAATTGTAAATGGTAAGCATCGCCTAGTTGGTCTGTTAGTTTGAGAAAGTCCAACCATTGTACAAATGTCAAACATTTATTATATGGACTAGTAAAATTCACAAACCTGTCTGAAGGCTCACCTCCATTGTATTGGTTCCCTTATATGGAAGTGCTACACACGTGTGTTGGCATGATGGATTGCGGTTATAGGGTAATAGGGTTAGTTAGAGTTTTGAATAACTCTTCCAAAATACTGTAATTATATTTCTTTCGACTCCCAAACAAGCAAAGATGGTAACCGCTTGGAGCTAAAGTGTACTATAAACAATGGAACTTGGGTTTCCACTCGATGTAATTGTGTTTTTTACAACGGTACTGGTCGGTTTTCTCCTATATGTTGTCTTTACAAGACCAAAACAAGCTTTCAAAAGCTACAGGCTGATTTCAAAGAAATTCCAAAACTCCAGCTTATCTGTTGCGCTGGGATTAAAAGAAGACTTCCATGCGATCCAAGATAGGTTTTTTTCGTTGAATGAGGTGTCGAAAGCCATAGAATTGGCGGGACTTGAATCTAGTAACTTGATAGTTGGTGTTGACTTCACCGCTAGCAACGAGTGGCAAGGCCGAAAAAGTTTCGGTGGAAAATCTCTACACCATATCTATAAAAACAATTCCAAGAAACTCAACCCTTACCAACGGGTTATCCGGTGTATTGGCAAAACATTAGAACCCTTTGATGATGATAACCTAATCCCAGTGTTCGGCTTTGGAGATGTTAAAACGAAAGACCAAAGCGTGTTTTATTTCAACGAGGATACATCTCCGTGCAAAGGATTCGAAGCTGTGCTTACGGCGTACAATGATGTGGTTCGGCGAGTTTCACTTAGTGGCCCCACCAGCTTTGCTCCGCTTATAAAGAAAGCCATTGAAATTACACAAGCAGAGAATGGATATAACATCTTGGTCATAATAGCCGATGGCCAAGTTGTCGAGGATCAAGATATCGGCACAAGAGACGCCATTGTGGCGGCCTCGAACCATCCTTTGTCGATCATCGTTGTCGGTGTTGGAGATGGGCCGTGGGACCGCATGCACGAGTACGATGAATTACTACCACAGAGACGCTTCGACAATTTTCAGTTTATTGAATTTAACGAGATCATTGAAAACGTTAAGTATCCGGACGCTGCATTCGCCCTTCACGCGTTGATGGAGATACCAGATCAGTACAAAGCCATAAAGCGTCTTGGCCTCATACGAGAAATACAAACGAACTGAACTAGAATAGAGCCATTATAGGTCACTCTATGTCGCAAAGTAGTTTTTGCCCAAAGGCCTAAAGAAAACAAGGTTTGGTACACCATGGAGGTGTATAACTTCATTTAATTACAAATAATATTCTGCTCTGTAAAATGTGAAAACGATTGGTGATCAATTATTGAAAAAAAAATACACTATTCCCAGATATTGAACAGCTTTAGACAACAACGTTTGCATAAAACTTTGACGATTTGATTGTGAGGGTTAATGTAGATAAAATTTGTTCACAAAACTGCAGAACCACAACATTTATTGAAAAGCATGTGGGTTATTGAAATGATAGCCACGTATAACAATTTTGACTTGGGGATTTGTGTTATCTTTCTCTTAACTGGTTGGCTCAGTTGGAGGTTCAAAACCCTGCGGCCGCATCCTTGGGCAGTGACTATTAGGTGTTGGCCTTGTTTCCTTCCACTTCTAATCAATATGATGGGGACATGAAAGAATACGTTGTGCTATTTCATGAAAGATTCAGGGTTTTGAATGAGGTGCAAACATGGCACGAAATACAGTGTTTGTATGGAGTCTGATGCCAAATAATTTTAGTAAAATCGAATTTATGAGATATTCACAGTCTGTAAACTTACGATGCCAGGTAAAAGATTATTACCATTTTCATTGCAGTGCAACCCTAAAAGTTTCAAGTCTCATTCAGACCGACCGTCAATCGAACTGTCCAGTCTAATACAAAGCTTTTACTGCCTACACTTAATTACATTTTGATTGACGGTCGGCAGATCCATATGAACTTTCCAGTTGACTGTTTTACAACCACCATAAAGATGTATAATGTTGTTTTTATTATCAGTTTGAAAGTAAAAATAATTTT
Organism: Actinernus sp. WN-2022; assembly: GCA_030867875.1. Classification (NCBI taxonomy): domain Eukaryota; kingdom Metazoa; phylum Cnidaria; class Anthozoa; order Actiniaria; family Actinernidae; genus Actinernus; species Actinernus sp. WN-2022. The sequence goes on from JAOWCC010001589.1 coordinate 120,559,694, forward strand.
GAACTGAAATTGAAAATGCTGCAGCAAATTATTCAAGAAAAATCAACAACATGAGTGTGCATGCATTGGTAGCTTTTATCTTCAATGCTGAAAGGGGTTGGACCATTACTCCAGAAATAATTAGGCATATACTCCCACAGTGTTTCTAGGTTGACCCTATAAGGATAATAATTCTTATTAGTCATAACAAATTTGTAGGTAAATTAAGTTGAGTCTTAATACTGGCTCAAAATGGCTGAAAATGGAGCAATACAGTAACTCGGTACTGTAATATGTATTGTAAACACCAACAATTTAGCTTTTCCCACAATCAAAAATTATTCTAGTCTGAATTCCAGCTGTCTCCTCTGGTTTCGTTTCTTCAATTTGAGCCAATGATGACTATTCAGCTAAATTGGCTATAGCCTTCAAAGTTTGAACAGTCAGGTGCATAAAAAAATAATGGTTATATATATGAGTGTTTATATCATGGAGAATTTCTTTGTTCTGTCACTAAGTGAAGTACAGCTACATGACCAGAGGTGAATGAATTTGGCTGGCACCTGCCGACATTCTGAAATGTTCATTACATTTGTAATGAAATTGTTGTTGTAATGCTAAGCCAATGTTTAGTCTCCAGAACACAGGAAACCAGTGTTTTTTTAGAGAGCAGTAAAATCTCAAAATTTTAGGCTTGGCTCTTGCAATATTTAAACAGTCTGCTTTGTTTTCTTCATACACAGGATGGTATTCTCTAACCTCATGATCAAAGGCACATCCCCATGTGTAGGACAGATATTGCATTCAATTCAATTCAATTTTTATTTACACTATTTATAAGCACTAGTTACATAGACATACGGTAAACATACAGCAGAGTAAAGAAACAATAATAATGTACAGAGGTTATAAAAGGTAAGTGTGCAGCAACCAAAGTAGCATAAGCTTTCGAGTTGGCTGCCGTGATGTTTGTGTAGTAATGTATAATGATGTTCAGGAGATTAGTTATATATGCCAATGCTGAGCTATTTTTCATTTATTTATTTATTTATTTGAGACTATGGATCAATGCAATATGATGCACAAATTATCAGTACAATTTCAAGTACCCATCTGGGAAGGAGGGTGAGATTTCCAGAAGAATACATGTATATATAGGTAATGTATCATGGGAAATACCACAAATTAGAAACAATAGTAAATTTAATAGATTACAGATTTTCAGTTTGCTGGTGTCCAACATTATTTTACTCTTCTTCTGCCACATTATAAACAGTGGACACAAATTTACTTCTTGTTGTTGATTACATGTATATGCTGTTTGCATTCTTTCTTGCACATCCATCTTTTTTTTTTGGGGGGGGGGGGGGGGTCAATAAAGTTTTGGGCAATTTTATAGGGGGGGTAATCTAAGTTTTAATTCATAATCCCCCCCAAGCCATAGATAATGAACACTTCTTAAAGTGCAACTGACCCCTTTTGCAATTTTTATATATATGAATCTTTGAAAGGTTTTGAGTACTTCTGCAAAGAAACTTTTGGCTTACAGAGAATACTCTATGTTCTAGGCTTGTTTGAAATGGTGAAAATTTGACCTTTCCTGAACCATACCACGTAAGAAAAAGCCTGGGTCGATTCTTGATCTTACGTCATCCAACTCATTCGACTTTGCAATAATTTGAATAAATATTTAGCATTTTGTCTAAAATAACTGTTTTCTTTACTAACAACTTGCAGACTGTGTATATTCTCTATATATCGATGTTGTTGTGATGGACAGGCGCCATGGAGAATAATGCATTAATGAGGTGATGTAAGATCCAGAATCGACCCAGGCTTTTTCTTGCGCGGTCATGGGTTGGGAAAGGTCAAATTTTCACCATTTCAAATAAGCCTAGAACATAGAGTATTCTCTGTAAGCCAACAATTTCTTCGCAAAAGTACTCAAACCCTTTCAAAGATTCATATATATAAAAATTGCAGAAGGGGTTAGTTGCTTGCAGAGTGGGAAAAATTGTATCCACAGAGGCAGTAATTGAAAAAAAATTGCGTGCCTTCCCCCCAAAAATAATTATTGTTCATCTGAAATAATAATATAGTAACATAAAGTACCTACCGGGGGAGGGACGGGGGACTGAGGCGTTTGTTAATTGTCTGCGGACTCGGGTCGGTCAGCGTATAAACTAGGCAGTTTGGCACAACATGGGGAAGCGATATTATTGCGACTTTTGTGATCGTTCATTTGCCGACTCACCACAGAATCGTAAAAAGCACGATAAAGGTGTACAACATCAAAGAATTCGTAAACTACACTACGATTCTTTCAAAGGTGAGTTTTGGCTTCAACACAGGCATGCCAACGATGAGATGTTTACTGTGAGTGTGACTGCATGTGCGTGAGTATGGTCCTGTGGAAGAGCTTTAAACGATAACATGCATGTATCTTGTTCGTTGTTGATCATCTATTTATCCTGTAGATATTTTTTAAAGAACGACTCTACATATACCTGCACTGTAATGGAAAATTTAGCACAGTTTTCAAGTGTACTTTTGAAGTGGTAGTTTAATGCTCCCAATTTCACCAAAGGCTTGGTTACCTTTCAAAATGGTGGTCAAGAACTATTTCAAATTTAATTTTCAGGCAATATGCATCAGTCAATTGAAACCCTGGCCCCCGACTCCCACAACATGTTGGGACTTTAATGCGGCTTATTAGCCATGATTTAGCATGCATTAATTTTAACGACATGGTAGCCCTGGGTGGCTGGAAAATTAACACAATGTTTTACAAGCGGGTCATTTTGCAGTGATTTAACAGTGAACAGCTCTCACAGGAAGTGGGGATAATTGCGGGATTTAACGTTGGGGGACTGGAACTGAGTTCCTCCCATGCTGGAAGAAATGGCGAACAAAATGGTGTCTTCAAAGGCAGCTAGTATTTATATCTTTTGAAATCCTCATTTAAACTGAGCCATCCATTTTGTTTCATGTCTTTCCATTGAATTTAAAAGTGTTACATTTTCAGTAGATCTCTAGATTATTGATTTATCCATATTTGTGCAAACTGACATTAGAAAATTAGCAATATTTTTTTTATTTAGATTTGCACATTTTCACGAGTTCTGAAATTCTACTGTATTTGATTGCAACTGCTCTTTCAGTTTGGAGAGCGACAGATTGCAAGGGATGTTGGAGAGGAAATTCTTTACAACATAATTCAGATAGTTCAAAGAGACTTACGCGACTCATTACAAAGTCTTCAGTATCTTGCCAATTGAATATATACTAGTACATTTATTTGAAATAAGTGTCACGCAACAAACTCACATAAATACTTGGACTTTACGACCCAGGATTTGGTTTTGTTTAATATTGATTCTGAGAATTGATCCCCAGTTATAGGGGTTTTTAACAGACTACACTGTACCTCCCCTATGGGTGGGGAAATTGCCGTTTTTTAACACTAAAGAAATGTTAAATTCCCCACCCTTTCCTGGGGGTTGGGGAGCCAGGGTTTCAATTGACTGATGCATTATGGTGATTAGCATGCTGCTTGCTGCATAAAATAAGTGTACAAAGGAAGAAAGCCGGAAAGGATGGGCTTAAATTTGTACATATGAGGGAGGATGATATTCTAGATATTATGTTATGTTGTTTGAGGGCTTCAAAATGTTTTTTGCAGACTAAATTACTTATTATTGATACATTAATGTTTCTATCCATAGACCCAGCAGAACTTCTTGCAGAAGAAGCAAGCAAGCCACCATGCAGAAGATTTTTCAGTACAGGTGAGGCCAACACTTAACCCTTCAATTCCACCCCTTCCCCCCCCCCCCCCCCCCCCTCCCACACATCTCCAGTATATTTATTCTATTTTAACTTAGAGATCCGTACTTGCATAAAATCTTTAAACCTTTCCTGTAGGATCATGTGATTTTGGACCAAACTGCAAATACTCTCACACCAATCCACAGATGCTGCTTGCTGAACAAGGTAAGTCCAGAGTCTTACTGTTTGTAATTATCTGTTCATTGTATATCATATAATTATCCACATAGCACTTAGGAGCTTCAAGTAGCTTGTTTTATATGTGCATCCAAGATCAAATTGGAATTTACATGTAGGTTGATTTTTGTGGAGGGAGGAAAACTGGAGAACCCAGAGAAAAACTCTCAAAGCAAGGGATAGCTACATGTACCAACAGACTCAACTCATGCATGACATGGTGTCCAGGAATCGAACACAGAACAGTCAGAGGTGATAGCTGTAACTGCTCGGCCACCCTTGCTTCCCTATTAATTAAATAAATAGACAATGTCAACCAGTAAGCCATTTGTCTGAATGTTTGTAGTTGCAGATGTGGATCCAGGTGGTGGGTTCAGAGGGTTGCAACTCCCCTATCATTCCTGAAGATCACTGTAAATAGCATTATTTTTTCAGTCTCTAGATAATTGCAAGCACATGCACAATTGCATAGCAAGCACCCCCATGACTCACTCAAACCCCCCTCCACCCTTTCACAAAGTCCTGGATCTGCCCCTGAGTTGTGGTGTGCTGCAACAATTTTCACATTTCATTTATAGTCTTTCGTTTCCAATCCTTGTATGGCCCTCTCTTGTATTCTGTGTATCAGGGTTCCCACAGAGGGATAGCTGTAAAACTACTACAGTTATTACATTACTGATTTATAAATAACAATGGCAATAGGACATTTGCATGATGACATCACATACTACAACTACCAGAACTCTTTGCGCGAATCCTTTTGTTCCTCTAATTTGGACCATTGTCTTGGAATTCTCAAAGGAGTTGATAAATTTGAATGAGAAAAAGAATTTGCCTGAAATTCTTCTGGTAGTTGTAGTAAAGTGACACCATAATTCACAATTAAGTTGATAGTTCACAATATGTATGTAATATTGTCTTTTAGCAGAGAAAGCTGCTTCCGAACAGAAAGATGCCTCTGTGGGACCTTCAATAGAAGACTGGTTACCAAAATGGAGAAAGAGGAGAAAGCGAAAGGAAGAAAAGAACAAAGCAGCTGAGGCAATGGAGGAAGAGAACATATTCACATTACCTCCAGGACTCCCACCTGTTCATGTATTACCCCCATCATTAAGACCTCCACCCCCAGGGGGATATCCAGAACTACCTAGGGTGGAGTGGGGCTAGTGTTTGACACACAGCTTTACATACCTCCAGGACTCCCACCTGACCATGTATCACCCCATCATTAAGACCTCCACCCCCAGGGGGATATCCAGAACTACCTAGGGTGGAGTGGGGCTAGTGTTTGACACACAGCTTTACATACTTGCTGCTAAAACTGTTTTTGTGATGATACGGTTAACTTTCATTTCCAAGGTAACAGTGCTGTCAAAGAATTTGACAGCAAGATGAGAGAAATTGATCCATTATGTATAAATTAAACTCTTGTCTTTTGCTACTCAAAGCCATTACTACATGTATATGTAGTACTTGAAGGACTGAAGGGAAATGTTGCACCAGGCGTTATTGGCTACAGAGGTTGGCTGAATAGATTGTAATAATTCCGCATTATGGCAGTGCATGGCCAGTTGGTATCTAGATGGCATTATAGACCATTTTAAAGCAATCACGGAGTATCAGTGCTACTGGGTATCAATGCTACTGAGTATCAGTGCTTCAGTCATTGCCGGAGTGCATATTTGTTCCAATGTGCATAGGCCGGAAAGCAAGTGCAAGCTTGTGCTGACTTACTGGATTCCAGATCAGGGTTTATGCAGGTGTAAATAGGGTATTCGCACAAAAAACTGCAACAAGGCTCTCTGAGAAAACACATTTCCAATCACGTAAGACATAAAACTGATTCCGCTTCACATACAAGATATCATCGAGACCCTGTTAGAGTTTTAGGATTATGGATTATTAGGATTTTCAGAGAAGGGATACGGATTATTAGCAACTAAATAAAAGAGCTACAACGATGGCAAATCATAAATATTATATGAGCTACCGCACAAAGAATGTATGATACGATCTCTTTACGGCAACAACTTGCCCAGAATAGTTATTTTTGGGGTAGTCCATTTGGGTGATAGAATAGTCCATGGACTGGGCCGGTAGTCAGTGTTTTGTCCACTCCCATGCTGTCAGCGGTTTAAAGGAATCCCTGGCTGTTGGAACAAGTTGCCGTTAAATTGTTGGCAATATGGTCTAAGTTGAAAATTGTAAAATATATTGTAGTTTTTTAAGAAATTGGACATGAGTACGAGCCATGTTGGGCAGGGGCGCCGCCATCTTGGATCTGATGGTGTCACCAAGCTTTGGTTGTTAGGAAATGCTGGCACTAAAATAAGCACTGCCACTTCAGAGAGCATGCAAAAATGAGTACATTTGTAAAATTTAAGGAGCATAGCACCAAGTGTTGCGAAGTTACCGAGGTTCCAAATAAGAGAGTTTTGTATGAGATTCAGGACGTCAGGACTGACTAGCCTCGTTTTCGTGTTTCTTGAGAGTTTCAAACGCTGATTGCTTTGTAAGGATATATTCTTCCATTATCAAAGTGCTACATGTTGCTAACACGAAATCGCTCTTTCACATAGGCTAGTTTATTCTTCAGAAAATATTGAATATCAAAATTATGCAAATTAGTGGCAGCCATTTTCCGAATGGGTCTATGGTGGTCCCTATTGTCAAAAAAAAAAAGCTTAATAGATATTAAGCTTAATGCTTAATATCTATCGAATATGCATAGAGAAAAAGCCATCTGAGCTGCTACAAGGCTTTTATTGCATTTTTGAATGCAACCAAGTTGTCAATCTCTCGTATTTGGTTTAGTATTTGCTTCCAAGCCACTGCAGCTTGGTAAGAAAATGAACGTTTTAGGTTTAGGCAATTGAAGGTCAAATTTACTGCCTCTAAGATTGTAATTATGTACTTCCGAGGTCATTTTGAATAGTTCTAGGTATATTGGCGCGGCTTCATGAAATACCTTAAACACCATTGTCCTTATTTGCTGGTTTTGTCACTAGTTTTACAGGAACTAGTCACCCATCGTAAACTTGTATACATTACTTGATACACTGGGTTGGATAAAGTTGGCGAGGCATTGGCAAACTAATAATGCCTTATACGACCATGGGGTTTTATCACGCGGTGGTCATATTGGTTTGTAACAATTGGTTTTGTCCCTTCTGCCTCACACCGGTGCAGTTTCAGAACGAGTTTACCTGGCGAAAATAAAGCTTTTTATTCTCCTGGGACTCCACATGGCCGTCGCGTGATAAAACCCATGTGTGGCCGTTTAATGTGGTTATTGTTCGTGTTCAACATCGCTTGCAACTCTTCTTGCAGTTCTCCAGCATCCACTTGGGATTTTTGGTGCACTGGTCGTGTTTGCTGGCCCAGACCTTGCAGCCTGTGTTGTTATCGTGGCAGTCTATAAACGGAAGGAAAACGGCACAAGGACGTTATAAAACCCTGTTTCCATACGATCACTCGCATCGACAGCAAGGTGACGCGCTTGCGCACTTCTCAGCTGCAAATAGGTACCCAGTGGGTACGTGTGTCTACTGATTTTGTAATACAAATGTAAAGCTGAGGGCCCCTGTAAGATTTTGGGTGGTGGTGCGCCACCTGGGTCTCCAAGCGGTGACCCTATTTCAGACCAAAATATAAGATTTAACATACCGTTTTTCAGACTTGTACTGAGCTCTGTCATTACAAGCTAAATAAATGGAAATGTATGCCTTCGTATTTCCCTGACTGAAAAATCGTAACCTATTCCAAACCAAAAAAGCAAAATGTATAGCCTATTTCTGACTAAAACAACTTGAAAAGCATACTCTTTGGTGTGACATATACCTGTATAGCAGGCGTACCCCCTGGGGGCAGGCTATATGTTTTAATAATGACTGTTTCACTTCATTCGAATAGTGTTATGTTGTCTAGTCATGCACTGAAAAGTTGGGGGGAATTTTTCCTCGATGGGTGGCAATAATATTAACCTTGAGAACTCGGTGTAAGCTGAGAATACCAGCCAGCTTATACATACGCTGAGTCATGAAGCAGGGATTATCAATTTTATAGAAGTATTTATAACATAATTGCATTAGTAATCTGAATGTGAGTCATACTTATACGAGTTTAAGGCCTGGTTCAAACGTCGCGCCACTGCCGTTCTACAGTCGAATTTAGTTCGACACGGCAGTGGCGCGACGTTTGAACCGGGGCCTTAGATCGTCAAGGTGTGTATATAGATGACAGGGCCGCAGCTAGTGGGGGACAATGGGGGCATGCAGTTGCCCACCCCCACCTTGAAAATATTTTTTTCTAATGTATAACCAGAATGACATTTAAAAACTAGTTGTATTTACTAAATAATAACACGATAGCTATATGGTATAAAGGTTTTATTAATAATAAAGCATATAAAGCATATAAAGTGTTGATTGCAATAATTAATGCAACTTGTATTATATGTTGGATAATGTTGATCAGCAAACATTTATTTTGTTGGTGGTCTCAGATGTTTAATTGATAAGGGACCAGTCATTATTTAACTTGGAGGAGGGGGGGGGGCGATCTTGTAAAAAAATATTGGAGAAAAGAGGCTCCCAAAATATTTTAAGGTACTCTAGATGGATCTTGGAAATTAATTGGATACCAAAGGGAGGTTGCTTTAAAAAGAAAATTTGTAGGCTGACAGTGGCCTTGAATTTTTTTTATTTTATAATTTCTCCTCCACCCCCACACCCACAAGGAAGGGGAGGAGAGGAAAAGGGAAGGAGAAGGGAAGGGAACGCCTGCCCGCAACGCCTGTGATTCTGAAAAACGCCTCCTAATTAGTTATGCATGTCTGATCTGTCAAAAATTACCAGTACAATTTTCCTCGCTGATTGTAAGCCTCAGAAAATGTACATTTCCTCCAAAATTAATGGAGTTATCAAGCTCTAAATCATCAACGTAACTTCTCCGATATCAAGCGATTTTAATTAGTGTTTTTGTAGCACGTTTTATATAGCAATTTGGCCGCCACCTAGATTTCAATTTAGCTAGTAAACTAATCTGATGCGATGTAACCGCAGTGTTGGGTTCGTTCACAGCATTGTTTGCACATCATGAGATGGGTACAACTCGAAAGAATCTGAAAACAGCACTTTACTTTCGAAATAAATTGAAAAATAGAATCAGGCACCATCGTCGTTCTAACATATGTAACAGGAAGTTCATAGTTTTATTAGAAGTGCTTGAAATAATTTTATTAATGCGCTTGAATTTAGGCTTGAGCCACGTTTGTTGGTGCCTGAGGTTCTACTGCCCTCTTTAAGCCAAACTTTGGCTTAGAGAGGGCAAGTTTGGCTTAAAGAGGGCAGTAGAACCTCTGGCACCCAGGGTACGTTTGCCCAGAAAATGTCCGGGGAAAATGAATGTTTTCTCCAAAATCAGTCGAGCTAATATAAAAATCATAAACATAACTTCTGTATAATGTCAAGCAATTTGGATTGCCTGTCTGTAATTTGTGTTGTAAATCTAGCCTTCAATTCTATTTTAGAGGTGAAACAACGGCTTCGTCATCAGTTTCCTTCATACGAACAAGAGTTGAAAATCAAACTTTTTCCCAAAACCTTCTAAAGAAGCAGGCGAGTAAGGTAGTTTTAGTAGACATTGTAAATTTAATGAATAATTCATGAGGATGCAAACCAATCCCAGCTCAGTATTCAGATCACATGCACAGTAATGTAAATCCCAATAAAAGTATTAATGAGTAAATTAACTTTTGATAAAGATTTCGTACTCAGGTAATACGTATGTCAAGTATGCATAACGTTTGATAAAGATCTGTAACTCCTATGGGACATACATGGTCATTTCAAGTTCCATAATTAGAATAACACAGAATCACATAACAATAATGTGCATTCCAATTATTGTCTCATTTCACAAGCACGATAAAATTATTCGCGTCCGATCTTTATGATCGTTTACTACCATAAAGATCGTCCGCTCATATTTTATCTACCACTTATCATCTGCGTATTGGATATTCCCTCACTTATTTATGCTCTCTTTGATACATGTAGTATGGGAATACCATGATATACGAATTTCCATGATTTTTCTATGGTTTTTCCGTACTATAGAAATTGGTTGGTTTTTCCAGCGCTTCACTAACGTCACCCTTATCTTTACTTTCATTTGACAAACATGTTTAAAAAAAGCTGTTTAGGTAAACCAGTTTTAAGTAATGCATGTGCATGAACACTCTAGCTCTCCGCACCGCATTCTCCCTGGTGCTAAACTAGAGTCTCAAACAAGCCTTTCTTAACTAAACAACCTGTTCGAGATGAAAGGGGCTGTTTCCCGGTGAGAAACCTTTATATTCGCCTTCCGGGCCGGACATAGTTATTTTCAGCGGTTTTCATGTTAACTTGCGCACATGTCGGATGGTTAAAATCAAAGCAATTACGCAAATATGACTAACAAACTGTGTATATACATAGTCTTCAAGGAAAATATTGCAAATCCTTTCAACCAATTAACAGCCACCAACCGAACGGTGACAACATGCATGCGCTATGATGACATATCTCTGTGCAACTCAACACATTCAATGTAGGATCTAGATGTAACCGGGGCCACTTATAAACAACGAACTAGCTGAGAATTAAACATATTACATACTAACAAATCCTATAGCATATCCACGCGATTTTCTTCATTGAAAAGACTTTGACTTCAGAACTAGTCAACGAAATTTGCCTTTTACTGAATCGGCTCGAGCAAGTTGAAATGTACTGTCAGTACTTGGCACTGATTGGATGAAATAACCGTAACAGGTTTGGTTGGTGTGAATGGGGTATTAGATACACCATGGTTTAGAGATGGCGCATGGGTGATAGCCCCCCCTACCGACAAGTACTGACGTTGACCATGAGACTTGCATGCGCATCAGGTATTAAAGCCTTGCACTCCATTTCACCGATACGTTGTAATCAGCCGACTTACCACACGCCTCGCAACTCTTGCTACAGTTAATTTCCATCCAGGCTTGGTTTTTAGAACACTCTCCTCTAGCTGCCCAAGTACGGCACTTGACGGTGTTAATCTTGTCGTTACAGTCTGAGAAACGACGAAAATCCGCATTAGAATACAAACAACATGCAGCATACAAACCAAACAGGTGCGCGCGAGAGCGTAGCCTTTGTTGGGAGTGGTCGCAGGGAAAGAGTGAAAGGAGGCTGACCTTTAGACCAGACGAAAATTAAAAGTACATCGTAAACTTGTCATCAACTTATAAGAGGGAGGAATTACAATGGTCGGGGTGAGATGGACCATCCAGCAGAGCAAGATCGAGCCGACGACAGAACTTTTCCACAAATAATAACTAATTATTGCAAAAGTGTGCAATTCGATGTAGATCATAACACAAGTTCAGTACTAACGCAAGAGGTTTGACTTACTGCAAATCCCACAGCTTTTCTTGCAGTGGTCCCTCATCCACTTGGGATACTTTTTACATTTGCCTTTAGCAGCCCAGTCAGGGCATGACCAAGGATCCGCGAATTGATCTCTGCATTCTAAAGGTAAATGACATGTGACATGGTAGACTATCAGTTGTATTTTTTTTATCAGGAATGTATGCGTTCCAGATCTGTCGGTAGCTAAGACACGTGCACGATGTGTTTTTTCAATTTTGTAAGAGCCGGCAGGCAACGACATCTTTAATTTAACAAAGTAATTGTTGTATTAGTAATGGCAGACGTAAATGTAACGTTTTCTATTGCTTGATTTCAATTTATAACCATGCATGCATGATAATCTGTACTTCTGAAAACCTCTAATAAACTGTTGATAGGATTAGAAATAACAGTCCATGTGACTTGATGTCATACCTCCGTCAGGTTTAGGGCGAGGAGACTGTGTCGCTGGAGGTGCAGTAGCTGGGTGTGGCGGTCTGGTTTGTGGCTGTGGTCTTGGTCTTGGAGGCTGTGGTCTAGGCTTAGGACGGCGTGCTGGAGAACAATAAAATCCCGACAGCGTGGTCATATATCGATAATGATTCTTCGCAGAACACATGAAGTTTGCCGGAAATTTCCGCCATTTTTGTATATGCTGCAGTCGTCCCCGCCCTAGTCTACGCGCGTCACATTCAGTAAATGGGTTCTGGGTACGAGATTGTTATTCGTCGCTGTCTTGCGCTGTCTTGCTTGCATGATGGGCCTGGTAGACTGAGTAGGAGCCTGGGGACGAGGCTACTTAACACCAAGTTGAGGCCGCTAATACTGAACAAATGCGTCTATAGTTATCGCGTACAGCGGTAATTTAGAATACAAAACTGGACTATTGTGTCATCCAATTATTTAATGATTGCAGAGATAATATTGTGAAATCTTAATTATTGGAAGAGCGCTTCAAAAACCTACCACAAATGCAAGTCTTGGCACACCTCGCTTTCATGTGAGCTGTGCTGCATCTCTGGCCTCTCTGTAGAAGCCGCTGACAGGATGATGTTCCCATGTTGTCGACACATCTCTCTGTTACATAGATATGAATAGCAAGTTTTGATCAGGTAAAATCAGGTTTATCAGGTTTAAGTCCAACATTGGTTGGACTTAAAGTCTGAGTCGCCTTCAGTGAATGAAGAAAATCACGTGGATATGTTAGGATATGTTAGGATGTGTAAGTTTGAATGCTTTGTCTTCATTCTGCAATGTGATTAAGTGGTCCCGGTGCCAGTATATAGGCAAATGATAACAACGTTCAGTACATTGGGTTTTATAGGTTAACAATGCATTCTTTGTGAACCAGGAAATCCAATCTAGTTTACAATGGTGAAATTCATCACAGGTTGAACATTGAGTTTCAGTAGCTGATATGTAAAATAAATTGGGAGATGCAGGAACTTCTTTTCGGAGCCAATATTTTCGTCTCTACCTTTTAGGGGTCCGGCTGTTCATTTGAATTAGTGACGTAATCTGAGTCAATACTTAGGGATAGGTTAACGAATACTGCGTACTTTTTAGTTAATTTGTAGAGATCAAAATCAGAATGATCTCTAACACAGTAATGCATATATTTTATCTTTTCAGTTAAAATTCCTGTCGAGAACCACCGTCCGTTTAACACTTCCAAGGGAACACAACTGACGAATATCACAACTTTCAAATATTAACCGGCATTTTTCCTTTTTGTTTTTTCTCTGACAAAGACTTTCTACCAATCTACCTCTCAGACCTTCGTCCGGTATGTACACAGTACGGTAAATACGGTACATTGTTTACGACTATGATGTAATTTTACCATATTAGGTATTACCCACTAGTAAACCAGTATTAACCGGTTTAGTATATATACAACCGTACTTTGTTCAAAGCATCCGTAATTTTTCATTGATTATCCAATGACATTAAAAGCACTTTACTGGCTTTCCGGCGCTCACATCATTGATTGAAAGACGCGCGGATTTCTTGATACCGTGATTATTTTGTTTCGAAATGAAAAGGAAATCACATAAAAAATTCGTGTCGTATAATAAATCTCTTATTATATATTTTTTTTCAGGTAATACGGGCTGACATTTTACGCTCGGAAAAATACATTCGCAACTCGTAAACTATCAGCCCGTATTACCTGAAAAACCATCTAATAAGATGTATATATACATACCTGAGCATATATATAGAGCACGCACACAAGCACGGTAAATACGGTCAATGCGTACCTGAGCACGTAGAGCACGTACAGAAGTACGGTAGAGCACGTACACAGTACGATAAATACGGTACAATACCAAATGGTACCTGAGCACGTATGCAGTACGGTAAATACGGTACAATACATACCTCAACACGTAGCACACGTACACAGTACGGTAAATACGGTACAATATACATATCTGAGCACGTAGAGCACGTACATAAGTACAGTAAGTACGGAACAATACATACCTGAGCAGGTACACAAGTACGGTATAGCACGTACACAAGTACGGTACAATACATACCTGAGCACGTAGAGCCATGCCATTGATTGGAGCATATACATGTACAAGTGTTCCTATCAAGGCGACCTCCATTCTGGCAGGTTATGGCACATTCTGAGACCAGAAAAATAGAAATGTATTTTATATTGATTTCACTGTTTCATCTTCAGTGATATTTATGCCAGTTTTACACAGCAGTAAAATCGTACTTTCGACGTGTTCGGCATCATCCCAGATTCCCATGGGAACTTTCACCAAGAACATTGAATATCACTTTTCGCGCACTCTGATTGGCTACTAAAGCAGTGAATATGATTTCATATTCACCTTCGAGCAAAGCAGCGATCATCTCGCGCGAGGTTTTGTCCATTTGATAGAAAATAAAATAACTATTTGGTGCTGGCTATTGACCTGGAGTGTGGTATATACTAAAACAATTATTCACCTCGCTCAGTGTTGGTGAATAGTGGTGGATATTTACCTCGCCGCACCTCCACTTTGGTGAATAATTGTTAAATATACCACTCCTTCGTCGGTGTTATTCACTTGATACTAACCAGCCTGAAGTTCTTTACTCGGGGTTATTTTTCCTATTTTCATTGTTTGTAATTCATAGTTCATACAATGTAGCATACAAAGTTAATTTTCAAACTTTTAAACTCCAGGATCCGATTGTTCAAAGGGTGGATAATGCAATCCGGATCCACTGGGTATATCCCTATCCAGTGGATAGGTGTTAACCACACTAGCTTATTTTATCTACTAGATAAGGATTTATCTTATTTTATAGCGTTATTGTTATATATCCAACCTTTTGAACAACCGAACCAGAGCCGTAGCTAGGATTTTTTGTCTGGAGAGCAGACTCCGCACAGCCACGGGGGACTTCCGTATATTAGGGGCGTGGATGCTCGTCGGACATTTTTGTTTTCACCCCTAAGAGGTACTTTCTTGGGTACGTTCTTGGGGCCGCTAGCTACGGCCCTGCGAATCCTGAGATTTAGGTGAATTTGCAATGGAATGGAGAATACGTTTCCAGATTTTTATCCATTTCGGTACTTCACCATGTAATTATCGTGCACGTTTTTCAGTCCTTGTAACCATGAATATGATATACACGTTGTAATGGAGAATAAAGAATACTGGTCGGCTCCCTGGTGGCTGGTGCTTCTTTCTGACTTACTGCAAAGGCTGCACATGCGCGGACAGTATTTCTCCATCACATCTCTTTGTGTCAAACACATTGACTTGGTGTAGGAGCGGCCACACTTTGGACTAAAATCCTTGCATTCACCTACAAACCAAAAACAAACAACAAATCAATTAACGGTGAATCGTGTATTTGCTGCGTTAGATAATATCGTCCAGTGCATGTTTGCACGCTTTTATGTCATTCTTTATATACAGATCTTTAAATAAAGATTACAGTATATTATATAGTACTGGCAATTGCAGAGCTCCACATTTGAATTAAAGATGGTGAAATAGCAACTATAGTGTTGTCAGTTTAGACATGACCAGGTTTTCAGAAGAAAAAATAGCTTCCAAAACCCGGATTTCCAAGTTATTGTGAAAACGCACCCGGATTTGTTCTCTGTTTGATTATTCTGAATCTGAATCCGGACACGGAAAGTCGAAATTAAATTAGGTTCAAACCCGGACTCCGAGCCGCCGTACATATATATGTATATATATAAACAAGAGTGCCGCTTCGGGTTATTTTCATAATAAATCACTCACGGCAGAGATTTTTGTAGCACCAGCCTTTCCCGCTCGCACACTTGCTGCAAGGACGACCAACTTTGTATGGAAGCTGACCCATAACGTTACCACTGTGAACGATAAACACATCATTAAAACCTGGTACACTAACGACATGAGCATAGCACAACTGAGCAACATACGCAGACGCATTAATGTATTGATTATTAGCGGCGCTTGTTCTTATCTCTCACCTGTGAGTAGAATAACTACCGCTAATGATTAATACGGCACTGCGTCTGCGCATGTTACTTGTGCTTATGTGAAAACCAGGCTTAAAGACGTATTCGTGCCACAAACACTCAACTGTACCTCAAAATATTTGTTTTGTTTAGGCTTTCAGCTGGCACATTCTCGTTAATCTCGTTTCTTTTCTTTATTTTCTTGCTCTGAAATGTTCTGAATCTGAGTTTTTAGAAGTTTTTCAAGCTGGAAGATGAGCTGGTACTACTGGGCAGCTACTAATACTCACGAAGGTATATAGTCACAGGTGACAATCGTCTCCCCAGGGACCCATGGGTGGGGACGACCAAAGTATTTGTCGCACCATTTGAGTGCGCAGCCAATCGTCTTGCTTTGGGACCACACGACCTGGACACACGGAAAAAAGATATTTTCATGTCATCAATGGTAAAAAAGTTGCCAACAATGCATAATGTTTGACAACTTGAAGATACGCAAGTCGATGCTGCAATATTGAAAACTCCAGCGATTGTAACAGATTACTGCTGCGTTTGATTATCCGGCTAGTTTAAACCATTTCTTTTGCACTTTTTTGACAGTTCTTTAAAAGAAAGTGTATAGCTATATCTCCCTGGCTGAGATTTTTAGAGATCTTCAAAGTTTGTACCCTTGCCTGCACTAATTGTCAGTTGCTTTACTCTGTGATCTAAGCAGAGTCAGTGTATTTTGTTTGATTTGGAAAATTACAGCAATGACGTACGATACGGTAACTAGACACTGAAACGTTTTCCCCATTGTATTTTGTCATTCTGAGCCAATCAAACATCACAGAGTTACGATATGGCAGAGTTACGGTACGGTTACAGTTAAAATCTTGCCGTGTTTTCCCCATTTATACGAAATCTGCCCTATGCATGGCTCACCTGAGTGTAATGACCACAGGGATACCGTCTGCACATTGACCTTGGCATTGGGTATGTGAATTTGCCGTACGTGTAGTACTGCTTCTCTTTGAACCAGCGTCTCACAGCCTCTGATGGCGGAGGAGATCTCTGGACCCATTTACCCCACTCACGTGAAAGATTCTGACCTGCACGTAGGAAGCAAAAACGAAAAAATGCCTCACTTTAACGCTTCGGTCGCGGAACACAGTTCATAGTCAAAGGGATATTTATTAAATGGGAGGCGGTTAGCTCAGTTGTTAAGCTTCGGTCTGTTGAGCGGGAGGTCGCAGGTTCAAACCCCGGCCGGACCAACCCTCAGGGTCTTAAAATAATTGAGTAGAAGGTGCTGCCCTTGTGAAACAACTGCAAATTGGAAAGACCTTCACGTCTTCTCGGATAGGACGTAAAATCGTAGGTCCACTGATGGAGGCCTGCCTAGAAGGGACCTCGTTTGTACTCCTGTGATCAGGCTCTGATCAGGCTCTGAATGTCTCAAATAAAAATAAAATAAGATTATAGTTGAATTGGTGGTTTGCAATAATTCCCCGGAGATTCAAATAACAAAGACGTGTTGGCCATGTTGGTTGATATAACGCCAATCATTAACGAGCAATCTCTCACCAAAGATGGCGGCGATGACGTCACGTGAAAACGAGCAATTTAGATGAAATAGGGGATTATTTATAAGGCTTGATTCCTACAAGCGACATCATGTTCGACCGTTTTCTTATGTTGATGAATATGTCAGTGAAAACGAAACTTTAGCAAGGATATAGACCAACCGTCATGCTTTGCGCGCTAAGGCGGCCATTTTGTCACAGTTGAAAAGTCGGTTTTGCACGAGTTGTCTTCCAATCTTTTGAAAATCATTACAGTCCTGTTGTTTGGTGTTATATAGTTTCAATTTGAATTTGTTTTTGGAAAGTTTCTTTTGTAGTATTCCTGTTTAGTTTGATACTAAGTTTCACGAAGCGAAAATAAACAAAAGGGCGCTAGGCACACGGTTGAGCCATATTCTTTCAAGTACGTAATACTTTTCACATTTCGGAAGAGGGATGTCAAAGTATTCTAATTTGAACACGGTTGGAATAAAGGTACGAGCACGCTGCAATATTAACTGCGCGCAACATTGCTGGCAACGGCGAACTTGCAACGTGTTCATCACGTGTCCACTGGAACCTGTCCACCAATGAAATTATTGCATGCAAACATGCAATATTGCAGCGTGTGACCGTACCTTATTTACCCCAAAACGGTACATGTGGCTTACACGAGGCTACTGCTTCCCGGATATAGATCATATTGCAATAGACCCATTGCATAAATGGCGTCCAATTTGAATAACCATTGTTTAAGAATCTTTAGTCTCATATTCATGTGAAAGCGCTTTTGTGTGGCGCTAAAGTCTCCAGGACAATACCTATCTAAATCGGACGTAATTTATGCAATGGGTCAGTATATGGCTGCTCTAATTTGCATAATGCCAAAAGATGTAGGATATTAGGTGAAGTGAATGCCGTCTGTATTACAGCATGTAAAATAGTAAGTAGTACTAAGCAGTTTGAGAGTTTGGTCTTTAATAACTGACTCAAACCCATACAAAACTCTATGTATAGCGATACTTACTGCCACGTCATCCATTGTCATTAATGTGCCAACCAGAGATCCATTGGTTCCTGACACAAAGCGGCCTTTTGAAATCATGGTTGGCACTTTAGCATAACAATTATAATGTTTATCAACACGAAGTATCGCTATTGTAATCTCAATAACTTAGTACAACTAGTATCAAGACAAGATGAAAGGCTGATTGTACGGTACTGGGAATATATATATCACGGCCAACCTTCCTCAGGGTACACAAGTATATGGCAAGAAACCGTTAGTTACAAATTTTAAATTTTGAAAACATGAATGTGAGACTAGGAGATAAAATTACAAGTGATGAGTGGGCGTGATAGAGAACTAAGATAAATACAATTCCATAATAGGGACTGAGTAGTATAAAATTACATTTCTTCCTTTCTGTTCATGCCTTTAGGTTCTAATGTTTGTCCTTTATCAATAAGAAATGCCTCGCGAGCCTTGCGTACGCTATCTCTATTAGAGTGGATGAGTTCTAAGGGAATTAATTGCATGTCATTAGGGCAATGGTTGTTAGTAAGAAAATGATCCGAGACAGCAGTAGCTTTAGTAATTTATATATATATTCCCAGTACCGTACAATCAGCCTTTCATCTTGTCTTGATATTCGTATATCTTTGCTGATTAGATCCCATCCAAGGTGATCCGGTTCCTGCACTTCGTCCGAAGTACTTGGTCCTTGCATTCAGTACATTACGACTAGTACACCATTTTATGCTATCACCCCTAACATTCAGAGTGTTGCTAATCTTGGCATACTCTTTAACATGGTAGTATTCAACTGTTATTTCTTTCTTTCTAAGTTCTTCTACAATATTCGCCATTTTAGAATAGGGTCTAACATGCATTTTTCCCATTTTCTTGCCATTTTCCTGAACGTTAACCATCTACCTCGTTACCTACCAACGCTTTTCTTCCTGTAGGCGGGGTTTCGGTAGGATGTCCCAAAGTTCAAAAACCCGTGCATCCACTCGCATTTGTTACTCCACATTTGAGCCAGGTTACCAAGCTCTTGGTCCCAAACCTGTGGAGAAGGAAATACCTGAGCTCGTTCCGCGGTCGACAGTATATCTTTAATGGGGGAGGGGTAAGGATATCACTCTATTTTCCAGGATCGCTGGCTTTCTGAAGTTTCCTAGAGCCATAGTTGAATTCAGTTCTTTTTAAAGCACGGTAAAATGCAAGAAAAAAACTGACAGTCAAATTCTAAAATTTCTAATTTTCTAGGTTAGATTCACGCTTGTAGTCAGTGTATTGATATAGACCAATATGGGTCCTGGGGTCGAATCATGAAAACGAGGTCGGTCTTCTTTACTAATCTTTAAAATGCAGTTATTAGCATTAGCATTAAAATATCACGAAAGCGAGGTTGGTAGGGCAATGGCTGACTGATTCGATACAAAGTTCTCTTATTTCAGTGAAATTGAAATCCTAATTGCTCTATAGCAATGAAAGCTATGACACTCAAATTTCACAGAATTACTTAGTTTTGCATGCTGTTTTATCTGACAAGGTTGAAGCTGACCAGTGTAAATAAAAACAGCAATATTCCCGATTATAACCCAACAAATATTTTCTCTCGCGCGTGATTGGTTGAATGCGTCATGTGACCCGATATTTTCTCTCCGCGAGCGGGAAATATCAGCGAATGTACCCCCTGTGAGCGTATAAACGCGCGTCAAAGAAAATATGTGGAGGATGATAATAACAACAACCTACAGTGTGGCGTCGAAATATGCCCTGATATTTGTCCTTGGACATTATCTGATCTTAGCTCTAAGCTCACAGTTTCCCTCGAGCTTCGCTCTTCGCTGTTCTCTTCTCGGAACAGATAATGTCCGCGGACGAAATATCAGGGCATATTTCGACGCCATAAATAGGTTATTGTATTTTTATTGCATAAGGTCTATAGGCCTTTTTCAAAATCACGTGACATGGCTTGTACTGGAATGACAAACTTTTCAATACGGCTGCGATCTCGGCGACCAAGTGCTGCAGGATCAGTGATCATGTCTTTTCATTACGACTACTACTTATTCGTACTTGCGACTGAAAGTGGCTCCACCATATTTGGCCCCCTGTGACCAAAAGTCACGTGATTTTGAAAAAGGACTATAGCGTTCCAGAATAAGAAGCAAAGCTAGTTATTTGAAGCAGGGAAGAGGTAATGAAGCATAGTCTAAGTCAGTTGTCTACTAACTGGGTGACTGCAAGTATCCAAGGAAATCCCATTTTAATCATAAACCTACCAAGAACTCCATGTCAGCTGCTGGAGGGTTGACCTGACCACGTACTTCATTATGGATATCCACAAACTGTTCCCTCAGGTCCAGACTGAGAACACACCGCGCGAAGTCCCTGGGTCGAGGGCTGGTGGGACCTTGCTGGGCCCCCTGGGAGAGGACCAAGGACCAAAACAAGAGAGTGACTGGCAAGTACCAAGTGTCCATTGCTAGATTTGTATGCTGAGCCCTGTTTGATGAGACGAAAATGAGGAAAGATCTTTGGATATGTTATGATATTACCGAGAGTTTTGTGCTCTTGGACTGAAAACTAAGACTTACAACTCAACCTTAATTTCCTATCTTTATTGCCCCCTACCCCCACGAATTAAAGCTAAAGCGTAGAAAGGGAGGCAGGGCATTTTAGCAGCATCAAAAGACTCAACTAAGAGAGCTGTTGTAAAAAGGGGTTCTAAGTTCGGTGCAAAAGAAAACCAAAACATTTTCCTGACAAAAACTAAGCAAGTACTGATTTTAAGCTTTTTTACTGACAAGCATGAAGTGCAGAACCACCCCCTTGCAATCAGATTCTCTGGCATCATTCCCCTGCATCAGTAACGTATATTCGACACGTTTTTTTGTTCAGATTTTGTATTTTTTTCGTGTGCTGTTAGTGCGGCCATTTAGTTGCCATTTTAACGTAGATACTCCGCATTTTATGGAACCGGAATCACGTGGTCGTACTGTAGGGCAAAAAACATCTGACTTCATTTATTGAAACGCACTTCATTGTTTCACCTGTTTGTAAATCCAATCGATTGTCAATCAGTTTCTAAAACTGTATTTTTGAAGATTGTTTGTCCTCCAGAAAAGCCTTTCCCATGGAATCACGAGCACAATTCATTCGCTATGCATTCGTTATTCGTGTTATACAACTACATCATAAAAGTAACAAAAAGTACAAAGCATCAACTCAAATAAATATTCAATGAAAAAGTAAATGATGGGATGTAGTGAGTAAACTAGACAGTTTAAAGTGCATATAAGCCCAAATTAGTTATATTGTACACGATCGTACACGAAGTGGATAGTCCAACGGTAGAATATTTCTTGATTTGGGTGTTGCGTCTACGAGATATAAAGGTTTATATTTCCAATATGCTAATGATGTGATGTCACACAGACATTTGCTGAATTTCTTTGTGCTCGTAAATTAAGCTATTTTCTATTTTTTGTAAAATCACTTTGATAAGCTTCAAATATAACTTAAAATTTAAAAATAGGTAATTTGTCTCTACCAGCATGCTTTTGTATAATAAGTGATGTCGGTGATGACATCGCATCATTATTAGCATATTGGAAATATAAACCTTCATATCTCAGGGTCGTAACGAGGTATATTCCAGTAATTTGTGATCCGTGATCCAGCCAAAAATAAATGACCCGTTCATATTCTGATACATTGATCTCGATCCCATAAAATATAAGTTGATCCTGATCCCATGCCCTGTGATCCCGATCCCGGGTCTGTGAACCCTGATCCCACATACCTCGTTACGACCCTGATATCTCGTAGACATGACACCCAAATCAAGAAGTATTCTACCTTTGGACTATTCACTTCATGTACAATCGATATCAAGTATAACTAATTTGGGCTTGTATGCACTTTAAAGGGTTTGAAAAGGTTTCGGTGGTACTGACACATTCTATGAGGTAACCGTTCGAGCTTTAATTGTTCAGGCTCTCGCCTTTTGAGTCAGTTTGATAAAGTTTTGAAAATCAGTTTAGTAGTTCACCACATTTGACTCTAAGTTTGCTCTAAGTTGTCGAGAGAGCAAAAAAACGTCAAAAAACAACAACAATAAACATGACGTTTATAAATGTCTAGAGTCATCCATATGAACGAGTCGGGCTGTATAAAAATCTGGCCAAGAACTGTGAAGATGACTCAGTATAGAGCGGTTTTCGATTGAGTGTCGTAAAACCAAAACCTGAGCCAATCACAGCAAGTAAAAACATCAATGAACCAATCACGAGCAAGTAAAAACATCAATGAACCAATCACGAGCAAGTAAAAACATCAATGAACCAATCACGAACTGAAGTAATTCACGATTGGTTTTACTTGAGCCAATCACGAGGCAAAGTAAACGCAATCATGGATAACTAACCAATCAAATACCAAATTATTTTCGACACTCAATTGAAAACCGCTCTAACATGCAATCTCAACGGAAATATAAATAGAGCGCCAAAATAATATAACGGAAATCTTCCGTTTACTGAGGGATTAAGGCTTCCCAAGACGCTTAAAAATAATAAAAGAAGGCTGTTATTCACACTTATTGATATTAGACCACGTAATTCTGCCCTGAACACCGGTCATAAATGTTAACCACACCTTTCAGAAAAAATATGATCAGTTTTCTTCACTGAAAACGGAGAAGCCATAAGCCTCGTGGTCTCTCGTTTCTTGGCTGTTTTTTGCATTTAAATATTTACATTACTACTATTACTATAAAACGTATATTGTGGTAAACAAATAATAAACATTCTAACCTTCTATCCTTACTTGCCAAAATATTAAATCACTGACATTTTATTCACATTTCTTTTCATTCTGTTCGTAACTTCTTTCAATAATTCAGCCAAAGTTTTTACCTAAAGCAAAAACAATTAGTTGCACTTCCAGTATTTTCGCCCAAATACGCGGTAGTTTACGGACTATACCCGTCGAGATGTCTAAATTAGCAGTTTGAACTGGTATTAAATTGATATTGACAAAAATACTTTCAAAAATACATTTGTAAACAGTGCATTTACTGCCGGACCAATTTACCTTAACAGTTATAGTAGACCGAGTAGACCTTGTTGGATACCAGCAACTTCAATGACAAACACTAGCTAATGAAGCTTGGAAAGCCAGTGATCAGATGTTTTAACATACTGAAGGGCACGTGGGATTGCTAGTATGTACAGTAAACACAGCCGCATGCTTTGTTTGTGTCTAACAACCAATTCATGCTTTGTTCTTTTGCACAAACCGCCAGTGATCGGACCAAAGCCACGAGTCACGAAATAACTTTGGAAAATTTGGCGCTTTTTTTCGGAGGCTGTAACTGACAGTTTTTTTTTAACTACTTAGTTCTTCTTTTAGTTTGCAACAGCAATATACTTCATGCTAAGATATGTTTGGGGCTTATAAAATACCGCAAATTGACCAAAAACAAAATAGTTTCGCACTGGCTATCATTATCAGGATTCATTAGCGGTGTGAACCGGTTTCTGAAGCTGTTGCCACAAAGCCCGCCAAAACCACCTTGCTCGATGAAATTCGTTGGGTTTCGCCGGATTATACCGTCTAGGTTAATTATTTACAGTCCACTCAAGCATGTTAAGGCCTGGTTCAGGGGTCAAATTTCGGGTAAAAACTGTTTTCCTTATTTCAGCACAGCCGAGTATGGTAAGTACGCCAAGTTTCTTACGATAATAGGTTTTGTGTGTAGTAAAACGTGTCACGTGACTTAGAACACGAAATGAGTAAATCAAAAACGCGGCTCCGAGTTTAAAACAGCTAGGATGATGAGTGGATATGTTAGGTTAAGGTTTGAAGCCTTTTACCTAAATCAGCTTAGAAAAGATGACAACAATGTTTCGTTTACGAGTAATTAAGGCGAACATATGCAAAATAGGTCACGTGACTTTTTGTACCCTTAATATCTCCTTATCTTTACATGATAGTCATGTTTTCTAAGCGTGATCTGAAACACTGCGGGAGGAGTAATGTTTTAGCAGGGTTACTTTATATTAATATATTATCGTCGCAGCCGCATTTCACTTAAACGATTTTAAATAATTATGACGTCATCGATCACGTGGTACGACACTTAACAAATTTAAGGGAGTTGATAATTAGTATTATGGTGTAATTAGATTTTGTTTAAACTGTTATTTCTGTCAGAAAACATTTTTTAACGTACCAGACCTTAACATGCTTGAGCACCCGAGTAAATAAACCAGGGCCAGCGGTTGTTCTAAGCACCGGGGTTAAATCGATAACCCGAAGTTAAACTGTACGGATTACAATTTAACATTTTGCGCTATCCTATGGATAAGGTACCCGGCATTGCTTCGAACAACCGGGCTCTGGTGAATATTTATTCGTTCCACCTCGCCAGGTAGCTAGCGGCGGTTCGCTATCCGGCGATAAAGAACTTACATCAAGAAATAGAAATACAATAACCTATTTGTAGCGTGGAAATATGCCCTGATATTTCGTCCGTGGACATTATCTGTTCCGAGAAGAGAACAGTTCCCGAGAGCGAAGCTCGTGCGAAACTGTGAACTTCGAGGATCAGATAATGCCCAAGGACAAATAATAGGGCATATTTCGTTGCCACAATGTAGGTTATTATTGTTATCATCATTCAAATATTTTCTTTGACGCGCGCTTATATGCTCACAGGGGGTGTATTCGCTGATATTTGATATTTCCCGCTCGCGGAGAGAAAATATCGGGTCACGTTATGCATTCAACTAACCACGCGCGAGAGAAAATATTTGATGGGTTATAATGCCATGCAATAATCTACCCTCAATCTCGTGCTTTTCACGAGAGGCCTGGAATCAAAAGTTAGTTTCACCACCCTGGCAACGGGCATGTATTACTAAAATGAATCGACAAAGAGATGCAATTATTACTCCTTTAATATTACTTGTATCATATTAACACTTTCGATACAGCTTTGAATATACTTTGTAACACATCTGTTAATAGCATAACATACATGAAAAACATTTTCGATTCTGATTGGCTAAGAGCAGTGCTCTTCAAGGGTAAATACCGGTGCAGAAATCTGTAATTCAAGCTTATTTGTTTGTGTTTCATGTATGTGATTAGCATGTGATCATACGATATCTCGTTCAATTTGAAATTAAATCACACCTGTTTTTTTAAAGAACTCAAATTGAAATTTTGATGCTCTTTGAAAAATATACTCGTGCGAATTAATTCCAAATTGACCGAGAAACCGCTGGTACCTTGTAGCGCGGTGTGCGATGATAAAATCTATTTTTAATAACCGGAAGCAGCTCAAACTCATTGCGCGAAAGGGCACTTGCTTTAGTTCAGCTGCTTCCGGTTACTAAAATAGATTTATTAGACATCATGATCGTACAGCGCGCGTTGGATATTCCCTCTTACTTAGCCTCCTCCGCAGGCATCTCTAGTTAGTAAGAAATAGTAAGGTTGGGAACCCTGTGGCCGAATATGTGGGCGCGCGAGGGACCCTGGGGCGAAAACTACCTTTACTTAGAATATTTACTGGTTATAACCTTTATCATTCAATATACAATGCACTGATATCGCACACAAACACAAATGCACCAAGAAAGTAAGATTCGGCATTTCAGAGTTTGTGCTTGTAAAATAACAGCCGTGTTTCTATAACTCTATACAAACACAGGTATGATTTCAGAGGAGTGAAACTGAGATTTTCTTAGACTTTTCTCATTTCATTTTCAAGTAGTCGAGGAAATACTCGTTAAGAGTCTCGTGTTCCCACAACTCTTTCTTATTTACAAGATAAATATCGAGCATCATCAGCTTCAATTCTCATATATAGCTTTTGTATATATATTATTATCCTATAAATCTTATGTTTCAGCCTATCAGAGCTCAGCTTTACTATGAAATAGAGGGCGGTATTTCATGGTTTTCTGTGAAATACAGAGCGGTATTTCATGGGCTAGAATCAGGCCAATCAAAATGCAGGGAATGTTGCGCCATTTCTTTATCATAATCAGTCTGCAGACGCGTCCGCCACTCCAAACTTTTGTTTTCCGAGAAATTTTGCAGTCTATCTTCCGGAACAGTCATCGTCCGGTAAAGTTACTTTGTTTTCGTGATAAATCTTACCGTAAATGTGTTATTTATAGGATAATATGGTTATTTTATGGTTTTCTATGGAATACGGGTGAAAATTTCACTCGAAATTCCTATTATTTTGGTATACAGGCTCGTTGTATACCAAATAGTACGAATTTCTCGTGAAATATAAAGAGCTTATTACACGGAAAGTTGTGTAATACGGCTGGGTATTTTTACGAGTCAGTTTTATTTTTTTGAGCCTGAAAGGCGAGAAAAAATAAAATTGACGAGTAAAAATTCCCAGCCGTATTACACAACTCTTCGTGTAATAAATTGTTTATTATACGACAGCTAACACGAACAAAACATGTTTGTTTTCGCTTACCTTACTGCTCTGTTTGAAGAAAATCTTGAGAGAAGAAATCTCGAGAGAAGAAATCTCGAGAGAAGAAATCTCGAGAGAAGAAATCTCGAGAGAAGAAATCTCGAGAGAAGAAATCTCGAGAGAAGAAATCTCGAGAGAAGAAATCTCTCAGCCCAATGTCGGCGGCGGGCGCGCACTGAAAAGTTTTTTTCGCGCGCTAAAAGCTGATTGGCTGTTACTCAAACAGCCCCATTTCGATTGGCTCGCGCGCTTACAAAACCTTTTAAGTGTTGAATAAACCTGTGCAAACCGGTTTGTGACCCGTGTAATACCGTCTCATATTTGCACTCGTTTTAGCCCGTATTTGCACTCGAAAACGCCAAGTCGTATAATAATCGCCCGTATTCCATAGAAAACCATGAAATAATGTACACGCTTTGCACTCAGAACTTGTTTTTGACAACAGAATGGCAAAGGTTCGTGTTAATGAAATACTAGAAACCGGAAATCAAAATGCTAGAATAAATTGTTGTGCTTTCTCTGTGAGCTTAATTATTTATAATCTTTAGCAATGTTTAACTTAGCTTTTAAGTTAGCTTAATTAGCTTTTAAATTCAGTTGAGCTAATAATACCTGAGCTAACATTAAAGCCAGCTCTCAGTGCCAATCCATAGTTATGTCTACTCATGGTTTTCGTTTTCATAATCATTACAAACAGCTTTGTCGCCAATCTTTGAATCTCAAGATTTCTTGCTCGCAGGTGAGTTCGTCGTGATCACTTCGATCAATGGGCCTTGCAGGATTAAGTCACGTGTTTGTATTTGAGGGCAACACATATCTTACTCATTTATTTAAGCGCACTTGTGCTAGATCGGTGGTATTATTAGCAAATGCTATTTTCAACCTCCAATCGTTTGTCGACCTTTCTAAAACAGCGTTTCGAAGTTTAGTTGCCGGCTAATAAAGCCGTTCCCATGGGATCACGAGCGCAATTTATTGGTTATTGAAGTGAGTATCAGCACGTGAATGTTCCTGTAAAATGCCTAATTAGCTAAGAGCGGCGCAAAGCTAACACGTGAACACGGAGCCCACAGCACGTGGTATGTACATGTTGACTACGTAACTTGCATCTAATATCTGTAGGGAAAAAAAACAATCATGAGCTGTCAAAAGATCTGCTATCTCCTTCAGTGGGAATATTCTTCAATGTTGGAGAAGCCCAGAACCAGGATACTAGGCCTATGTCAGCGTTTTCTCAAGTTAGGTTATTTTAGAATCTAATGGGCGAGCCAAAATACGAATGAAGAACATGATAAAAATACACAGCCATATTAGATGCTTAACCGACTATTAGAAGATGGTCACACCCTCTCGCTCGTGCCATTATCTAACCCCTACATAAGTTGTTTATTATATAATTATGCCAAGAAACGAAATTTATTTCGATGATAACCAAAACGTTTGCGCGCGCGCTCGATAAATGGTGATGGAAGCCATTTGACTGTATTAACTAGTGTCTTGTGCGTATTTTGTGCGTTCTTGGCAGAATTATATAATAATTAAAGTTGGTTAGTTATGATTTTTGTTTAGTTGTAGAATTGTTATGTTGTCAATGTAATATTGTGGTTAAGCTTATAATATAAATTATGGGAGCATCCTAAGAACGCGCGATTTCATTGGCTGCTCAGTGTGCTTTATTTTCTTATAATGCACACTCGAGCATTTCTTTCCGCATAGATCGAATTTTATATTATAAAACAAATAGAAGATGGTTCTCCTATGTCCTGTATCAAAATAATGCACTTTCGAGGTCTTGAAAAGCTGCTAAATGCTCTTGCGTTCCGCTCGCGTGCATCCGCAGTTTTTCAAGACCTGGAGCGTGCATTATTTTGTTATAGAAAAAATGTATAGGTATTCATTTATATAGAGCAAATACTATATGGATATATTCAAATACGCTTCACAAGATTATTTTTGTGATACGGACAGCTATTGTGGCGCAACGTGCTGCCGTCAGTTTACAATCATGAGTGATTGTTAGTACTTCAGAATGCCAGGCTGTTGTGTCGGGACACAATCCCCTACTCTTTCTCGAAATAACACAACAGGTCTTTCACGTTCCCGTCGTACAGCTTAGAAAAGGAAGGAGACAAGGCCAACGACTTATACGCCCATGCCCAAGGACGCGGCCGGAATTCGAACGCCCGACCTCCCGCACTCTAAACCATGCTCTACCAACTGAGCTAACCAGTGAGCCGGAACATGAGAGAACCATCCTTTATTTGTTAAATAAGGTCAGTATAAGATTATTATTATTATTGTCGTTGTTGTTATTAATTGATTAATACAGTTACTATTTACGAGTTCTTTTGGGTTTTGGGGTGAAGTGAAGTAACTTGTAGGCCTTTTCCAACATCACGTGACATGGCTCGTACTGGAAGGACAAACTTCAATATGGCTGCGATCTCGATGACCAAGTGCTACAGGATCAGTCATCATGTATTTTCATTACAACTACTGCTTATTCGTACTTGCGACTGAAAGTAGCTCCACCATATTGAAAAGTGTGTCCTTCCGGTGCGATCCTTCACTATATTTGGCCCGCAGTAATCAAACGTCACGTGATTTCGAAAAAGGACTATTTAACGTCACTCTGTAGCTTGTGAGTCTCTTGAGAATCTGATAAACTTGAGGCCGACAGTCCCGGGGAGGGGGGTCTTCAAGGTAAAAAGGGTAGGGGTGACCGTCGTAAAACCTCGAAAAATACCCTAAACAATACCAAAACGTGAAAAATTTCCCATCCTACAATGTACCTCATGGTCTAAAAATCACCCTGAAAAATAAATTTCGCATGGATCGACAACCCTAAATCGCCGATTTCAAACCCTAAAACATACGACGATCACCTCTACCAGCCGAATATAGGAAGAACCCCCCCCCCCTGGGCCGACACTCACACCGCTTTACTTCCCTTCCCCGTCAGAGCTCTTGATTAAGAGGATGTGCCGGTCTGACACAGAAATCGCACTCAGGACTGCGCATACACTAACCCATTGCGTCACACAAACGATCTTCTTTTCTTTCGGTGTACTTACCTAATGATGCCGACGCGTCTTCTTCATCATTCTAGCAATAATGTCGGCAATACTCTCACGTTTTTCTGCCAAGCTACTTCTTTTCACAGGGACACAGAAGTTGCAGGTCACTGGGCAGCTGAGTTTAATATATTCAGCATTGCCGGACGTTTTGGTGCAGTAGTGTTTGAACATAGGACAAATGTATTTGTGATAGTCAGCGCACCCTGGGAGAAAATCCGATACACACCGTTAAGGCCCTGGCATTTCAAACGTCGTAAAGTTTCCCCAAGGTTCACGTCCTCTACTATAGCGATACTTCGTGTTGATAAACATTACATTGTTATGCTAATGTCCCAACCATGATTTCAAAAGGCCGCTTTGTGTCAGGAACCAATGGATCTCTGGTTGGCACATTAATGACAATGGATGACGTGGCAATAAGTATCGCTATACTAAACGTACAACTAGGGCAGGTTTTCTGTTTTGTTTTTTGGCAGACAACATACATTTTCACGTGCAGCTATTGTATTTTGTAATTAACTATATTGTATCGTGACATTGCAGTGACTGCATCACGTTGCAGTCGTGGTTTCGTTTCATTTTTGACTTGGGAGGTATAACAAAACACTTAATTACCATCACTCTCGGGAAACAGTGTTTTGTTTCCCCTCAACCCGCCTCGGGGAACATCGAGGGTCGCGGAAAAACAAAACTCACTGTTTCCCTCGGGCTAGCATTACAGAAAGGTAAGTACTTATTGATGTTTTTAGACATTACATCTCCTTTCTATTGATATCGACGATAACTTACAGGGGCAGCCATCTTGGTGTAGCGACTTCGCAGCGGTCTCCCCATCCCAACAGCATCCATACGGAGTTCGATCACATGGCAGGGTTGGGGACTGGGGACGATTACCACCATCTGCAAGGAAGAAAACGAGCTGCATTGTGAGAAGTGTTCTATTGTTTGAATCGAAACGAAAAACTCTGCGAAAACTGCGAATTTGAAGTGCTAAAAAGTGGCCACGTTATATTTTCTGTTCCGTAAACGTAAACAGTAAACTGGATACTTGAACTTGATTACAGTACGACTACGAGTATACCAGTGTAACCGGGGCCACTTAGACAACGAGAACCAATCACAGGGCCACTTAGACAACGAGAAACAATCACAGGGCCACTTAGACAACGAGAACCAATCACAGGGCCACTTAGACAATGAGAACCAATCACAGGGCCACTTAGACAACGAGAACCAATCACAGGGCCACTTAGACAACGAGAAACAATCACAGGGCCACTTAGACAACGAGAAACAATCACAATGTAAAACGAAAACAATGCATTCCAACTTACGAGCGAAACACATGTCGAGTACAAGAAAATAGCATTTCATCTTGTTCTAGCTTCGATCCGTTAAAATGCAAATTTGGTGGACTAGATCTAGCTGAAGCCGAAGTCTTTTACATTAAGAAAATCGCGTGGACATGCTAGGACTTGCAAGTTAGAATGCTTTTATTTTTGTTTTGCAATGTGTTTCGTCCTCGTTGTATAAGTGGCCCCGGTTACAGTAAAAATCTTCCTTTCTTGGAGGCCGGTTAATTTGTGACTAACCTCATGAATGATATGATATATATTGACAAAACATTTTGAATATCTAGTTACCTGTACACAGTCCACATGTCTCGGGGCAATTGCGCATCATTTTCCTGACGTGGAAGTTGCGTGATTTGCAAATCCTTTTTCCAAACAATGATATGATGTAAGGACACTCTCTCGCCCATTCTGGTTTGTCAGTGCATCCTGGAAATGAGAAGATAAATCATATAATCAAGAATAAAGAGCTGGATGCTTTCCTACTATTTCACCACAGCGTGGGAAATATCATGAAGAGCAGAATAGATTGAATGACATATTGTGTCGGTATGAAAACTAATGTGAAAAACCTAAAACGGAAAAGCATAAATACTTGTATCTGTATTTGACTGCCATCTCACTTTCCTACGGATCTTTCATCATCCTCTACAGTTGCTATGGACAATTTTTAGTCTCAAGAAGGCAGGAAATTAAATGGCATTTTAGAGAGACAAATCTCAAGAATATTCCCCCTACAAGCTCGGGCCTTCGGCCCTCGATGGTCAGCTCCTAAATGTTGATTTCCTTCCACCTGAAAACCCCCTTCTTACAAATGCAAATTTACTGGTATAACGAGGCAGGCGTTGTAATAATTATGTCCGTATATATGTGGCGAATGGTGTATGGTAAAACGGAGGATCTCGCAATCGAAATCTCGTATTTTATAGGTCAGGTCTCGGAGTCTCGATTTTACTTTACTTTGCCCGTCTCAGCGTCTCACAAAGTCTCGGATCCCGGGGGGAGGGTACTCCTGTTTGTGACGTATTATGTATGTGCCGCGGGGAAGGGTCAGGGTTTTGAGCTTAGTTTGGTCAGGTAGGGTCAGGGTTTTGACCTGATTTGGGCAGATCAGGGTCAGGATTTGAGTTTAATGTGGGTGCAGTCAGGGTCGGGGTTTAGTATTTTTTAGGCATCAGGGATTTTTCCACCAAAAAAGGGGGCAATCATGATCAGGGTTTTGGAGCTCGGATTTTGGGTCAAACAGGGTCAGGGTTTGAGCCTCTTGGCCTCACATACATACCCATTTTTCATGTAAGTACACCCCCCCCCCCCCCCCCCCAACCCCTCCCTCCCTCCCCCCGGGTCTCGGATTTACCATTCGCCACCCCTAGGTTTCGTTCAGTACAGTTACAGCTTGTGCCGTGTATGGCTGTGTATTTGTACTCGAGCCATTTAGCATTATGGGCAAAGGTTTATCATCAGAAGCTAAGTCCATAACCAGAAGTGTCCATCTGGTATTGGGATAGCGGACCATCAGTTTACAGAGTAGTCTATTTTTAGAAATGCTAATCTCAAATTTCGCGGGGAAAATCAATGGCGGACATTGGGTCAGATGCGAGAGTCATGGCTCCGGGGGGGGGGGGGGGGGGGCACTCATGTACACGACGTAAATGAGATGTGCGGCGGTACCAGACAAAGGTTTGAGCCCAATTTGGCAAACTAAGTCTTGTTTTGGAGCAAATCAACTATCAATTCGGGTTGATTTTCATAAATTGTATTGGAAATTCTGGTTAATAAAAACACCTTCATTACATTTTATTTTGCAAACTGGGTCGGGCTCTGAAGACGATACCTGACATACCTCCCCTTTATTGTGCAAGCAGTGCCCCCCGGTTTGAAGCTCAGTACATACAGGTCGCCAAGCGGTGCTACAAACTACGAAGCTAAGACTATGTACGGTGGCAAATGTCGGGCTTTTGACAACTAAAATTGAAGATATTGGAATTGGAATGAAACGAAATGTATAGACTGTTCATCTGTGTCTCTGCTAATGGATCTTGGGGTGATTTGAGAAAGTTAAAAGTGATTTTCAAGTGTTGACTAGCGACGAGTATAAAAGTTTGAATTATGACAATGAATGAAAACAGAACCGAAAATTCACATTCATCTGGCCAGGAACAACTGACATTATACAAGGACAAAATTAAATCAAAGTAAGCCAAGTTTACTTTTAATTTTTTATTTAATTGTTTCGTTTTTAATCCATTGAAATCGGCCTTGGAAACTCGGTCGCATATGACCCGTTGCCGTGAGGCAGTTGATTCAAATCTTCTAATAATCTTGTTCACTGGTTGCCTGAAGAAAAAAACCTTGTTTGTACTAATTTTAGAACTGGAATTTCATTTCCAGCTGCGATAGTTGCGTTCAGTTTTCTAGTTTTCGATTGTTTATTCTTGGAGATGTATAACAGTTAGTGTCTTTAATAAAACAGCAAAGTGACAACTGTTTCATTGTTTGATTGTGCTTGATGAACTGCCTGAAATCGGACGGAGTAAAACGCAGGGTGCAGGGTACGCAGGGCACGCAGGGTACGCAGGGTACGCAGGGTGTTAAAAAAAATAGAGTTACATAATTTAGTGCCTTTGGAATATCAGATTGAAAAGGTCAATTGTTCACATGGCAAATATTATGCTAATTTTAGAGTGAAAGTAAAAGGGTAGCGACAAAACGGCTGAGGGTCCATGGACCACCCCCGTGGACCACCCATAAATTTCATATATTTTTCGAGAATGAAAGTTTTTACATTTATAGCGAGTTTGTCTTGTGGCAAGTCTAACATTTTTACTTTGTGTTCTGGTGACACAGACTCAGTGTTATCGTAGTTTTGCCTTTACTTGCTGTTGCATTAAACAGTATCTAAAAACCTACGAGGCCTTGACTTACCTTACCTATTCCACTACAAGTAAAGGCAAGGAACTGTTTTCCGAGAACCGGAGCGCCATAGATATAGGAAGAAAGAAAAACTTCTGTCCCCGAAGCGCACTAATTTAAGTCGGTAGTTGAATGACCGAGTGGTTAGAGCGTTCGTCTTTTAATCCAGAGGTCCGGAGTTCAATTCTCGGAGCGCACAATTTTTGTTGATTTTTTTCTTCTTCCTCTTTTTAAGTTTTCTTCTTAGTGTTCTAACTTCCACACCAGTAGTATTCTTTAAACCCACCATCAGCCCGCTACAAAATTAATATTCGCTCCTTGCTGAAGTCATTGTTTACCTGATTTCTGCCTCGTTTAATAGCGTAAATTAAATTTCAAGCTAAAACAGACAGACTACATCAGTTGAAAGAGAATTTTAAACTCAGTAATCACCGAAAATTTGAGAGTGATAATGAATAATTTGAGGAATGAGCGATTAAAAATCTCAAAATTTATAAAGAATAACTCTGTCACCCAGCCCATTTTACAGTTTTGAAAAAGTCAATTTCACCATAAATATTTAACATATGAATCTCAAATTTTCGGTGATTACTGAGTTTAAAGGCAAAACTACGATAACAGTCTGTGTCACTAGAACACAAAGTAAAAATGTTAGACTTGCCACAAGTCAAACTCGCTATAAATGTAAAAACATATATGAAATTTATGGGTGATCCACGGGGGTGGTCCACGGGGATGGTCCATGATCCTGGTCCATGGACCCCAGCCGTTTGTCGCTACCCTTTTACTTTCACTCTAAAATTAGCATAATATTTGCCACGTGAACAATTGACCTTTGCAATCTGATATTCCAAAGGTACTAAATTATGTAACTCTATTTTTTGAACACCCTGCGTGCCCTGCACCCTGCGTTTTACTCCGTCCGGCCTGAAATCAAACTTCGCTTCTTGCTAGTGTTAAGTGTACCAGAAATTGACTTTTTTCACAGTTTATAGCTATTTTCTTTCAGTTCCAGTCGATTATTAAGCCTTGCTTGGAGATTTGTCGGGCTGTTCTTTTATCTGCCAAACGCAAATTACTTACAGGATTTTCAAATGTTCACTTGACTAAGCTCAAACTCAAAGTTAAACAAATTCGGTGCACTTTAAAAATTAATTACTCTTGAGAGAACATGTGAGTCTTTTTCGGTACATTTCTTAGGTCATATTATAAACAAAAATAGCATTATTTGTACGTGATATTTATCACTTGCTGTATTTTTGCCAAATATCACTACAAAAATCTGTGTAAACTTATGAACCAAAAGACAAAACTTAGCTTCGTTCTGTATACATCACACAAGTACTGTAAACACGAAGTCTGAAACGGTTGAAACGGGAAAATAATAGGTTACAAAGGAACCACATGTTCTGGTTTATAATGGTCTTTCCTGAACATATGGTGCTCACCAGTTCTTGCCTGTTATAAATGAGAAATAGCTGATTATCAAGAAGTTTCTACACTAGCAAGTAGCATTCGCTCGCCTTGTCCGCCAACATTTTGTCGCATATAGAATTTTTTTTTTAACTGTACAATATTACAAACAAAGGAAATCGCTGTATTAGCCAATCAGGTACTGCTGATAAATTTTCGAAGAATATGATTGGCTGCGAGATGGCGGGAAAAGCTTTCTATAAATAGACTACTCTGTAAACTGATGGGCAAAACCCTATAGTGTGAGATGGACACTTCTGGTTATGGACTTCTGTTATCATCCATCATCTTTTTATAATCTAATATATGAAGGGTACGCATGACTGGAGTACAGATAATGCGGTCCATATAAGTACTAGCCAGTTATTTTTGATATCGATTGTACATGACGTGGATAGTCCAACGGTTGAATATTTTTTTGATTTGGGCGTTACGTCTACGAGATATAAAGGTTTAGATTTCCAATATGCTAATGATGTGATGTCATCACCGACATCACTTATTATACTAAAGCATGCTGGTAGAGATAAATTACCTATTTTTAAATTCTAAATTATATTTGAAGCTTATCAAAGTCATTTTACCCCCAAAAAAATCTAAATTAGAAAATAGCTTAATTCACAAGCACAAAGAAATTCAGCAAATGTCGGTGATGACATCACATCATTAGCATATTGGAAATATAAACCTTTATATCTCGTAGACGCAACACCTAAATCAAGAAATATTCTACCGTTAGACTATAAACTTCATGTACGATAACTGGCTAGGGCTTATATGCACTTTAAGGACGGTGGCCCCTATTGCTAGTGCGCATATTTTCTGCGCATAAGCCTCAGTACGGGTGTTCCACGAGTCGACCCGTAGTCACGTCAGCTTGATTGTGGAAATAAAATAAAAATCGCAACATTTTGTCAGTGGCTTGGAAAATGTGTTGACCTCATTTTTTCCACGTTTTGTTTTTCACATTATCCTGCCTGGATAAAATGAGTACATCTCTCAAAGGACAGAAAAGAAAGCGGAACGGTAAATTCTCTCGAACTTGGCTGAAGCGATCTGCGCGCAAATCCTGCGACTTTGAACGAAGCGAGTTCGCCGACATATTGAATATCCCAGCATGCAACACTCAAAATGTTATACTCGCCAGGGAGGGCTTAGTATAAATTGTCGAGGTCGTCAGATATAGGGGGCAAAAAATAAGA
Organism: Actinernus sp. WN-2022; assembly: GCA_030867875.1. Taxonomy (NCBI): domain Eukaryota; kingdom Metazoa; phylum Cnidaria; class Anthozoa; order Actiniaria; family Actinernidae; genus Actinernus; species Actinernus sp. WN-2022. The sequence goes on from JAOWCC010001589.1 coordinate 120,596,667, forward strand.
AACCGGTCTTTGTAACTTTTTAAAACGCACGGTGACCCCTGTTATTTAGAGAGAAAACTGATTATCATTGAATTTTTAACCAAAAATTGGATACTTGTCAAAGTCGATTATGGCAATGACACAATTAATATTTATTTAAATATTCCATTAACGCGGCCTTAGGTAATTAAACTGTTACCTATAGTGAGGACACCCCCATTTTGAGTCTTGTGACTCATATTTAGATAAATCACGCTTCAGTCTTGGACAATGTTTCACTTTTTTTTAAGTGCTGAGTCAGCATTTTCTTACGACATTTAACCTTGATTATCTCTGAAAAATGCACGCTTACCCCCAATTTTTTGGGTGGATCAGTTTTGATAGCCCTATATGTGACCTAAAATGCCCACGTGGTCATAAAAAGAAAAAAAATTGCCTTGTATTAGGGACCACCGTCCTTAATAATATATATATATTTAGGCAAGCTCCCAATTATCTGAACTGAGGTAACGACTCGAAAAAAACGATAAATCATATAAAGGAAACAAAGATAAAAACACAAACATAACTGGTAGAATCAAGGGAAATCAGTGCCAAAGGTTTAGAAGAAAAAAGATAACGTAAAATGAAAAAAAGAGAAATTAAAGAACACAATTATCACGGTTTCGATCCAGGCCTCCAGGTCACACGGCCATATCTGGTGCGAGAACTGAAAGGCGGGAAAGTGGGTCACATGACCAGTTGTTTTCATTGCAGCCTTTGTGCAACACACGGTTTTTGGAGACCCACCCTCCCGCCCCTGAATAGCTATTTGTAGTAATGCATAGATATCAGACGTTATACATGTAACTCTTAGCGTGCGCTAGCATTAAACATGTCTGCGTTAGATCTTAGATGTAATGTTATACTATAACAATAGGTACACATTTGAAGTGTGAGAAATAAACTAAGGGTTGCGTTGTGGCTGGCGTCAGCTGGTGACATAATTTCCGGCTATCAGCCTGAAAGACGAGATTGTTTTCACATAAATTACAGTGTAACTGTCGCCAAAGGATACTTATTCAATGATGCACTCGCGCTAGAGCTTGGAGTTCAGCATGCTTGCTTATGAGATACTTGAGCAAATGCTAAAATTCGAAGCAAGCATGTTGCGGTCAGATTAAAGATCAGCGCTTGCTAGTTTCAAGGTGTTAACAGAATCCTGTCAGAATGAGTATTCTGATTACTTCCACTCTCCAGACTGTCCTCTGCAGTCTGCACTGGGAAATTCAGCGAGGTACTTGGCGATGAATTATTTGGGAATGGATGTTGAGAGTAACCGCGGAGAGTGTCGAAACTGTTCCTTAAAGGCAGACTGGAACTGTTGTCCAAAAGAAATGGAGCGGGATTTATTACAGACGAAAGTGGTTGGCCCTGAATATTGCAGACAGCCATCTCATTCATCATAGCAGCTGGAACGAAAGGACTTGGGCTTCGAGATATAGAGAAGTGGTAATGAATTGTTACAACTGTCAGTGCTCGTATTGCTGTTAGAAACCAGAGAATACAGTATTTTGAGATCACCGCTTGTCAATTTTTAGCCGTCAATGCAGCAACGCATTTTATAGGTTGAACAACGAAATCCAATTACTTTTATTTGCCTAGCGCAGCCCTAGCGTGGTACAGACCAGGCTTGAGCTACACTTCGGTCTCTTTGTAGTTTTATGTACCTAGGCATCGGTTTTCCATTAAGCAGAAGCTGCCGTGCTTGGTCGGTCACATTCGCTAGCGTGCTAGGAATGTGCTAGGTAAACAGAAATGAGCCAAGCAAGCAGGGTTCTAGCGCGAGTCTGACCGCAGCATATTTAGACAACGAAAACCAATCACATTGCAGAATGAAAACAAAGCATTCCAACTTATACGGTTATTTGATCCAATCAGTGTCGAGTACGAGACAATAACAATTCAACTTGCTCGAGTGCTTTATTTTCGTTTTGCAATGTGTTTATTTCTCGTTGTCTAAGCCCCAGTCACAGTAGTCACACTGTACAACGCATATGTTAATTTTATGTACGGAAATACCTCTCACGATCGAAGTCTCTGTAATTTAGTAATTTGCAACTGCCTAAGTAAAATTTCTATATTAGTTAACCTAGTACATTGTATCTCCTCAGTAAATCCGTGTAACTTGGCAAATATAAGAGAATTTAGTGTACATTTTCTGTATTTGAAAGTTACACGTAACTTCGTAAACTGTATGTGTATACGCAACTTATATTTAAAGTAAACCGTGAAACAAAATCACTACAAAAGTTACTGCGAAACTGGTGTTGTGACTTTTGTATTGTAACCCAGTTGTGTGGGTTGCGCACTCGCCTGTCTGCCATGCAAACTATGCGGTACTTCAGTCTAATCAGCCTATTTATCTAGTATCGAACACAAGTTTTGGGTAGCTTGCATTATTGACATTTTTAACCAGCTAAAAAAATTAAAATACTTTATCCTAACGTTCCGAGCTTTAAATAACATCGCGTTTTCTCATATTTGTTCCTTCCTAGCTAATGATACGAATTTAAAGTCTGCTTTTAAAATCTAGTGAGCATATGTCGAGACCTTAGGGATCGGACATTTAATATTTAGCGGCGGAGTGGAGCTACTAGATTTGTAGGGGGGAGGTCACGATTCTTTATGCTCCCATTTAGGGGGGCTCATATCTTTATATGCTCCTCTTTTATAGCTTATATATATTTATAGGTTTATCTAAGGGGAGTGTTATTATTTTGTGACGTCCCCCCACCCACAGCCAGCTCTCCTTAACTTACGTCGTCACATACGATGTAAATCTTCGATTAGCTTTTTTCTGCCTTCTCCTGTCGGATTCTCGTTCTGATATAAAGTATTCATTTTTGACCCGCAACGCTACGAATGCTACAAATGAGGCATTACTCGCGCTCATCTTGACATGCCTCAGTGTTTGTCTGACTGTCTAAAGAGTACGGAGGAACAGAACAGGGAGGAGGGAGAATTGGCAGAACAAATAATAATAATAATAATAATAATAATAATAATAATAATAATAATAATAATAATAATAATATATACAGCTTATATAGCGCTTATACAAATAGATCTAAGCGCTTTACAGGTATCTAAGATATATAAAAATGGAATATATCACTGAATAATCTAAAAATAAACAAAAATAAAAAATAAAAAGCACATAAATACAATAAAAAATATAATAATAAAGAGTATTAATAATAAACAAAAAACTAAAAATAATTTCAATCATAAGCGACATGGAACAGATGCGTTTTCAATTTAGTCTTAAAGTCAGATAACGTTGTGCATTTTCTCAAGGTAACAGGTAGCCCATTCCACAGCTTTGGAGCCGCCACGGAGAAGGCTCGACCTCCATAGGTTTTTAAATTATACTTTCGTACAAATCAGGGAGGAGGGAAAATTTAGCATACAGGGAGGAGGGAGAAAATGGGATCTACATTCATGCTCTAGGGAGAAATGTTTAAAACTCACTTTGGAGGAGAGAGAAATATTCGAAAAAAATAGGGAGGAATTCAGTGAGTATTCAACACAAGAGCAAAGAGGGAACATTTTGAAACGTTTTCATATGAAAAGCAGGGAAGTAATTACCTTTAAACTTCCTAAACTTCAGTTAGAATGTATAAAATCTTAACACAGGAAATGTGTGGTTGTTTGGGTAAATATTCACTAGATGCCTCATGCAGTCTCACCAGACTGTCACGAGTTTCCGACTTTAAATAAAGTTGCTATGCGAGAGTCCAAAACTCTTCAATAATGATGTTTTATTAATCGAACACCACCTCGTCCAAAATGTCGAGAGAAAAACTAGGAACTAGCCTATTCCTTATTTTTGTTGACTTACACATATTGAACGGCTGTCATTTTGAATACCAGATATAAAAAAAAAGTATGTACATTACACCCATGTGTGTCTGTAGTAAAGTGTTTCTTTGTTATGCCATTCAACAAATTAGATTGTTTTTTATCTGAGCATGGCTTTCATGCATGTTACTGCCATAACCTACAGCATATACACAGATTATATCTGATGTCAGTAACATCCAAGTCCGTATCTAAGCAAACTTAATGACTGAGATAACCCCGTGGTAATCTGGTCAGTCCTGTCGCTCAACTCATAGGTCCTAATACCAAGCCGATGATTATCAACGTGTTTTTCGTAGTTTTCGAGAATTGAAATATGAAAATTTCAAGGCCCGACGGGGTGGGGGTAGGGGGACGACATACATACATTTTGACACGGAGTCTCATCATACATATGAAAGCCGTGCACACATGACTAGTAATTAAATTACAGAAATGGATCCCTAGTTAAAATATGTTGTTCTAATATGAATTTCCAAAAGGAATAAATACCTAAATATATTTTCCTAATATAAAATGTAAAATTTATTTGTTCAAAATTCCAGCTTGTGTGCGGTCTTGGTGCAGGTACATTATAGCTTCAGTCAGTCTTAAGTTATGGGAATGTACATAAGTTGTGCTTTTAAAGATTTCCTTCAAATATTAATTTGGAGTGCTCCCATTCATAGTTTTGTACACTAATATAGCTAGGTGCTTTGATCTGCATACATCCGTACTTTAGAGTAGAGATCACAAGATGGAATATCATTTATGTAAACTATAAAGAGTATATTGAACTGACGGGAGTGCTCGGCGCTCCTTTAAGGGGTCAAAATTCTTGTAAATATCCCTTTTAGGGAGTGCTGTTCGCACGAGTTAGTTACGCAACCCGAGTCGTACATTTTAGGGGTCAAACTCATTTGTTTTTTAAATCTCCTTTAATTTATGCGTACCTTTTAGGGGTCATATTCAAAATGACCGCCGAACACCCCCCGTCATTTTCGTACCAGAGCCCCCGCTCCCTTTCGGCTCGTCAGTTAGCATGAAACTACAATCTCGGCCAATATTCATTGGAACTTCCCACTTCCCCCGTTTCAAAGTTGAGCCCAGAAAGTTCTCAATAGTTGCATGGCTCAATCGCGACTCGTACGTACGAGTTTACCACAGAAGGTATTTCCAAATACATCTCGACGATTCTTCTGCGATCTGGCTTTTAAATTACCGGTTTTAAAAGTAGTCACTTAGCTGAAATAGACTGACCCAGAACTCAGAAGTCAGTTCAAGTTGTGGTGAAGAGATTGATACTACTTATGACTCAAAGCCGGTATGAGTCTCAGTCACAAATATCCAATTTCTTAAAGACTGTACTTCTTGGATTCGGCATAAGCCACTTTACTACTGATCCGATAAGAGGGTTTAAAAAAAAAACGCAAAAATAAACAATACGAATTTTGCAATAATTAAGAATTTACCGAGCTGCGAATATATACCACACAAGTGTAGCCAGCCTCAAATTACGTTCGAAATCCAATTAACAAGTGAATTCTCCGCGCGAGAGGCCGACAACAGCCAATCACTGTATACTAAGAGTCTGGATACCCAACATTTTTTTCTCAGTTACAGTATGTTATAGCCTAGCATATGGCGTGAACATTGAACCATAGGAAACCTGTGAGGAATGCGTAGAAATACGAAAGCGGCTACACCTGAAAACCATAGGCACAGTAGGACACTCGATACTATGTAGGCAGAAAATGACTGTCGAAGGCGATAATGAAAGTGAAATGTATCCGTGGTAAATCGTTTACATAACGCTGATAACAGATAGAAAATAAAACATGGACATTATATTATTATTGTAAAACTGATAAAGATACTTTTAAGTTTGAAAAATTTGCAACGCTAACTCTCGTCGGGGAAAAGAGGGTCACACAAAAGTAGGGCCGTAAGAATCGGGTTGGAAGCTAAACTAACAAAATGACGGTGGAAGGCGATAATGAAAGTGAAATGTATCCGTGGTAAATAGTTTACATAACGCTGATAACAGATAGAAAATAAAACATGGACAATATATTATTATTGTAAAATAAAGATACTTTTAAGTTCTAAAGTTACTTTTAAGAGTCCCGTAATTTACGTGGATTTGACTTTGAAAATAAACGTTTCACCGAACACGGCAGGTTTGAAAACACAAACAACGCACACCACAGGATTTGAGATCACCGCAATATAGGATTTAATTCACCGAACTAAACTGAGCCACACCGCAACACCACAAACCCCAATGTCCCCCTCGCTATCTCTTCGTCGGGGAAAAGAGGGTCACACAAAAGCAGGGCCGTGAGAATGGTTGGAAGCTAAACTAACAAAATGATTGAAGCGACATTTCTTCTGGAGTTTACCGAATCAGTATTGAGTTCACCCTGGTGAAAGAGTTGTACTAATAAGATTATATAGTTGCGAAAATCCTCAGCATCTGGATTCTTCTAATAAGGTTAGGAATGGGGAAATTATAATCTTTCAAAGCGGGATGTATCCGTGATAAACAGTTTACATTAGATCCTGAAAAAAACGCCAAAATAGTATACTTAAAATGAAATTTATGGGACTAATAGGTTCTGATCCTAAAGAGGTCCTTCCGTTTAGAGGATAAAGTAGTAAAGTCTGAAAGAAAGCCAAATAGTATATGCTTAAAATAGAATTTATGGGACTAATTGTAATTAAAATATATACGTACTGATCCTAAAGTCGGATCCTTCCGTTTAGAGGTAAAGTAGTAAACTCTGACCTATTCGAGTTCTTTCTGAAAACTGGAATTTCTGGAAGTTCAGCAGATCTACTCGCTCCGCACGCCTCATATTGGATGTTGGCACGCATCCAATATTCTTCACTTAGCTCGCTACGCAAACTCACTATCAATGGAGGGAAAAGGAGGGAGTGCTCTCTACTCTCAGTCTAGCATCGTCTTCACGACACGATATGACTTCGCTAAAACTTCACACTACCGTTCATTCTTTAAACAAAAATTAACAGAACTTCAACATGCAACACCCAGAGCGACTGAAAAGTGCCAACAAGTTCAAGTTACGGAAGAAAAAGGTAAAGAGCAAATTTGATATGCACTAAACACAAGAAGTCAGTTCTTAAGGAGAGAGTATTTTGAGTTTTAGTAAAGTTTACCTCCAATCACCGCCGTCACCAACAAAGCCAAATTAAAACAAACAAAAAGTGCTGTAGACATGATGGTTAGCTTCTCTTCTTCCTTTGGATTCTTTAAATTAAAGCTTAGCTCTTCCTTGTGAGATGGTCGTTGTAGCGAAGCCACGAAATAACTGGCCTACTCGTGTTAGCAACTCCTCCTTTTATAGTGTGCTACCGTCCGGCATGCGGCCTCGAAGAGGTCACGAGTCAGTACGTGGATGAAAGCGTGGGCTACCAGTCACGCCAACACGTACGGCTGTCTTATCACTGGAACGAAGAATGTTGAATTCCAATACTAGCTGACACTCCTCTTTCCCAGGGTTCAAACCATTACGGATGTAGCCTTATGAAAGAGTTCTACTCAATCGCCCTCCAATTTTGTTCTGGTTTGGTATCTTCATATTTACACATTTATATATAGATGTAGTTTTAATTCGTTTATTGGCAGATTAATACTCGTACGTGATTCTGAAGAACTGGATGTCGTAGACGGAGTGGAGAGGAACGGGTAGTGAAATTTCACTCCTCCCTATTTTTTCCGACATTTCTCCCTCCTCCCTAGTGAGTTTTAAAATTTCTCTCTAGAGCATGTATGTAGATCCCATTTTCTCCCTCCTCCCTGTATGCTAAATTCTTCCTCCTCCCTAGTTTTTCTTGACATTTCATTTCCAATTCTCCCTCCTCCCTGTTCTGTTCCTCCGCCCTCTAGACGGGAGTCTGCCTTTTGATCTACTGTCGAGTCTCTGCTGTCGATCATGTAGTGTTTGTGCGTTTTTTGTTTGTGATAACCACATGGCATCGATCTATGCCGGGCATCAGAATTCATGAGAATTGGTATCGTCAAGGCCGGGTGTTTATTTTATTTCTTCCTCAATTTCGGAAGATGAGTCCAAAACCTCAGATATTTATTATTTAAGACCGTGTATCGATATTCTATAAAACAGTCCCCATGAAATTTATAGTACATATGCGGTACTGAGAGTGTTTCCATTCACTGTCATCAGCCAAGATAAGATGATGAAATGCACGTACACAGCTTTAATTTATTGAAGCATATACTGAAATAAATGTATCACATTTTCAGTATCCCAAACGACCGTACCGTAAAATAGAACATTTTGGGACTCTCGACCTAAGAGTCTCGACCAAAAGGCAGATTCTGTAGACGGATAAGCAATACACGCGAATGGTTGATCATGGCCATGGGAACTAATGTATCAAAAACTAATTAATGGCTCTGTTGTGATGAGTTTTTCTTTCTTTCTTTCTTTCTGTCTTTCTTTCTCTCTTTCTTTCTTCAGTGGACTGCGATAGAAGTTGCTTGAGCAAAAAGGGAAAAAAAAAATCACGTGCAAAAATAGGTTCCATGGTAGGACCGGAAGGAACTTATCGGCTTTATCTTTAGTTTATCCGATCCGATTAAGTATTGTGCTTCAGTGCTGCGGAGAAATGATCGATTACTCATGGAAGAGTCTGCCTGTTGGTCGAGGGTCGAGTTACCCTGGGTGCCAGAGGTTTTGAGAAGTTTCACGCGACTCGGTTCTCGTGGCTTCGCGACTCGTTTAGCAGCAAGCCCCTCTGGAACCAGGTTAGGGTCGAGTGTAATATGTCAAGGGTCGAGGGTTCCATGTCGAGGGTCCCTTTTTCCCTCAAAAATGTTTTTCCTAATATTACGAGGGCAATAAAAATTACTAGAAATGTAACTCTGGAGTCTGTAGTTTATCAAACACGGCTTTGACAGCTTAATGTTTGTAAGTTGCATAAGGTTTCAAGTTGCGGTATGAAGCTTCAACAATTTAGTATCACAATAAGAGAAAACTGAAAACTTGCTTACTTGCTTGATTGTTCTGAATATGAAATTCCAGCGAAACAGGGGAGGAACATTCCCTTTTTAATATATAGTGGCTAAAAATCAAACTCCGCCACTGTGCATCTTATCTTGAGAAGTAAGAAGGTCAGCCGACGGGTCATTCCAAAAATTACAAACTTGTATGCATTATTCCGTTCACTCTTCCCAAATTTTTAACAGTTTAAGATTAGCCGAATATATTATTTTGTAGTTTAGTGCTCACCACTATAAAAGAAAAGTTGAAAATTGAAACCGTATGCAACTTACAAACATTTAAGCTGTCAAAGCCATGTTTGATAAACTACAGACTCTATATATACTTGTTATTATCGTTTGTTTTTTTTCCTTTCCTTTTTCCCCATGTATTTTATACTAGTCTATTAGCAATACCATTCATGTAATATGGGAATGCGAATAAAATCATTGTTGTTTCATTGACTCCAAACAGGAACCCTCGACCCTCGACATGACCCTCGACCACAAGGCAGACTCAAGCGAAAACACTTTTATCACGAATTCTGGGCGTTCTTGCTGAAAGAACTTCTCCTTTAGATTTCAAAAGCTAAACGCTTTCTAAATTTCAAGCATATTTCTATTTAGTGTGTCATCAGTCATACGTGGGCTTCGATTAACTGAAAAAGCGATGAATGGAATGTTCATAACTATACAGAAATGGGGTCGGGTGGAACTTCTCGAGACGAGTGACAGAACAATAGAAAACACCCTAACCTTTCTCGGAAAGTGCAGTACGAAAACAATAGAAGTATAGTATTATGGTTGCCATCAGAATACAGATCTCGAGAGGTTCCGTGCTACTCAAGAAATGTACGGCAAAATGCTAAACAAACATATTTTATCAACTGACTTACATCTTTACTTAGCTTTAATCCTTCTTGAGCCACCTATTATTCTACGGAGGCGCGCTTACAAGATGTTTTTGATCTCTGGACGGATCGAGCTCATACGCAAAACTGTGATTTTTTCTACTGAATACATTTTGATCAATAACCAGTTTACTAGTTGTTTCGGTACTTGGTAACATTCTATCAACTAACTAGCTGTGCAATTGGTACTGTGGTTATACGGTCAGGAAGTCGAGCTCTCATTCGCTAGTCAGCCTTAGATCTATATCACGCCAAGTCGACCTCATTTGCCGACCTGACAGAGGGTGGTCACCGCCTGAGATTTGTTTGCGTCCTCAGTGGTTCTTTTACGTCCCCATTTCTGGATACGGGACCGCCATTTTACGTGGTCATCCGAGCCACGACGGATTCACAGTCCCCAAGTAGAGAGCCAGGTTTTTACACCTTGAGAATCACTACCTTGACCGGGGTGCGAACCCGGGAGACGGGAACGCTAACTACTACACTACCACGGCTCTCTGTTTCCGATAACGGAGTAGTTGATGGAAGAGTTTACGGCCGTTATTATGATAATACTACCAACCAGTGACTCCAAGCGTTAATTGTATGATCAAAGGCATACGTAAAATCGCTCCTCGTGGTCTTCATAGTGTAATATGCCAGACCCCATTCATACACAACGTTTACTTTTCCTACCTGCAAAACATTTGCGTGCAGACCACACGACCTGAAAAGACGGCGTGTTTTGTCTGCTGATCTGAGCTGGTTCGGTGCATCTCCATTCCGGTTGCTCAAGTGTAGATTGATACAATACAATACAATATGTTTTTATTCAGAGCACTTTGATACAATTTATGTACATCAGTGTAAATCCAATAACTGAAATAGACTTAAAGAAAACAAGAAAAACCGTAACAAGCGATAAATATATATATATAATATATACATATATACCTACATACGATGAAGATGACTGTATAAGTTAAAATTTCGTCGTATAGATACATGATTTGTTTTGATTGATATGACATATCGGATGCAACTGTCAGCTCTGTTCATATTCGACATCTTTCCTATTGGATTTGAAATAATATATTATTTAACTCCTTTTTATCGGCGAATTACATTCGGGAGTTAAAGTTTAACATAAAATTAAACAAGACTCCGCCAAATATTATTAGGTTGTTCGGGACGAGTCTTGAAAATAACCTTTTTGAACACTTTTGTCATATTATTTTATTTTTGTTGTTGCTGAAGTTGTGCAGACGTGATGTTTTCAAGTACATCTTGCGTAGAGAAGTAATTAAAATATCGGTCTAGAATAATTACAAGCAAATTTTAAATCAGATGTTGAATTTTAAGATATGCTTGGCAACGTTCTTTATGTCTTTATATGGTCATATGGTCGCTATAGAACGATCTTATGGATAATGGTACGTATATACAATCTCGCAACAAGCGAGTCGTGTTTAACCTGACAAATTGTCACTACATAAGAACCATTAGCGATGTACAATTCAAAACTGTTCCTCTATAGCTACGGAAGTATAACCGAGACCACAGAATCGATATTAAAACAGGTATCTGGTTCCTTTAAAAACTAGTGTTGGAAAAATTTGCGTCGATGGTCGGTGTTCTGGTTTTTATTTCAACTCAGTTGACTAAAGAGTTGATAAGGAAATGCTATCCGGGGGAAGCGAGGTCGAGCTGCCGTTTCAAGATTTAGCCGCCTTTATTTCGCATTTCTCAGACATGATTCGATACCATCGAATGTGTGTTTTTATTCTAGAATCCTCCTTCTAAGGTTAAGATAATGTTTTATCAATCAGTACGATCTAACAATTCTTGATTTCACACGTTTCTTTCTTAATTGATCTATTAAAAGACTTTTTGACTAAATAAGCACTCAGTTTAATCTTTAAGGAATGCTGAGTAATAACATAACAATTTCATTGAAGCCAACACAAATTTGGAAATCCTTTGAGAATTTTAAAATATGACAGAATATCGAGTCAGGTCTGTTTATCAGTATCCGGTATATAGTTACTATAGACCAATCCAAAGATTTTCCGCTATTTCGATATCTGCCTATATTATAAAGCTATACCGCATACTGATGTATTAAAGGTAACCAAGACACAGTCCCGTAAATTAAAGTACGCAATATTTACAGACGTTTGTATGCGTGGGTGCAAATTGTTCCTCATTACTCATACAAAGATCTGTAGAAATTGCGCACTTTACTTGACTACTGTATATATTGGCTTCTACGCAAGATAGAACTCTCAAATTTGCAGTTTTGACTAATTTTGACGTACTCTTTTCAGCAGTATTGCAACTGGCGGAACAAAATGGCCCATACAGCATACTTTGTTCCGCCAGTTGCAATAGCCAATACTGCTGAAAAGAGTACTCCGCTTCTTTACCCCAAATTACTTGGCGTGCTGAACAACAGTTGCCCAAATTCTATTATTGTTAATTTTCTAACAGTAAAAACACATGCGTCCAAGAAAATAGGCATGGGCTTCAATTCTCATTTTCCCTGAATGATTAGCTACATTAATGGTGTCATCTGTCGGCCTTCATTTTCGAATTCTATCATCTGGCGAAGACGACTGTGAACTCGATAATCAGTTCAATCAATGTTGCGGTCCACGCGAAACGTATGCATCAGATCTTTGCTGCAATGTCACATTTTGGGTACTACACAAGTGAATAGTACTTTTCGCGCGCTCTGATTGGCTATTCCGGAGGTGAATATCCTTTGCTATTCACCTCCACTTCGGTGAATAATTGTTCATTATCCATCACTTCCAAGCCTCAGCACAAAATGTAATCAGACGTGACACTGAGTTTATAAAAAAACAATAAATTTTAACGGGACCTGAAACAACCATAGAGGCTGATCAAGGCGGCTAAACCACAGATCGCGCTGGTTTTTGTGGAGGGAGGAAAACCGGAGTATACCCGGAGAAAAACACTTGGAGCAAGGGCGAGATACCAACAAACTCAACGCAACATGTTACCGATCGAGACTCGAACCTGGCCACAGACACTTGCGACACAGACCCTGTATCACAACTATATAAGAATGACTTGATAAGAGTTTGCCCAGCGCAATGTTAACAAGTAGCAGAGTGAAAACTTCACGGGAAACTAAGTAGCATAAATTTGACAATGTAACCCTTGGTGATTTCTCTAGACAATGTTCTGTATCTAAACTTATAGGGGGTTCGGGAGGTTCTATCGAATCCCGGCTTTTTCTCGCTCGCTTATAACTGAAACGACGACCGATCGAACACCGAATCAATTGGATCCATCGCAGCAGATCTACGTCATTTTGAAGCGCTTTAATTATGGGTGAGATGCTTACAACTAGGGAGAAACAACTAGGGAGAAACAATAAGCTTGGTCAGCTAGAACTACTAAACGAAGTATATAAAGACATTGAAGTACACATGGCACTTAAACTAAAATTAAACTCTCACCAAAATTGGAGAAGGAACGTCCAACCTGGATCAGCAGAAACATGCGTGGGAAAAGAAAACCATTGCCGCATGAGTACGTGTAGTAATTACAATACGTGATTATATGTTCACTGGGCTCGGTCTCGAGCTATCCAGTTTTGTTCGTTGCATGCTTGGAATACAGCATGTTGAGAAATACGTCAATGTCGGTTCAGCTGAAAAACATGTTCAGCTAACTGGAGTTCAGGTTCAGTACTCAGTTACTGATGTCAAACTGGTGATTGATTTAACTTGCATGTGACTAAACTAACAGATCGAAAACTCGACTATTATCGAACGCCGGACAGGAAAATGCTGAACCAGAAAGCCAACAATTTATTTCCCCTACCTTATCACTTAAATCGATATTCATTATCAGTAAACAGTTCAGTGGCTATAATTATAGGTCTTTCATTGATTTCAGATACCACAAGAGAGAATGAACAATGTTTAGTTTAGGAAAATTGTCGAGCATTTAACCGCTCAAGGCATTTTACTTCAAAAGACTTCAAAGCGATGTTTTTGTTAAAAAAGGAAAACTTGATACCTTTAATAGTCCTCAAAACCTAGTCAAAGTACCGGCGAATTTCTGGCATTTCTCTCGCCACATGTTCTTAGTCACCCGCCTGGATTTCGTGTTTGTTTTGGCTACAAAAAAAAATTCCCAACTGAGGAGGTTATATATAAACCGTTCATTCCAGTCCTTACTTTGCTTCTTTGTTTTCTAACAAGTATATGTTTAAACTAAATACTGAAAGATAACTAAGGCGCTGTTTGTAAAAAAATAGGTACTCAAAATCGTTGAGCAATCCTTCTTATTTCGAGTGCACCGCTAACCCAGTTTTAAGAACCGGAATTCTTGGATTTGTCAATCAGTGTTTCGTTTAAAACAGGGAGGCTAAAATGAGGGTTGTAAATCATGGCATTTTGATTTAACGCTACCAACACCGAATCGCAACTATACTGACACAAATATCTCAAACCCATTGAAGGAAGTAGCACAAACCACTTCATTCCCTATATAAGGGGGAAATGCCAATACTTTTAAACGAGCTCACATGAACCCAACGTTAACATAGCAGGTGCGTACCCAGGGGGAGGGGGGTTCTTGGAGTTCCAAACCCTCCCGTTTCCAAGCCATAAGAAAAGTGGAATAAATACAAAAGAAAAGAGAACTCTCGGCCATTTAAAAGACCTTAGATTTTCCAAATCATCGGGGGCCGCAGCGCGAGCGGTTAGCCTGCATATAGATGACTCATATGAAAACTATATTTCCCAGGTCGGCTTTCTCAGAAACAGCCACACCCATTCATGTCAAGATCTATCACTGAACATGAAGCGGTTTGGCTACATGTACATACTGAGGTCTTCCTGAACGGAATCCTTCAATTGAACTTAAACAGGGGCTACTGACTTCAATCTGTAATGAGTGACCAGTTATAACTGAAGTTACTCAGTAGATTATAATTATACCGTAAAGTACCCAAAGTAACGACCCCTTGAAAGTAGCAACTCCCCGAAAGTAGCGACTCCCCGAAATTAGCGACCCCTCTTCCCCCGGAAAGTAACGATCCCCGATTTTTTCTTTACTTTTTATTCACCAATGATTGACAAAAAACATGACCATGGCCACATCATACTTGGTATTTACAGCATAGTTTTCATTCGCATCATGGGCATAGCTATGTATATGCTGTACTGTTATATATATATATATATATATATCATGCACTCAGACAACAATCTACACCGATATAAGCACTAGTTGGTCTTGTTATGTCCGTGCGAAAAGCGCTCTGACATCAACTAATTAATAAACCGCGCTTTACATGGTAGAGGGCTTGACCAACGCTGGGGTGGGGTGGGGCTTTCCGGCGTGTGTTATACGCTTGTCCTATTGAGTTACTGAATTGTATCTTGGTTGAAATCTAAAAAGTATACTTAGTTTTATATGGGAGAATGTGTATCACTGAAGAAGATTCGTTCTGCCGAACCGAAAAATAGGGTACGAACCGATCTGGTGTAGCCGCCGGCTTGGATCTGACCGAGAAGATACTTTTATATTGAATTATTTCAATCCTTCTGCTGATCCTGATCTCCATAGATCCGGCAACACTTTTGTTTGTAACAGTGGTCCTTGTATCCTAGGTGCCAGACTGCCAGAGGTCCTTCTCGCTAACGGTTTATTGATATCTGAAAGACTCCGCACTGCTCAGTAAACTTAGCGAGGAGGACCTCTGCTGACCCATGCAGGTTATGGCCCTTGAAGTACTGTTTAAAACACGAACAGCAGTGTTTTATCAAGTTTAAAATTTCGAGGGCGAAGCCCGAGAATTTTTAGACTTGATAAAACACGTGCTGTGAGTGTTTTAAACGGCTTCAAAAACGCTTTAAGAATGCAATGAAAGAAAGACGCACATCTCAAGGGAATGGTTACTTAATGAACCATTGAACCTTTGTAATCACAACGCCATGCAAAATATTCGAGTAATCACCGCCTGCAATTACAAACAACTCAAGGGAATGACATGAAAAAATTACCATACTATGTTGTTTGAAGCGGTGTTTCGCAATGCAAGAAGAATCTGCACTTGAAGGATTTGGTGTCGTGGTTTACATCGATAAAGTTCAAGACTTGGAAAGCGATGTGACTGACATGACGGCAGACTCTAAATTTTTGACTCCGGCACAAAATATGTAAGTTTGATGCACGTTTTTATAATTTTACGGCTTTTAGTTTGGTTTAATAATTGGAACTAAACAGTGGCTCGGTAAACAAGTAATGGTATCGGATAACTTCATTTTAAAAATATTATCTGTGTATCTCGGTAGTCTGCTGATATTAGTAAATTTAGTGCAAAATTTATTATCTAGGTACCTTATGTTCCGTGTACTTTTTGCTATCTTTGGGTCTTTATCAGTGAATTCTTAATTAGGATGAAACTTTATATAAAATTTCATGTTCATTAATATTCTTTATATAAAACGTTCATCCTAATTAGCAATTCAATGAGAAAGCTGAAACATCAATAGCAATTCCATTGTCTCAATCATTAACCCCGTTTCACTCTGGGACAGAATTCAAATCCCTCCGCGGGCCTTTTAGAATGATGAGATTTTATCAGGTATAAAGGGGCATGCATGTGACTGATTTGCTTCATCTGATTGGACAAAATGCTCATTAATTATTCATGAGTTTTTGAAGCTTTTTTTGAAATTCAACAACTGTTACGACATAATTAGTTCTTTCAATTTTGAAATGATAGTTCTCGAACAAAATCAAAAATGAAAAGAAACTACTCATGACCATAACAAAACAGAGTGCGGAAGAAACGGATAGTTCTTCTCAGTGCAGTTGTTTGTTATGTCACGTCCAAAAGTTACGACTAATGAGCTGATAAGTGAAACTGAAAATATAGTAATTGGTTCACGGGTTGCTTCTCATTAGCAGATTTAAAGTTTAGGAAATGATTCATAATTTAAGAGTTATCCATATTTTGGGGAAGTTAAAATGAGTTCAGTCTTCTTTATTTCAGATAGAATTAAGCAAACACATATCTAACTAGAGTAAACGTATTCAGTCGTTCTATCTCGTTAACTCTTGAGAAAGCTTTTGTTTGTTTGTTCTGTTGTGCCTGATTGTCACGACCAAAGGAACAGAGGAAGTAAAACTCGAGAACACCATTAGTAGGAATAACCATATCAGTGGCGGATCCAGGATTTGAAAAAGGGGGGGTGACTATTTTAACTGGTACACTGAGTTTCTGGTGCGAAATTTCTTACAAAATTTGAACGAATGTATTTTATTTTTACGAATTCTTATACAGAATTTGTTTTTGGCCCAAAAAGGGGGGGTGACTGCCATATGTTTTGGCATGGAATATCAATGAAAAGAGCAGTCCTTGAATATGGGACGTTGTTCATGAATAATATTGTTTACTCTTGGTTACATGTATGAACTCATTTTCTATTCCTTCCAACGGATAAGACTTACCTTATTACACTTAATTTTCGCGTCACTTTAATTTCGCGATTTAAAAACAATTAGCATGCGCGAAAATTAAGTGACCACACATATAAGCTTAAAGTGAAATATAAGCGCTTTGATGGCGTTTTGAGTTCACTGTTCGATGTCTTCGTTGTCCTCATCATCAATCTCCTCTTCTGCACCAATTTCCTTAAGTATATCACTTGTGCAGTCGTTAAAATGTCCATTTACTGGCTCCTCGGTAATTAAGTTTAACCAACGACTTGAACTTTTCAACCGCTTGGATGTCAGTTAACAGGCGATGACTCCATTGTATGATTGCAAGTTTAATAAAAATCACATAGAACATTTATACGTCTCTTGCGGGTTCACTTTAATTTATAAGTAAAATGGCGAATGTAACGATTGGTCTATCGACGAAATCGCGAAAATTAAGTGAGTCAATTTACGAAAATTTAACAAAATCGCCAAAATTCCTCGTTCTTTAAAAGCAGAAGAAAAGTCACTGCATATCCACGTATCAGGAATGTTTGAATTTTTGCGGGTATTCTGTAAAGCATGTATCATTTGGCATATGCGGATAGAATGTAACAAAATTATCAGTTTCTAATATCCAAGGATTAGCATGTAGCGTGTAGCACCTTGTGAAATTTGGAGATTTCGACAATTTGTCACCTTAAACTTGGTCGCTCTTTCCACCTGCATCCATATAATTGTACTAGCACTATGTTTTTTATTAACAAGGTCACGTGAGCACTTGATTACCTATTTGAATGTGTTAACAGCATGGGACTGACCTTGCCGCAACACTGACAACTTTCAACAGCATTGCTGTCGGTTATAGCTGGTATTTTCAGCCAGAAGCTGGAAAAAAAAGCCGGAGTGAAATGGCTTTAGCTCCTTTTAAATTTCAACCCGTTTAAAATATAACGGTACAGAGAGCCTCTGAGCGTCGTGAGCGACCACAGCCACTCGGCAGCCAGGCTCGTGATTTGATTTTTGTTGTTATTGTTTTCTACAAGTAGTGATAACAAAGTTCAGATAATTCTAGCCGGCTCACTATATATAGACGGCTTATTTTCACGTGAGTTGTCCAGAGGGTCGCTGTTAGAGAACACACAGGGAGCGTATATTTCTCAGTAATCTTAAGCTTCCGTTGTCTCGGCGCAACGCCAGTTAACGTATGGGTTGGTAAATGCTCAGTACTTCTACGTATCAACAAGCCTTAAAGCCAGTGCATTTAGTACGGGCAGAAGTCCTATAATGGTCCGAGTCTGGCAGTGGGCATATTTTTGTCATTAAACATGGTTAATGAGTATGGTTTGTATGCATATGGCATGTCAGCAAATCGAAACGCAACCTGGCAGTATGTACATATGGAGCCGGCGATGTTAACAACTGAACGAATGAAAACTTGTCAGTATAGGAGCTAAACAGTTCATTGATCCACCCATATTTTCTCACTCATGCATTGAAATAAAAACAGATTTCTAGCTAATTAATAATAACAATTCTACATTTATATAGCGCCTTAATCCTAAACGTCCAAAGGCGCTTTACATAGCTGGAAAACAGGCAAGTTAATTTACAAGAACTATAAAATATTACGAACTAAGTAATAACTAAACTAATAAAAACTTTTCTTAAATAAATATGCTTTTAACTTAGCTTTGAAGACTCCCACCGAGGGGCATAACTTAATAGTAAGTGGCAACAAACTCCACAGTTTTGGCTCAATAACGGAAAAAGCCCTTTCTCCATAGCTCTTTAAATTGACTGCATGTAGGAACCTTCAGAAGGAACTTATTGGCAGACCTAAGATTACGAGGAGGAGTATAGTACTCTACCATATTACGAATGTAGGTAGGAGCCAGATTATTTAGAGCTTTATATGTAAGAAGTAATATCTTATTTATAAGTTATTCGTTTTTCTACGGGTAGCCAGTGGAGACGCTGAAGAACAGGTGAAATATGATCATACTTTCCACCACCAACAATAAGGCGAGCGGCGCAATTTTGAACTGACTGTAGTTTCTTAATTAAGTGACCCGGAAGTCCACTTAGGAGCGAGTTTCCAGTGTCTAGCTTACAAGTAACAAAAGCATGAACTAGGATTTTTATACTACCTTCCAATAAGTACTTCTTAATTCTAGCAATATTTCTAATATGGAAAAAAGCACCCTTACAAATAGCAGCAACCTGACGTTCTAATGACTTAGAGTTATCAAATATAATGCCCAGATTTCGAGCATGAGCTGATGGTGTGACACGCTTATTTCCAACTAACAGGAAATCTAAGTCTGGGCGTGGACGGTGTTTCGCATTAATAACTAGAACCTCTGTCTTATCATTATTAAGCTTTAGTTTGTTGATTAATATCCACCTGTTAATACCACTAATGCATGTCTGGATGTTGCTTACAGCGGCGTCCTTCTGTATATCTGATGTTGACTCGAAGGACAAACAAATTTGCATATCATGCTTGAATCAGTTTTCATGCTTGAATCAGCTAACTGCTTCTGGACAACCATTTGTATAAAACACGAGTCACGACTCTGTAATTTGGTCAATCAAAATTAAAACCATTAAGAGCTCCTCAAAGAACGACGTTGAGGCACATTTGCTTGGCTTTTTATGGTCATGAGTTAAAGTAAGGCAAATATCAATGTGTTGGAATCAGGACTGAGAGCATTTCAAGGAGTTGGTCAATCTCGTACCCAGACCCCATTTGGTTTCTTACTGCGCATGCTCGACGAAATAATTATTTCGTCGAGCATGCGCAGTAAGAAACAAATGGGATCTGGGTACGAGATTGGGAGTTGGTTAAATGTGATGGCATTTTAATAGTTAAATGTCACACGATGTACCTTAGGCTACGTCATACCCTATGGAATAGAGTAGAAAAAAATCCCAAGACTGCATTTAGACCGCCCTTAATTGGGTGTTGGTTTGGGAGTTCCTTTATAACTTCAGTTTTATCATCTGATCATCTGAGATCTCGTTTATGATTCAAGTTCAGTTTCTACACTGGTTTAAAGCGGTGTAGAGAAAGATAGTGACTCCAGACTGATAAAAAAAATATAGCCCAAAAATACCCTTCTCGGCACTAGCTTTGGCCAGATGTAAAATGTGCTAAGCTGTTCGGTCCCTTGAGTTAAATTTCTTGTTACAAGTGCGACTCATTAAGTGATCACGTCTGGGCTTACTACTCGGCGCTTTAAACTTCCAATTTTAGCACCGCAAAGTAATTTAGTTTATCGCTGATCAAATATCAGATCTATAGCTGGTATATATAATAATTTAGGTCATTTAGGGAGGAAAGTAGCAATTTGTTATTCATTCAGAGACTGACTCGTCGACTGTGGGTATCATAAACAATGATATACGTTTTTATCATCAATGATTATTCGATCAAAGCCTGATGAATCGGTAAACGTTTCCGGCAATTATTTTGATTTGATCAATGTCACTTTCCACTGTGAGATAATGCGATCCGTGAGGCAAAAACCAGTTAATGAGTCGGCATACAGTGGACATATACTGCTCCCATTTATTTATGTATATAGTAGAAGCGATTTCCAAGATGCCCTGCCGTAACGACGCACGCTTCTTTTGTCGGTTAATATAAAAAGTACCGAGAGCTCAGTCGGAAATCACACTGAGTTTATTCGATAAGAAGCTTTAGGACATGTATCGCTCGATTGTTTTCTCGTTACCTGGTCTATAGAAACATCTGCATGTTTGGTTGGTTCTGTAATTTATTATGAAAGTTCCGATTTCAGACTTAAGAATCCATGGCCGCCATGTTGGCTCATGTCTCGTTCCCAGAACTGTTGCTTGGACCCCTCCCCCCCCCCCCCCCCCCCCCACCCCCCAAACGTCCAGTAGACGTTAAGCGGGGTACTAAGCATATATGTTCGACGGTCCCTAAGGGTAAAAACACTCAGGAAGCTACACTTTTTTTGTCATCTGATAGCTGTTACTCCTTCGTTCAGACATAAAATTTATGAAATCCCCCCCTGGCTGGCAGCACGTTCGTTGCGTATTTAAAAGAATAATTAAATTCGATTAAGAAATAAACAACCGTGGACGTGACCAGTATGATTATTACCACCAAAGGTTTTGAAATGTTATAAAGACCAGCCCATTCAGTCCCACGATACCGCCCTCTAGCTACTGACAAGGTCGGTCTCTGAATTTCCACCAGACCTTGTGGTTTTCATGTTTTACGCATTATCGATTTATTTTGTTTTTATTAAGTTAAGGACGGCTTCTCAAAGCGTTTCTTGGCTTTGAAGCCGAGCACGTTCACGTCCCGGGGTTCACGTACGACGGTGTTGTAAACTTATTTGTTTTGTTATTAAAACAAGCCAGTTTTACAAATCGTATTCTTGCCCTTGAATTCATCATGTATGTACGGTGGCCTGGAAGGGGGGTGTCTAGAAAACGAAGACCTAGAAAACGAAGACCGAAGACCAAAGACCTAGAAAACGAAGACCTAGAAAACGAAGACCTAGAAAACGAAGACCTAGAAAACGAAGACCTAGAAAACGAAGACCTAGAAAGCGAAGACCTAGAAAGCGAAGACCTAGAAAACGAAGACCTAGAAAACGAAGACCCTTGAATTTGACTAACTTTGCCGTTCAGTACAGGGGGGAAATCCCGGCTGTGCAGTCCGTTAAACACGTAGTGTGTTGAATGCTCTA
The DNA here is from genome assembly GCA_030867875.1 of Actinernus sp. WN-2022. Taxonomy (NCBI): domain Eukaryota; kingdom Metazoa; phylum Cnidaria; class Anthozoa; order Actiniaria; family Actinernidae; genus Actinernus; species Actinernus sp. WN-2022. Next base: position 120,618,641 of record JAOWCC010001589.1, read on the forward strand.
GCGCGCTGTCACCATAACAACATAGCTAAGAACGGGAGTTCTAGCTCAATCTTTTTTAGTTTCTTATCTGTCAGCGCCATTAAAAATTGAACTTTGTGGTATCTGAGTAATGATTTTCTAAAAATACAGTACAATCTACTTTGGTGGTCGCTTATCGGAAACAAAAAACAATAGAAAATGTCAAGTGTGGAGACTAAAAGTGGTCGCGGTCGCTTAAGAATTTTTGCGATGGTCGCTTACGAGAGAGATTTTACAACAGAATTTGACTTAAGACAAAAACGGTTCTTTGGTAAAGTGGTCGCTTACGGGAGGTGGTCGCTTACGGGAAGTAGTCGCTTACGGGAAGTAGTCGCAGGAGAGAGTTGATTGTTATTGTGCTCACACTAGAGGTTCGAGTCACTCACGTCAGACTCGCGCTAGAGCTTGGAGTTCAGCATGCTTGCTTATGAGATACTTGAGCAAATGCTAAAATTCGAAGCAAGCATGTTGCAGTCAGATTAAAGATCAGCGCTTGCTAGTTTCAAGGTGTTAACAGAATCCTGTCAGAATGAGTATTCTGATTACTTCCACTCTCCAGACTGTCCTCTGCACTGGGAAATTCAGCGAGGTACTTGGCGATGAATTATTTGGGAATGGATGTTGAGAGTAACCGCGGAGCGTGTCGAAACTATTCCTTAAAGGCAGACTGGGACTGTTGTCCAAAAGAAATGGAGCAGGATTTATTACAGACGAAAGTGGTTGGCCCTGAATATTGCAGACAGCCATCTCATTCATCATAGCAGCTAGCTGGAACGAAAGGACTTGGGCTTCGAGACATTTCAAGACAGTATAGAGAAGTGGTAATGAATTGTTACAACTGTGCCCGTATTGCTGTTAGAAACCAGAGAATACAGTATTTTGAGATCACCGCTTGTCAATTTTTAGCCGTCAATGCAGCAACGCATTTTATAGGTTGAACAACGAAATCCAATTACTTTTATTTGCCTAGCGCAGCCCTAGCGTGGTACAGACCAGGCTTGAACTACGCTTCGGTCTCTTTGTAGTTTTATTTACCTAGGCATCGGTTTGCCATTAAGCAGAAGCTGCCGTGCTTGGTCGGTCACATTCGCTAGCGTGCTAGGAATGTGCTAGGTAAACAGAAATGAGCCAAGCAAGCACGGTTCTAGCGCGAGTCTGACCGCAGCATAACGATGCAAAAATATGTCAATCATACTTCCCGCTCATTCGCTCATTCGATATAAACTAAAGCGCGGGCTTGTTTAGTCTTGATTTGCTTCCGCTATCATCATGAATCGCGTACGATTTCTTCGTTTTTTCGCCTTGTTTTCCATGGCTCAGTTCATAAACCAATTACAAGAGCGTGTTCGAGCTCAAGTGAACCGTGTAAGGAGCAGGCTGAGAACGCTACTTGTTTTGATGCGCTGTAGAAGACGCATACTTACGGCACTGGATTGATCAGCGAATTCAACTGAATCAGCCCCACAGTTCTGGTTTAACCAACGTTTATAAAACAACCATTTTGACGACTCGATGTGGAAGAAGAAATTTCGTGTTTTGAGAGCGACTTTTGACTTTATTTGTGGAATAATTGTCGGTCCAGAACTCAGACGAAACGATACGAGATTGAGGAAGGCTGTACCAATTCTGTTGATTACGTCGAACGTTCATGTCCCAGTTTGAATCCATCGAAAGCTATATTCAAGCGAAAATGCAGAAGATAATAGGTACGGGAAGGGAGAGTACGAAGAATCACGTTTCCAATTTAGGTACACATGTCAAATGAGTTTCCGGGATTAAAATATCTTTGAGCACTCATTGGCTATCATTGGCCAGAATATTTACATTGCTGTTTCTAACCCTCAAAATAGTTGACTTGGAAATCGCAGCTAAACATCTCCGAACTATCCTCTATGACGCCGTAACCAATGCCAACGGGCATTCCTTGAGTGAGTGTGAACCCAATGTGAACACACTCAGAAAACGAAGACCTAGAAAACGAAGACCTAGAAAACAAAGACCTAGAAAACGAAGACCTAGAAAACGAAGACCTAGAAAACGAAGACCTAGAAAACGAAGACCTAGAAAACGAAGACCTAGAAAACGAAGACCTAGGCGCCTTTGGGTTTGAAACATATGGTTGTTCAGTAACTAAATTCAACCTCTGTTTAATTTCGGCCCTCATTTTATTTTATCATTCCTGATGAGAAGGGTTAAACAGCCAGTCTTACTTTCGTATTCTCCACTCGTTATGAGCTCATTTGATTACCCCACTTAGTCATACTATAGCCTTATGCTTTTATGACACAATTAAGCGCTCTTTACCGGTTGTTTCTGAAGTTAGATGTTTCATTCATAATTATTATGATAAATTCTAATCGGCCTATATTCGTGTTCGGTTACACGCTGTTTCCTGTTTCACGGCATGTTAGGAATTTTGCAAAAAGTCATTGTCTAGCTTAGGCGTAAGTCAAAAGTATTAACTCTCAATCTAAACTAAACACACTATGGTTTTAAATTTTAACCGGGCTTGGTTCATAACCTATTGACTTTGTAGATGGCCGTATATTTGTCATTTTAGATACATGTCATGTTTATATACGCCATGCCGCACTGTCAATACAGTTGAAATAATTACATTACATGATCAATCATCGCTTAGTACTTTGTAGGTTTTGAATGTGTTGGTTTTTGTCACTGGAAACTTCAAGGAAAAGCAGGAGACCGCAAAGATTATGAACAGAAGCGGCAGCGCACAGAGGTTATTTTTCCCGCCAACACACCGAATGGCTACCGAGCGGCGAACCGCGAGAGCCGAGAACCGGCGCGCGAGAATGAAGTCGCGAGTGGAGAAAAATAACCTCTGGTCCACCGCCATTGTGTTGAGAGATGATTGACAATCTTTTTTTCTCCTTCCTGTATAATTTTTGGACCATTCAACACACTACATGTTTAACTGGGTTAACGGACTGCACAGCCGGGATTTTCCCCCTGTACTGAACGGCAAAGTTAGTCAAATTCAAGGGTCTTCGTTTTCTAGGTCTTCGCTTTCTAGGTCTTCGCTTTCTAGGTCTTCGTTTTCTAGGTCTTCGTTTTCTAGGTCTTCGTTTTCTAGGTCTTCGTTTTCTAGGTCTTCGTTTTCTAGGTCTTCGTTTTCTAGGTCTTCGTTTTCTAGGTCTTTGGTCTTCGGTCTTCGTTTTCTAGGTCTTCGTTTTCTAGACACCCCCTGGAAGGGACATTTGGATTGCGTGAATATATTTTCTTCGACAGTTACTAACTCTCAATTCTAACACGCATTGAGAGTTACTAACACGCATTGAGTGTTAGTAACACGCATTGAGAGTTAGTAACTCTCAATGAGTGTTAGAATTGAGAGTTAGTAACACTCATTGAGAGTTAGTAACTCTCAATGAGTGTTAGAATTGAGAGTTAGTAACTGTCGAAGAAAATATATTCACGCAATCCAATCGATTTTCCATCCGCAGGCACTAGTCATACAATAATCCGGAAATTGGGCTTCCTGCGGGGAAAGTAGGGGGAGAGGAATAACCGAATCTTATTATTCGCTTGCAAGCACGTGCTATTGCATTGCCTCGATCCCGGGGCATCGATGTCACGAAAAATATTTCCCATTGCTATAAAATAACTTGTTTGTAAGCTTGAAAAGGGATCAAAACTACACCTTCGGGCCAAATTTTGAAGCAGAAGAGCATTTCGTTACAGAGTTATGGGCGAACGAATATGTGAAATTGTCCGTGTAAAATGTATGGGGCGGCCAGCTTGGTGGATAGCCGCGAACCGCCAAGATGGCCGCCAAAACTTCAAAGTCTTAAATAAAGCGAATATTTCATCCAGCTCATTTTGGTTTCACTATAACTCCCGAATCGAACTTCAAAACATTTATTAAGCCAACATCCTTTAATTTGGCACAAATTTGTTGATTTTCACGACCGTATCTGAAACGTGATTAGGTTCGTGGAACACATTTCAAACCTCTACAACTCGGAACTCGCAAAACATCCTACCGACCTTAACTTTTCTGTGATGACTCATATCTTTACAAAATGTAAAAGAAACAGCTTTATAGCCTATATATATAGTTCGATTATAGTTTTTTGTCCAGTACTATTCATGATCATATTTAAATTGAACGCCATTTGGAATTGGGTCTATGAATAATTTCAGTTTGTGTACCTGTAAAATTATGGACGCAATCGGATTGATTCTGTGCGTTCGATTGACCGTATTCCAGAATAAGAATATCTGATGGAATAGTCTCTCGAAATCACTGGTTCAGGCACATTTTGCACTGTAAGAAACAAACGCTTACTGTCATAGTTATGCTGGATACATATTTAGTATTCCAGGACACAAGAGAATACTAGAAAGTACGAACCAGGCCACACACTAAAGTGCTTTTAAAATAAGTTTCCCTTCATCTGTTCGCTCGGATCAAGTGTTCGAAGAAAACATGTCAAGTGCTTAGTCGCGTGTGACTTTTATCATCTGTTAAAATAATCTTCAAGATAAACAATTTATCGTCTCATCTTTGCTAGGATAATTACCATTGACAAATATATGTCAGTAATTTGTTGTAACACTATTCTGTGTTTGAAAAGTTGATAAAATTGCCACATACTGTGTAGCCTGTTCCTGGGGAAAATGATGAAAATAAAACGTGGCGAAAATAAAATTCCCCCTCCCTTCACGTTGTCTACCCCAGTTCTCGTCTTCTCTTTTGTTTTGTCAGATTTTTTAGTTTTCTTTTAGTATCCAGGGCCTGTGAACAGGCTACATACTGTGGCCATAATTATCCAAAAAGGTTTCTGTGTTTATTGCGCTGGTACGCATGCGGCCACCGGCAGAATTATTTCAACTCAGCGTCACAACATAAAAAACAATTTACAGCTATAGATGGCGATGATGATAAGTAAGACAAAAAGTAAATTAAAGTAAAGTGACCTTTATTTATAGAGGGTTTAAACCCGTTAACCGGCTAACAGTTATCTAACACGTGGCCCTCTCTTTACTTTAGTCCTACGGTTTTATCCGAGAAGGTCTAACCGTTTACTGTAAGATTATGTAATGGCAGCTCTCTCAACAGACCGGAGCTTAACCACATAATGGCAAAAATATATCTGTACCAACTCTGTTCGTCTGTTTGTTTCATTCGTTTTATTGATATCACATTCAGGTTGTTTCCTTTTTACTGAGTCTTGCTATAGACTGAAGAAGACGTACAGTATCAAGCTGTTTCCATATATTCCAAAAATTCGCTCCATGACCAAACGGAGGGGTTACAGGCTTTGTCACTATAGCTCATGTACAAAAGGCCCCTGAAGAAGGTTCGTTCTGACGAACCAAAATGTGGGGTACAAGAAATAACATCGTACAGCCGTCAGATCAGTCTTGCAGTCTTTCCATATTTCAATCCTCCCTCTGATCCTGATCTCCACAGATCCGGCTACACTCTCGTTTGTAGCAGTGGTCCTTACAGGCACTTGAAATTTGTCACGATAGCCTGGCTGTTATGCTGTAGGCATTCCACCGTGTGGGTTTTGGCGCTGAGCAATGTTACTTCGTAGTGAAAAGGTCAGGGATGCTCGCGGAAAAGGTGGAAAAATACCGTAAAAAGTAATTCACCTAGAAAATGCACTACCCTAAGATATACCAAGTATGGAGTTATCAATTAACAAAGTAAAATAAACATATGCCATTTCAGTATTGTCAACCGTACACATCAAATACATTAATTCTAACTGACATTCCAGCTGTGTTCAGTTTAGTCACGAGTGTTTTTTGTTTTAAGAGCCTGTTTATCCCTAAAAAATACCAGATTTTAGAACATAAATTGTTTTCCTAAACGACCCCCTAAAAAATACCAGATCGCCAATTTCAACCCCTAAAAATTCCGACCACAAATATGGGGAGTTTCAGTACCAGGCATAATGATAAAAAAGAGAGGCTCTTTTCCGCCCGTGCAATTTCGTATTTCTTCTGCACCAATTTTGAAATACTTAAAATTATTCAATTATTCACGAACAACTGAACAAAAAGGCAGAAATATCTCCGTGACAAATTAGTCTAGTTTATAATGATTCAAGGGCTCTGAAGAACAATCGTTTCTTTGATAGCTAAATACAAAAGTGGCTTTCAGTGAACGACGTTCATATTCTAATATTAATTTAATTCAATTTGTTTTTTTAAGTGTCACTTGGCACACCTCAAGGGCACCCAACGAGTACTTTTTGAAATTCGTTTGAAACCAGTTGTGTGCAGCTTATCTAGCCATTTTAAGGCGCCTACTATGCCTTTTGACGTATTCTAGAAAGCTGTTAGCTGTTCGGATTTTCTAGGTGGAAATAGCGTCAACCGAAAATACTATGGCAAAATATTCCCGGCCTACGAATTTGTTAGTAGTCTGGAACATAAACAAGAATTTTCTAGCCCAAGTAACTTCATGTTGCAAAGTTTTGTGGAGGTACGAATTTTTTAGCGGTCCTTTTTTCCTTTAGGCAATTCTTAGGGAATGAAAACGTGTTGTTCTGACTCTATTGATCAGACGAATTGGGACGTACGAATATTTTAGGGGAAACCTTTTAGTCTCCCTTTTCTTCTATAATTTTCTAGGGATTGAAAAAAAATTTTTAGCCAGTATTTCAGAAAACAATTTTCTAGGACAATTTTTTCAAATCCGAAAGTTTTAGGCTAACTTACTCTCCCGAACAGCTTTTTAACCGAAAACTTCGTTGGGTGCCCTTGACACCTCCCACTATCATAATAATAATAAATAATAATAATAATAATAAATTTATATAGCGCCATATCCACTAACTGCACTATGGCGCTTTACATTACTACATTAAAAAATAAAAAGAATATTTACAAAAAAGCTTTCCCAAAAAGGTAAGTCTTCAGACTTTTCTTAAAAATTGTAATTGACATGTCAGGCCCTCTCATATCGATGGGCAGAGCATTCCACAGGCGCGGGGCAGCTACCGCGAAAGCTCTGTCACCATAGGTCCTTTGATTGGACCTGGAAACTGCAAGTAAAGAGCTATGAGAAGACCTGAGATTACGGTTAGGGATGTATTTCTTTAATAAATCACTGATATAAATAGGAGCTAGGTTATTTAGAGACTTAAAAACTAATAACAAAATCTTAAAAACAATACGGTGCTCCACAGGTAGCCAGTGGAGCTCATAAAGTAAAGGCGAAACATGGTCAAATTTAGATAGGCGTTTAACAAGACGAGCAGCGCAGTTCTGTACGGACTGCAACCTCTGGATCTGATATTTAGGCAGTCCGTACAAAAGGGCGTTCCCGTTGTCTAACCTACACGTTATGAAAGCATGTATGAGTGCTATTGTAGACTCTTCAGATAGATAACTTCTAATTTTAGATATTCTCCTAAGATGGTAAAAAGCTGATTTACATATAGCACTAATGTGCTTCTCAAAAGTTAAACCATTGTCAAAAACTACACCCAGATTACGAGCAGACGCCGATGACTGTACTACGGAACTACTAATTGTAAGCGAGTTCAGAAGTGGACGAGGCCGATAACGAGAACTAATAACTAGCAACTCCGATTTGTCGCTGTTAAGCTTAAGCTTATTACTACACATCCATTTGTCTATTTCATTAGCACAGGCTTCAATTTGGGAAATTACTGATGCCTCCACTTCGCCACCTTGGGAATCGAAAGACAAGTACAACTGAGTATCATCAGCATAAAAGTGAAAACCCATGTTGTACCTTCTCACGATATCCCCAAGTGGCGAAGTGTAGAGCAGATAGAGTATGGGGCCTAACACGGACCCTTGAGGCACACAAGGATTACCCTTGAGGCGCACAGGATTACCGACATTCCGGTATAATACCCTGCTCGATAGTTAGTGATCATCAAGGCATCCTTGCCTGCGTTAATGTGCGTGTACCTAGATTTCAGCCACGGCATAAATATATTAGAGACACTAGAAATCTCAATGAAAGATCTTTTATTGAGGATTTTTCCACCCTTCCTCTATCTGTCATTGATTCAGTTCTGATGACCCAGATGAGCAATTAGAAGCCCTCAACTCTATTTTCAGAGAGTGCTTGAAGAGACACGCTCCACTCAGAAGAGGCGTGTCACTCGCTCACCGGCGCCTTGGATGAAATGTCCCCAGATACAAGACCTTCTGAATCAAAGGGACAAATCCAGACGTGAAGCTCACATTACTAATGCTGACGACTGTTGGGACAACTTTAGATCTGTTAGAAACAAGTTAAAATCGACAATAAGCCAGAGCTGCGCGTAAGGAATTTATTGAGAAGGTATTGTCCTCCCAGAAGTCGCGTGATGTATGGCGTGTTATTCACAGGGTACTTAAGCCCAACCCGAAGCCTCTTCGTTTTGATCCTGACAAGTTAAACACTCATTTTGTCACTACCGCTCAGAGACGTCTTGATACTCCTGTTATACCCATTGAGCACCTCACTGGACACATTGAGAGCCTGCCTGAGGACCCCCTAATGCTTGTTTCCATCTTCAGCCAGTCACCTGTGATGAGGTCCTGAAGACTTATTAAGTGTCTACGATCTGACTGTTCAACAGGAGCTGGCCATATACCAGCTAAATGTGTTAAATTGGTTGCAGATCACTTAGCAGGACCACTGAGGAATATTATTAACGCATGTATTAGCAATGCTTCCTTTCCCAAACTGTGGAAGCTAGCGCGAGTATCACCAATTCCAAAGGTGGACAATCCTACCACTAATGACCAACTGCGGCCAATATCAATACTTCCGTATCCTATCCAAGGTCTTTGAAGAGATTGTCGCCTGTCAGATGCGTCCAGCTTCATTGCTGCATGATCGCATATCAGGCTTCCGGAAAAGGACACTCGACAACCACCACTCTCCTGGGAATGAGGGACGATCTACATCGTGCCATGAGGAAAGGAGAAGTCACTTAGTGTTCTAATTTAATATGTATAATTCTCTGCTTCCCCTGCTATTAAAGCCTGTATATATTTTATATTTCCAGCTTAGTAATTAGATTATAGGTCCTGTCATTAAGTTGTAAATATTTATATCTAGTAGCCTAGGGACTTACGTATTTATTTATGCTTATGTATTTATTGCATTGTATATATATCTCAAAATAGTTAGTATCTTAATTATATTTAGTCTTAGCTTCTTCAACAGGTGAAGAGTCAGTGTAATGGATATACTGTTAAATAAACCATTATTATTATTATTATTATTATTATTATTATTATTATTATTATTATATATTATTATTAAATTAGCAGTACTTTGGGTCTGATATGTGGCGTGTGAAAATACAGGGTGTTAACTGACTGGTTTTGGCATCGCGAATCAGCTACTAGTCTTCTCTATTCTCAAGATATGATCTGGCACTGCACGAGTTCTTCATTAATTGTTTTAACTAGGCGTCCTTGAGACCACCAAGTGAACACAATACCTCTTGTTTGACACATTTCTCTCCCTCTTCGAACGGCCTTTTGTTTGAACTCCGTCCAGTAATTAATTAATTAATCAGTAGCTGGATAGGAATCTAATTGAGATATCTTTATCGCGGCTTTATATAAATGGTAAACTTCCTAATGGCTTTTGCTCTGCTCTTGGCGTCGTATCTCTTGTATTTAGGCATGCGCATACGCAATAATTATATCAAGTATCAGAAACACTTTTCCAAGCTTACGCCAGATTGCACCCTGGGGGCGGGGGTACTCCCATATAAGAAAACCGTGTCAAATGTTAATTAAACGTAATTATCAATTCAATGCTGTGTTATTCCTGGATCTGAAAAAAGTGTTTGACACTGTCGACCACGAAATCCTTCTTGAAAAACTTAAATTGTATGGATTAGATCAAGCCTCATTGAACTGGTTTGACTCGTATCTTAGTAAACTAACAGGCGGCAACGATGCAGGATACATAATGAAACATCTAGTCTTAGAACCCTCAATTGCGGCGTGCCCCAGGAACGATCCTTGGGCCCCTTCTATTTTTACTCTGCATCAACGATCTACCCAACTTTCTCTCCCCCTCCCCCCTCCTTCCCTTTTCTCCTCGCCCCATTTTGACCGTGCGCCACAGGTAGCCCAATCCGAAAACAAATTGGCAAAAAAACACCCATAAGAGCCGCTAGGAGGCTAGTATTCGTCCCTGCAACATGGCTTTCATGTAAAACCCATGTTTTAGTGTTTTTTATCAATGTCAGGAGCCCATTACCAGGAGCGTCTATCTGTTATACATTCGTGAGTCAGCGTGTTCCCAGATCAGGCTATTTTTAGCCGCGAAAAACAATGAAAAGCCTTGTGAACAGTAATTTCATGCAACTGATGTACTAGGCAAACAATGCTACCTAATGATTTATGAAGATATATTGTTACTGCGATGAGAGAACCTCGCCATTGTGAAAAAGAAAGCATTTTATCAGCCTACCGCTCGGGGGTATGGGATTCATTTACCTCGGGCATTCTAAAAATAACCTGATCTGGGAATGTGCTGACTTACAGACCAAGTATCAAGGGCACCCAACGAAGTTTTCGGTTAAAAAGCTTTTCGGGAGAGTAAGTTAGCCTAAAACTTTCGGATTTGAAAAAAATGTCCCTAGCAAATTGTTTTCTGAAATACTGGCTAGAAAATTTGTTTTCAATCCCTAGAAAATTATAGAAGAAAAGGGAGACTAAAAGGTTTCCCCTAAAATATTCGTACGTCCCAATTCGTCTGATCAATAGAGTCAGAACAACACATTTTCCTAAGAAATGATTCCCTAAGAATTGCCAAAAGGAAAAAAGAATCCCTAAAAAATTCGTACCTTCACAAAACTTTGCAACATGAAGTACTTGGGCTAGAAAATTCTTGTTTCTGTTCTAGACTACTAACAAATTCGTAGGCCGGGAATATTTTGCCATAGGCATAGTATTTTCGGTTGACGCGATTTCCACCTAGAAAATCCGAACAGCTAATAGCTTTCTAGAATACGTTAAAAGACATAGTAGGCGCCTTAAAATGGCTAGATAAGCTGCAGACAACTGGTTTCAAACGAATTTTAAAAAGTACTCGTTGGGTGCCCTTGAAGTATGGGAGATGGTAGCCTGGGGAAATCGCTCCCCACTCTAGGGAGATGGACGCTCCTGGTAATGGGCTCCTGTCAATGTATGTAACTGATGATTTTCCATGTTTAAATATAGATGTGTATATATATACATATTTGGGGGGATTTTAGCTGAACAGTATGAAAATGGCTTTTTACGGCTAAACTTGCTTTAACTTGCGAGTTCGTTTGGCCACATGCATGTCTGCAAGTCTGAGCGCTGAGTTTTTATTTGGAAACATGCATTGACCAAGGGCACCCAACGAGTACTTTTTGAAATTCGTTTGAAACCAGTTGTATGCAGCTCATCTAGCCATTTTAAGGCGCCTACTATGTCTTTTGACGTATTCTAGAAAGCTATTAGCTGTTCGGATTTTCTAGGTGGAAATCGCATCAACCGAAAATTCTATGGCAAAATATTCCGGGCCTACGAATTTGTTAGTAGTCTAGAACAGAAACAAGAATTTTCTAGCCCAAGTAACTTCATGTTGCAAAGTTTTTGTGGAGGCACGAATCTTTTAGGGATTCTTTTTTCCTTTAGGCAATTCTTAGGGAATGAAAATGTGTTGTTCTGACTCTATTGATCAGACGAATTGGGACGTACGAATATTTTAGGGGAAACCTTTTAGTCTCCCTTTTCTTCTATAATTTTCTAGGGATTGAAAACAAATTTTCTAGCCAGTATTTCAGAAAACAATTTTCTAGGGACAAATTTTTCATATCCGAAAGTTTTAGGCTAACTTACTCTCCCGAACAGCTTTTTAACCGAAAACTTCGTTGGGTGCCCTTGATTGACTTGAGTCGCCTTGCAAGTCCGTTTGGCCAAGGGTAAAAACAATAAATCATCTCTTCTTGCACTCGAATCGACATCATCATTTCATCATTTTATTTATTTGGACCCGTACACAATCTAGTGCGTTTTGGGTTTTCACCAAATATACTTTACATGGCTTGAACGCGATGGTAAATAGCTAATAATTAAGAACGAGCATAATATGAGGTAGTTCCGTTACTAAGAGTTGGAAGCAGGCAATACTTATTCAGTTAATATCTTTTTCCTAATGACGAGGCAGTCGTGTATGTATTTAGCTGCTTGTTTTGGGAACTTATTTGGTGGATTTATGATAAGTTTGAAAAGCTCATTTTCATTCATGTGACCGCTGTTAACATTGAATATATTTTCGAAAGTAAGAAATAATTTTCTCCTACGTACATGGTATATATGTTTTACATTTTAGAATAAAGTGCATTTCATCTTCTACCCCATTTTGACATAATGCCATATCCTTTCTTCAGGTTTCAGGTAGGGTTTCAAATATCTGCCTTTTTCAATTTGTAGCGGGTAATTACTTATTCTTATTCGGGTAAGGGCTTGTCTGTGTTCTATAATAGTTACTTTGCTGAGATAGTCCTCCAGATTATCGTACTTTTTGTAGAAAACAAGAAGTTTACTGCCTGCATTTACTAGTTGATCTGTCAGTCGTAGGATCTGATTTGTTTCTTTCGTTTTGTTTTCTTCGTATGTCAGTATGAATCTCGCTGAACCAGTGTTGTTGTTCAATGTCTCTTAATGTTTGTTTAATATTTTCCAAAAACTTGCTCGACATGCAAAAGTTGCGGAGCACTGGGTACGAAAATGGTGCCATGATGTCTTGTGTCAGCGGCTAATGCAAAACAGGAGGGGGTTTACCGCGGTTATCATTACACAGCAACTTTAGCTCTGATATTCCTCTGGTTTTTCGCCAAAGAAAGGACCAAGAGAGACTAACGAAATATCCTGTTGGTCGGGGAGGGGAGTCCTAAAAATAATATTGGGGATGTGGATATTTTGTAGAACCAAGTCTTTGCATTGAGAATTTTGGAGCATTTGTCGACTTCGCTATTGCACGGTTTGATTGTTAACAGTAGAATACTCAGGATCACTTCTACTGGTTAAAACCTGTAAACAATATTTCAATGCCTGATCGAATTAACAAAGAGACCACGCTAGAAATGCGAAATCTCCGGCTGATTTATAATATCCGTAGCTTATTTATATCAACCTGAACTGGCACAACAGCACACAAAAAATAATGATGTGCGGGGGTTATGCGCCACTCAAACAGTCGACCCATTTTCAAAAACAGCCGCACCAGCCTTAACCGACTCGCACTCCACACTTGCAGCTTCCTCATCAGTTGCCACAAACAAATTTGAGGCAACGAAACCATAGTTTTTCTAATATGTTCTTGTTGAAAATACAGTGAGAACCAAACTCTACCAGCATACACCGCGCGCATTTTTTAATCGGTACTGACGTCATCATTAAGACAATGGATGTCATGAATGTGCATTATAATTAATAACCAATAATAAATAATTAGAAAAACAACCTCTTTGCCAGTATTAGAGAACAAGAACAAAATATATTCCACTGAAGTCTGAAGTGATTGAAAGAAGAATTGAAAATGTTCAAGGAGTTGTTGGTTGGTGGTTACATCCATTGGAATCGGCGGGTATTTTGCGTACAAGTGCTGGTACGCAGGCAAGGTAAATCTTAGAACGAATTTTGTGAGAAAAAGTATTTTGTACGGCAGAATTTTAGCTTTAACACTGATTGTCTTCACTGGTGTTTTTCCTTCTTATATAATATCATATTAATTGTGACAACTTCCACATAGACTTGTTTGACACATTAGTTACACTGTTTTGAATCAGTTATCGCATTGACCTTGTGCACAATGAGGAGATATTTTCACGTCAAGGCATAGGCAAACCACAATAATGAAGTGAAAGCTATAATAAAACTTGTTTACATATTGTTTGTGAAGTGAAAACGAGAATAAAACGTGTTTTACGTACTTTTTGGGATTTTGTCATTTTTTACCCTCCCTCGGCCCTCCCCTCCCCCCCTACTTTTAAGACTGCTCAATTCAAATTATAACTATAACGGATAACAAGGTCGGCAACTTCAAGCCAGTCGGGTGGCGAAACCGAAAACGAAATCGTCAATATCGGAAACTAAATAAAACTCAAACACAATTTCAACACCACACAAAGATAAACCAATGACCAAACTACCTTCGTAGCGTAAATTTTGAGTCGAATATCACAAGAAGCGATTGTTTTGGACGAAGTTTTCGAGTACAGAACGGCTTCGCGGATCTGCCTTGAGTTAAGGTTCAACCAGCGCGGTTACTGCGAGTCCTGGGCACGAGACCAAACGCTCTCCCTACCCTACATGGAAGAAAAACGAGTCGACAAACAAATAATCAGACCTCAGTCCTCGAGGGATGCAGTTATGTGTTGAAAAGTTTCTTACAATCGAAAACTAAAACCATAAGAGTGGGAAGATTAGCAGGATCAAACTGAAAGCCTGACACTACAAATTCCAAAACTGTTTAGATAATCGTATGTACAATTATAAGTTCCAAGTAGTTGATCGGTTTATGTCACTTTCATCATCGAACTGCAAATCGACGTAAAATTTAGATAACTTGCCTATGGTCAAGGCTCATTTTTATATTATGTTAATCAGTGAAGCAACGGTAAAGGTGGATTTATGCTGTCACGAGTCATGAAAAAAAAACCAGCAATTAAGAAAGGAAACTGAAAGGAAAGCTTGCATGACTGCAATAATAGCTCCAAAGAAAATGCAAAGCAATTTCATTTGCACTCTTTTCGGCAGTCAACGGGCTGCCACAAACCCGTTAAGGTCTGGGCAAAGGAGCAAACGTTGTGAAAACATTTGTGAATCGAGTGTTTCCCAAAATGTTCTTCGTTTACGCAAGAGAAACATGTTGCGGAAGCATAATTTCCTTCCCAGAAGTAACAAGTATAATGATTGCCTCGTTTACCGCTTTCATTGATAAAGACAGTGAATACGCACAGCGTAATTGCGAAAGTACTGAAGCATATAACAGAAACTCAATTATTTTAATAACTGATCTGAACCACGCGGTTTTTGTCCTCTTACAAGGTTATTCAACTTTAGCTAAGGTTTAGTTTTGATTCAAATTTTCCGATAGACCCAATCCGAGGGCACAGCCGAGTGAGATCGCACAGACAGCGACTGGATAGGAGAAGACGGCACCTATGACGACTGGCGAGAATGTCACCCACACAGCAAAAGTTGTGAGTCAGTCTACTGATGCCAATTCTACTGTCGCCCGCAAGAAAGGCGAGAAACAGTCCGCAGCAAAGTCAAAGAGGAAATTGGAGGACTGAAAATTGAGGAGGTTTTCTCCTTTAACTCTCCGCCTTCGCTTCCCATCACTACTGGATGACTCCGTACATATATGCTTGGAAAGAAACATATTTCAAACCTTATTTTTGATTTGTTTTCAAATATTTTCCTTTTGTTACTATCACCTTCTCTACGCCAACTAATGTGGAACTTTTCCTTTACGTCAAAAGAAACTTAATATTTTCAGGTTTTGATATTTTTAGATATTTATGAGACAATTCTTGTAGCATTTTTCCTAATTCTTTAAAGTTTAACACAAATCATAATCCACTGAAGTTGCGCGCTCAGATTGTATGGTTGGTGGCAAGTCTTCCTGGATTTTCTTTTATCTCGGATAATAGACAATATAAAATTGGTGGTGGTGTTGGGCTTTATATTAATTCCAATCTTAATTTTAAACTTCGAGCTGACCTTCAATCTCCAGACAGCAAGATATACGAGTCCATCTTTGTTGAAATTCTACAGCCCAAAGGCAAAAACATTATTGTTGGCTGCATTTATAAACCTCCTGACATTTCTGTTAATGATTTTAATAAGTGTATTAATAATGTTTTATCCATTATTAGTTTTGAAAATAAATTGTCATATATTATGGGTGACTTCAATATTAATATTCTCAACACTGATTCACACAACCCTACCAATGATTTTGTCAACCTCATGACATCAAATAGCCTCTACCCTCTCATCTCTAAACCGACAAGAATTACCTCATGTTCTGCCACGCTTATTGACAACATTTTTACAAATAATCTTGAATATAACATGGTCAGTGGTCTACTTTATACTGATTTATCTGACCATCTTCCCATTTTTCAAATTACTCAGCTAAAATTGATATCCGATCCGTCACCCCGTAAGAAAGTCATTCGCCTTGTTAACTCTTCTAATATGTTTAAATTTCGTGCTAAACTAACCAACACTGACTGGTCGTTTCTTTATGACATTAATTCACCAAATGAATGTTATGATGCTTTTTCCAATCATTTAATACCTATCTATAATCAAGCTTTTCCTCTCAAAACTGTTTCTTCCAATATCTCTAAACTATCTAAGCCATGGTTCTCTCCTGGCCTCTCTAACTCTTGCAAGAGGAAAAATTCTTTATATAAACAATATATTATTAATCCTACTCTTCTCAATACATCAAGATATCACAAGTACCGAAATAAATACAATTATTTGATCAAAATTGCCAGAAAAAAATACTTTCATGAAAAACTCTTAGCTGTTAACTCTAACTTAAAAAACACATGGTCAATAATTAAACAAATTATTTCTAAGAAACAAACACCACATCTCTTTCATAATATGAAAGACTCTTCTGGCATCTATACTGATCCCATGCAAATTGCCACTAAATTTAACAACTTCTTTACTAATATTGGTCCATCTTTGGCCAGAAACATACCTAGTTCTCAAACCTGTTACAAAGAATTCTTAACTGGCTCCTATCCTAATAGTTTCATTCTCACTCCAACTTCTCCTGAAGAAGTGTCTTCGATTGTCTCCTCACTTAAGAATACTATGAGTGAAGGTTATGACGGTATCCGTATTTCACCAATTAAACATTCTATTGATTTACTAGCTCCTCTTCTATCTTATATTTGTAACTTATCATTCTCTGCTGGTGAATTCCCTGATAAACTTAAAATTGCTAAGATTCTTCCTGTCTTCAAGTGCGACGATGAAACCAATTTCTCCAATTATAGACCCAGGCTATCTTGCCTTGCTTTTCTAAAGTCATTGAAAAACTTGTCTATTCTCGCTTCACTGAATTCTTTGTGAAGTACGGTATTCTTAATCATCATCAATATGGTTTTAGACAAAATTATTCCACTTACATGGCTGTTCTCGAACTTGTCGACCACATATTTCAAGGCTTTGAAAAAAATGAATTTACGGTTGGTATCTTTGTTGATTTAAAGAAAGCATTCGACACTGTTGATCATACAATTCTTATCGAAAAACTTAAATTTTATGGCATTCGTGGTACTCCTTTAGCCTGGATCACTAGTTATCTCTATAATAGACAACAATTTGTACAAATTGACAGCCATATTTCTTCATATAATACCATCAAATGTGGAGTTCCACAAGGCTCAGTGCTTGGACCACTTCTTTTTCTTTTATATATCAATGACCTTTTTAATTCTTCAAAGCTCCTATCATTTATCCTATTTGCCGATGATACTAATATTTTCTTTAGTCACCAAGATCCTTCTTCACTCATTGATATTGTTAATCATGAACTTGTTCATGTTTCTTCTTGGTTTAATGCTAATAAGCTTACTCTTCATCCTGACAAAACTAAATTCATTTTTTTTCATCCTAGGCGAAAAAAAGTTAACCTCAGTGGTATACACATCATTATTAATGGTACTTTGGTTGATAGAGTACAAAATGCCAATTTTTTAGGAATTATTATTCATGAAAATCTTTCATGGAAACCTCATATTGACACAATCTGTGATAAAATTTCTAAAGTAATTGGTGTTATTTCTAAATCCAGGCAATATCTGGCCTCTGAAACTTTAAAGACTTTATATAATGCTCTATTCTTACCATATCTCAACTACTGCAACCTTATTTGGGCTTCTACCTATTCTTCTCACATCGAACCCCTCGTCTTACTTCAAAAAAAGGTTCTGCGTATTATTACACACTCTCCTCTGCGTAGTCACACCAAACCTCTCTTTCTCAGTCTGAACATTCTACCTATTTCTTCTATTTACAAATTCCAAATATCATCCTTTGTTTTTTTCTCATATCAATAATTTACTACCTGCTCCTCTTTCTTCTCTTTTTCTTTTTAACTATGAATGTCATGATTACTTTACTCGTTCAAGGTTTAATCTCCATAAACAATTTCTTAAACACCAATTTTCTATTCGTTCACAGGCCCCTACTATTTGGAATAGTGTCCCCCTCTCTCTTCGCAACTCTTTAAATGTTGGCAATTTCAGAAAGAAACTTAAAACATTTTTCCTACATGATCGCTAGTACTTTAAAAAAATCGTTTTATTAAAGCTTAATTTTATCTATACTTTTTAATACACACTGTTATCATTTAATAATTATTTAGTTTTTCTTTGCAAAAAAAAATAAAAAAATACAGGCAACAATGTCAATTATAAATACAGGCAATAAGGTATATATCAATAAGCAGTTTATTTATTTATTTATTTATTTATTTGAAATTTGTAAACTATAGTTATTTTGTGTGTGTATGTTCGTTAGTTAATTCACCACTTTGATTTTCTTTCCATCTTGTAAAAAAAAAATACTTGTAATATTGTACTATCTCTACTGACCATAAGCCATTTAAGCCTCTGGCTTTGGCCTTTCTTCTGTACGTTCTCCCTTATAGTATTTGTAAATAAAATTGAATTGAATTGAATTGAAGTCCTGTTGCAGTTTTCTCATCTCATGCGGCCCGGCTCATACAGTGGAAATTCCACTTTTGATAAAGGTCTTTTTAAAATCACAGTTTTTGACGAGATGGCAGACGGCACTGTACTCTAGCATTGGTATATAACTTGTATCTCGGTCACATATTTAGCCTAAGAACAGGGGGGAAAATTGCAAAAGTTTGCCTACGATTTTAGTGGAAAGTGATCGATTTTAGATCGCGAGCGCTGCTAACGCCAGGACTCAGGACAACAACAACAACAACAACAACTTTATTTAAATACCACAAATTATTATATATACAGTGAAAGGGAGATTGTTCAGAAGTAGGGTATTTGCTACCCAGAATAACTATATAAAGCTAACCTAGCTAGGTAGCGTTACACAATATTTTTCTAACATTGTAGAGTCGAACAAGTAGCATGTTGAGACACAAGTGAATACAAATAAACAAATAACAAAACTACGAGACTGAGGAAACGTTTACGTTTATTACTGAACAACGCTTTCGCATCGAGTCCAGGACCAAATCAAAATAAAATGTTACTTATTTACAATCTTTGGTCAACAAAATCCTGATAATAGTAAATATTACAATGATAGTCAAAATATAGAATTACGATATGAATCCAAATAAATGGAATGAATAAAGATAATTAATTAAATAAATGTAATAAAATGCAAGAAAATAATAAGTAAAAACCAATACTAATAAAAATATATATAAGTACAGTACTTAATTATTACGTGGAAAGTTATTACAGATGTGAGATTTAGTTGAGCTAGTAAATTTTACATAATTAAGAGATCTTATATTAATGGGGATAGAGTTCCAATCTGTTATGGTCCTAGGGAAGAAGCTAAATAGGTAGTAATCATGGTGTGCAGTTGCTTGAATGAATGTAGTGCTTGAATGATTTCTAGTTGTACGTGTTGAGTAACAAAAATAGTTAGGAATAGGTAATGCAATTAAATTATGTAAAGCTAAGTAAAATATGTTTAAACGGTGAGCAAGCCTTCTATCTTTAAGTGTTTCTAGTTGGAGTGTTTTCTGCATGTTGGTGACACTGGAGGTCCAACTATGGTCATTTTTGACTGATCTCACAGCGCGTCTTTGGACAGCTTCAATAGATTTGATCTGGTCTTGTCTGTATGGGTCCCACACAGCTGATGCATATTCGAGATGTGGGCGTACGATTGTAACATAAGCTGCACGCTTAGTTTGTTCACTACACGAGTATAAATTACGTTTAACAAATCCAAGTGTTGAGTTCGCTTTGTTTACGATGTTGTTTATGTGAGAGTTCCACCGAAGATCATCTGACAGCATGACGCCAAGGTAAGGATGTTTCTTTACTGATGAGAGTTTCTGATTGTATAAGAAATAGTCTTTTAATATTGGCGACTTGTTTCTGTAGGCTGACATCTTGTAGCACTTGGTGGGATTAAACACCATTTGCCAGTCCTTAGCTATTAGTCAGTATGATTCGATTTTGCAATGTTTAATTGAACGTTTAAATGAGAAAAAGCTAGAGTATTTTAATAGATCATCAATATCATTCCAGATTGTAGCACCTTTGAATCGAATATTGAATTTTCCGAAGTTAGTTCGTACAGAAGGAATACTGATAAATGTATCGCTCCTGTTCGAACACGTGACTGAATTAACGAAAGTTAATGAAATGAAAAACCGCTCACAAGGAAAAGAATAAGAATGTTATTTACCGGCCTTGATCGGTCCATAAAGAGTAAAACGTTGCCATCGGTTTTGGAAACAGCACTCTATATGGAACTCCAGTGGCTTCTCTGGCAACTCTCTATTTCCAACGAGAAGAGTTGCGGAGAAGCGCTAAGCCTGCTACTGTGACTTGTCATAATCATTAACCAACAGATTAGAAGGGACAGCAAGCAGTGACATCATGCCATGCATGATCGATGTTATTACAGGCCGGGAGGTCCGTATAGAGAAAGCTGTGCTTGAGGTCTTGGTTTGGATCGAGGCCGCGGGTCACAGAGGGCCGTTTTCAAGACCGAAAGCAAAGTTATTTTCCAAATGGACCGAACAAGGCCGGCAAATAGCGATTTTCTCTTTCTTGTGAATTTTTCTCATTTTATTAACTTTCGTTAATTCAGGCGCGTGCTCGAACAGAAGGATACATTTGACAGTCCTAAACGCGCGCTCTTTGTTCGGGAATGGCACAATGGTGACGTCAACAGCGCCCGCGAACTAAAATGGGAAA
This sequence comes from Actinernus sp. WN-2022, assembly GCA_030867875.1. Lineage (NCBI taxonomy): Eukaryota > Metazoa > Cnidaria > Anthozoa > Actiniaria > Actinernidae > Actinernus > Actinernus sp. WN-2022. The sequence continues at coordinate 120,639,628 of JAOWCC010001589.1, forward strand.
CCTTTCACTCCGGGTCATAGGGAAATTGCTGCAGTTTTCTCCCTTTTTTGGCTTTCATTTTCAAATATGTGACCGAAATACAAGGTGCTTAATGCTCGGATACATTTACGTTTGAAGCTCGGCTAAAACTTTGATTTTGAAACACTTTGTGAAAAGTGTAATTTGCACTGCGATGAGCCTGTCTGGATGAGATAAACCAGGCAGCCACCAGCCAATCAGAGCGCGCGATTTTAATACAGTTCAGTCCGCACAAATTAGTTTAATAATATTGGAATCTCAAGAACTGAATGAATTGTACTGGAAGCACTGGAAAATATAGGACACACTTGTAAATAGACAAACTCCTGGATATCATGTATTGATAATGCTATCTTCAGCCTATAGAATATCTTAGACCTACCACGAAAGGTCGCACGAAGTGTAATTATTGAAAATGCATGGAAGGGAATGGGAAATTGTTCTTTTGTAATTTTAAAGGTTAGATAAATGGGAGCCTATTATATTGGATGAAAGAACTGTAGGGATAGTTGTAGCTACGTTTAAAGATTGTAGGGTGTCTCGATCATTTCTATCATCTCAGGAGTCCGCCAACCAAAGTGATACTACCACCACAAATGAAATGGGTACATTTTCTACTCGAGGTATATAACGCCGGGCACACCATAGGGTTACACCAGTCAAACTGATACTATTACACACACATAAAACGGGTACATTTTCTACTCGAGTATATAACGGGCTCACCATAGGGTTACGCCAGTCAAACTGATACTATTACACACACATAAAACGGGTACATTTTCTACTCGAGTATATAACGGGCTCACCATAGGGTTACGCCAGTCAAACTGATACTATTACACACACATAAAACGGGTACATTTTCTACTCGAGTATATAACGGGCTCACCATAGGGTTACGCCAGTCAAACTGATACTATTACACACACATAAAACGGGTACATTTTCTACTCGAGTATATAACGGGCTCACCATAGGGTTACGCCAGTCAAACTGATACTATTACACACACATAAAACGGGTACATTTTCTACTCGAGTATATAACGGGCTCACCATAGGGTTACGCCAGTCAAACTGATACTATTACACACACATAAAACGGGTACATTTTCTACTCGAGTATATAACGGGCTCACCATAGGGTTACGCCAGTCAAACTGATACTATTACACACACATAAAACGGGTACATTTTCTACTCGAGTATATAACGGGCTCACCATAGGGTTACGCCAGTCAAACTGATACTATTACACACACATAAAACGGGTACATTTTCTACTCGAGTATATAACGGGCTCACCATAGGGTTACGCCAGTCAAACTGATACTATTACACACACATAAAACGGGTACATTTTCTACTCGAGTATATAACGGGCTCACCATAGGGTTACGCCAGTCAAACTGATACTATTACACACACATAAAACGGGTACATTTTCTACTCGAGTATATAACGGGCTCACCATAGGGTTACACCAGTCAAACTGATACTATTACACACACATAAAACGGGTACATTTTCTACTCGAGTATATAACGGGCTCACCATAGGGTTACACCAGTCAAACTGATACTATTACACAAATATAAAGCAGGTACATTTTCTACTCGAGGTATATAACGGGCTCACCATAGGGTTACGCCAGTCAAACTGATAATATTACACACACATAAAACGGGTACATTTTCTACTCGAGTATATAACGGGCTCACCATAGGGTTACGCCAGTCAAACTGATACTATTACACACACATAAAACGGGTACATTTTCTACTCGAGTATATAACGGGCTCACCATAGGGTTACACCAGTCAAACTGATACTATTACACACACATAAAACGGGTACATTTTCTACTCGAGTATATAACGGGCTCACCATAGGGTTACACCAGTCAAACTGATACTATTACACAAATATAAAGCAGGTACATTTTCTACTCGAGGTATATAACGGGCTCACCATAGGGTTACGCCAGTCAAACTGATACTATTACACACACATAAAACGGGTACATTTTCTACTCGAGTATATAACGGGCTCACCATAGGGTTACACCAGTCAAACTGATACTATTACACAAATATAAAGCAGGTACATTTTCTACTCGAGGTATATAACGGGCTCACCATAGGGTTACGCCAGTCAAACTGATAATATTACACACACATAAAACGGGTACATTTTCTACTCGAGTATATAACGGGCTCACCATAGGGTTACACCAGTCAAACTGATACTATTACACACACATAAAACGGGTACATTTTCTACTCGAGTATATAACGGGCTCACCATAGGGTTACACCAGTCAAACTGATACTATTACACAAATATAAAGCAGGTACATTTTCTACTCGAGGTATATAACGGGCTCACCATAGGGTTACGCCAGTCAAACTGATAATATTACACACACATAAAACGGGTACATTTTCTACTCGAGTATATAACGGGCTCACCATAGGGTTACACCAGTCAAACTGATACTATTACACAAATATAAAGCAGGTACATTTTCTACTCGAGGTATATAACGGGCTCACCATAGGGTTACACCAGTCAAACTGATACTATTACACACACATAAAACGGGTACATTTTCTACTCGAGTATATAACGGGCACACCATAGGGTTACACCAGTCAAACTGATACTATTACACACACATAAAACGGGTACATTTTCTACTCGAGTATATAACGGGCTCACCATAGGGTTACACCAGTCAAACTGATACTATTACACACACATAAAACGGGTACATTTTCTACTCGAGTATATAACGGGCTCACCATAGGGTTACACCAGTCAAACTGATACTATTACACAAATATAAAGCAGGTACATTTTCTACTCGAGGTATATAACGGGCTCACCATAGGGTTACGCCAGTCAAACTGATACTATTACACACACATAAAACGGGTACATTTTCTACTCGAGTATATAACGGGCTCACCATAGGGTTACGCCAGTCAAACTGATACTATTACACACACATAAAACGGGTACATTTTCTACTCGAGTATATAACGGGCTCACCATAGGGTTACGCCAGTCAAACTGATACTATTACACACACATAAAACGGGTACATTTTCTACTCGAGTATATAACGGGCTCACCATAGGGTTACGCCAGTCAAACTGATACTATTACACACACATAAAACGGGTACATTTTCTACTCGAGTATATAACGGGCTCACCATAGGGTTACGCCAGTCAAACTGATACTATTACACACACATAAAACGGGTACATTTTCTACTCGAGTATATAACGGGCTCACCATAGGGTTACGCCAGTCAAACTGATACTATTACACACACATAAAACGGGTACATTTTCTACTCGAGTATATAACGGGCTCACCATAGGGTTACGCCAGTCAAACTGATACTATTACACACACATAAAACGGGTACATTTTCTACTCGAGTATATAACGGGCTCACCATAGGGTTACACCAGTCAAACTGATACTATTACACAAATATAAAGCAGGTACATTTTCTACTCGAGGTATATAACGGGCTCACCATAGGGTTACGCCAGTCAAACTGATAATATTACACACACATAAAAAGGGTACATTTTCTACTCGAGTATATAACGGGCTCACCATAGGGTTACGCCAGTCAAACTGATACTATTACACACACATAAAACGGGTACATTTTCTACTCGAGTATATAACGGGCTCACCATAGGGTTACACCAGTCAAACTGATACTATTACACACACATAAAACGGGTACATTTTCTACTCGAGTATATAACGGGCTCACCATAGGGTTACACCAGTCAAACTGATACTATTACACAAATATAAAGCAGGTACATTTTCTACTCGAGGTATATAACGGGCTCACCATAGGGTTACGCCAGTCAAACTGATACTATTACACACACATAAAACGGGTACATTTTCTACTCGAGTATATAACGGGCTCACCATAGGGTTACACCAGTCAAACTGATACTATTACACAAATATAAAGCAGGTACATTTTCTACTCGAGGTATATAACGGGCTCACCATAGGGTTACGCCAGTCAAACTGATAATATTACACACACATAAAACGGGTACATTTTCTACTCGAGTATATAACGGGCTCACCATAGGGTTACACCAGTCAAACTGATACTATTACACAAATATAAAGCAGGTACATTTTCTACTCGAGGTATATAACGGGCTCACCATAGGGTTACGCCAGTCAAACTGATAATATTACACACACATAAAACGGGTACATTTTCTACTCGAGTATATAACGGGCTCACCATAGGGTTACACCAGTCAAACTGATACTATTACACACACATAAAACGGGTACATTTTCTACTCGAGTATATAACGGGCTCACCATAGGGAGTTACACCAGTCAAACTGATACTATTACACAAATATAAAGCAGGTACATTTTCTACTCGAGGTATATAACGGGCTCACCATAGGGTTACGCCAGTCAAACTGATAATATTACACACACATAAAACGGGTACATTTTCTACTCGAGTATATAACGGGCTCACCATAGGGTTACACCAGTCAAACTGATACTATTACACACACATAAAACGGGTACATTTTCTACTCGAGTATATAACGGGCTCACCATAGGGAGTTACACCAGTCAAACTGATACTATTACACAAATATAAAGCAGGTACATTTTCTACTCGAGGTATATAACGGGCTCACCATAGGGTTACGCCAGTCAAACTGATAATATTACACACACATAAAACGGGTACATTTTCTACTCGAGTATATAACGGGCTCACCATAGGGTTACACCAGTCAAACTGATACTATTACACACACATAAAACGGGTACATTTTCTACTCGAGTATATAACGGGCTCACCATAGGGTTACACCAGTCAAACTGATACTATTACACACACATAAAACGGGTACATTTTCTACTCGAGTATATAACGGGCTCACCATAGGGTTACACCAGTCAAACTGATGCTATTACACAAATATAAAGCAGGTACATTTTCTACTCGAGGTATATAACGGGCTCACCATAGGGTTACGCCAGTCAAACTGATACTATTACACACACATAAAACGGGTACATTTTCTACTCGAGTATATAACGGGCTCACCATAGGGTTACACCAGTCAAACTGATACTATTACACACACATAAAACGGGTACATTTTCTACTCGAGTATATAACGGGCTCACCATAGGGTTACACCAGTCAAACTGATACTATTACACAAATATAAAGCAGGTACATTTTCTACTCGAGGTATATAACGGGCTCACCATAGGGTTACACCAGTCAAACTGATACTATTACACAAATATAAAGCAGGTACATTTTCTACTCGAGGTATATAACGGGCTCACCATAGGGTTACGCCAGTCAAACTGATACTATTACACAAATATAAAGCAGGTACATTTTCTACTCGAGGTATATAACGGGCTCACCATAGGGTTACGCCAGTCAAACTGATACTATTACACAAATATAAAGCAGGTACATTTTCTACTCGAGGTATATAACGGGCTCACCATAGGGTTACACCAGTCAAACTGATACTATTACACAAATATAAAGCAGGTACATTTTCTACTCGAGGTATATAACGGGCTCACCATAGGGTTACGCCAGTCAAACTGATACTATTACACAAATATAAAGCAGGTACATTTTCTACTCGAGGTATATAACGGGCTCACCATAGGGTTACACCAGTCAAACTGATACTATTACACAAATATAAAGCAGGTACATTTTCTACTCGAGGTATATAACGGGCTCACCATAGGGTTACGCCAGTCAAACTGATACTATTACACAAATATAAAGCAGGTACATTTTCTACTCGAGGTATATAACGGGCTCACCATAGGGTTACGCCAGTCAAACTGATACTATTACACAAATATAAAGCAGGTACATTTTCTACTCGAGGTATATAACGGGCTCACCATAGGGTTACGCCAGTCAAACTGATACTATTACACAAATATAAAGCAGGTACATTTTCTACTCGAGGTATATAACGGGCTCACCATAGGGTTACGCCAGTCAAACTGATACTATTACACAAATATAAAGCAGGTACATTTTCTACTCGAGGTATATAACGGGCTCACCATAGGGTTACACCAGTCAAACTGATACTATTACACAAATATAAAGCAGGTACATTTTCTACTCGAGGTATATAACGGGCTAACAATAGGATTACACCAGTTAAACTGATACTATTACACACACATAAAACGGTACATTTTCTACTCGAGGTATATAACGGGCTAACAATAGGATTACACCAGTTAAACTGATACTATTACACACACATAAAACGGTACATTTTCTACTCGAGGTATATAACGGGCTCACCATAGGGTTACGCCAGTTAAACTGATACTATTACACACACATAAAACGGTACATTTTCTACTCGAGGTATATAACGGGCTAACAATAGGATTACACCAGTTAAACTGATACTATTACACACACATAAAACGGTACATTTTCTACTCGAGGTATATAACGGGCTCACCATAGGGTTACGCCAGTTAAACTGATACTATTACACACACATAAAACGGTACATTTTCTACTCGAGGTATATAACGGGCTCACCATAGGGTTACGCCAGTTAAACTGATACTATTACACACACATAAAACGGTACATTTTCTACTCGAGGTATATAACGGGCTCACCATAGGGTTACGCCAGTCAAACTGATACTATTACACACACATAAAACGGGTACATTTTCTACTCGAGTATATAACGGGCTCACCATAGGGTTACGCCAGTTAAACTGATACTATTACACACACATAAAACGGGTACATTTTCTACTCGAGTATATAACGGGCTCACCGTAGGGTTACGCCAGTTAAACTGATACTATTACACACACATAAAACGGGTACATTTTCTACTCGAGTATATAACGGGCTCACCATAGGGTTACGCCAGTTAAACTGATACTATTACACACACATAAAACGGGTACATTTTCTACTCGAGTATATAACGGGCTCACCATAGGGTTACGCCAGTTAAACTGATACTATTACACACACATAAAACGGGTACATTTTCTACTCGAGTATATAACGGGCTCACCATAGGGTTACGCCAGTTAAACTGATACTATTACACAAATATAAAGCAGGTACATTTTCTACTCGAGGTATATAACGGGCTCACCATAGGGTTACGCCAGTTAAACTGATACTATTACACACACATAAAACGGGTACATTTTCTACTCGAGTATATAACGGGCTCACCATAGGGTTACGCCAGTTAAACTGATACTATTACACAAATATAAAGCAGGTACATTTTCTACTCGAGGTATATAACGGGCTCACCATAGGGTTACACCAGTCAAACTGATACTATTACACACACATAAAACGGGTACATTTTCTACTCGAGTATATAACGGGCTCACCATAGGGTTACGCCAGTTAAACTGATACTATTACACAAATATAAAGCAGGTACATTTTCTACTCGAGGTATATAACGGGCTCACCATAGGGTTACGCCAGTTAAACTGATACTATTACACAAATATAAAGCAGGTACATTTTCTACTCGAGGTATATAACGGGCTCACCATAGGGTTACACCAGTCAAACTGATACTATTACACACACATAAAACGGGTACATTTTCTACTCGAGTATATAACGGGCTCACCATAGGGTTACGCCAGTTAAACTGATACTATTACACAAATATAAAGCAGGTACATTTTCTACTCGAGGTATATAACGGGCTCACCATAGGGTTACGCCAGTTAAACTGATACTATTACACAAATATAAAGCAGGTACATTTTCTACTCGAGGTATATAACGGGCTCACCATAGGGTTACACCAGTCAAACTGATACTATTACACACACATAAAACGGGTACATTTTCTACTCGAGTATATAACGGGCTCACCATAGGGTTACGCCAGTTAAACTGATACTATTACACAAATATAAAGCAGGTACATTTTCTACTCGAGGTATATAACGGGCTCACCATAGGGTTACACCAGTCAAACTGATACTATTACACACACATAAAACGGGTACATTTTCTACTCGAGTATATAACGGGCTCACCATAGGGTTACGCCAGTTAAACTGATACTATTACACAAATATAAAGCAGGTACATTTTCTACTCGAGGTATATAACGGGCTCACCATAGGGTTACGCCAGTTAAACTGATACTATTACACACACATAAAACGGGTACATTTTCTACTCGAGTATATAACGGGCTCACCATAGGGTTACGCCAGTTAAACTGAAACTATTATACACACACATAAAGCGGGTACATTTTCTACTCGAGGTATATAACGGGCTCACGATAGGATAATACCGGTGAAACTTATACTATTACATACACATAAAACGGGTACATTTCTACTCGAGGCATACTGATCTGTATTTCATAGTAAAGCTGAGCTTTGATTAGCTTAAATATACGAGTTATTTGCACCATTAATTCTCGACCCTAGAGCCTTATCTTATTTCTTCATGCGGTCTGAGTCTAGAATGATTTTTAAAATTTAATTTTAATTTAATCCATTTTCACTGCCATAAATTACAAGTAATATAAAAATGTACGAAACATGGAAATTCATGAATTTTTTTAATAATTTACAATTGAATAAACAAAAGATGCAGTGGGGCAGGACTGCAGGGGATACATGAACCATACTAGGCTGTCCAACCAAAAAACTACAAACACTAAAAAAGAAAAAAAATTCAATAACGAGTATTATGAAACAAGAGCTCATGCATGAATAAAACTAAGATTGCCGGCTACTAGATAAGGTAACAGTTAATATATAATTAATAGAGCTACGAGTCTAATTACGCCCAGATTACAGATGGTCGATCTGGGTTGAAATCTTTGATTTTGTTCTGATAAAAGTTCTTACACTGCATTTAGTAAAGGCAAGGTAAGGGGCTAAGATTAGATAATCTTATCTGCTTTGGTAGATTGTTCCATAAGTAAGGTACTCTATTTATTATAGATGGTTGGTTTAAATAATTATGTTCTACATCGTCCGAGTTTAAGTTTTCCCTCAGAAAAAGACCTTAGCCTCTCGTCGGAACAGAATGATATGTATGACTCGAATTCGCAGTTATAATATCCGCACTTCATTTTGTAAAATGTGGATAGGTCCTTGACCTCTCGGCGGTATACAAGCGGTAGCAAACCTAGGCGCTCCACCCGAATAGGATAGTCCAAATCTGTCCACCAAAACAACACAATATACTCCTCGTGTAACAGCTAGGGCTTCCAGATGTTGACAATATCTGTGTTCAATGAATATATAAAAAAATATACATTTATAATTCAACAGTATAGTGTAAAGCATATGGATTTTTAAATCAATAAATTATAAAAATAAATAAATGTTTTTTTTTACGTCGAGATACAGGAAGCCGTTACCGGGTCTCCCAAGCCAGAGGCTTATATTTAAGTATTCCGACGAACTCGCTTTCATTTTTATCGAGTTCACTTTTATCTCAATAATTTTTTTTTTTAATACATAATAATAATGTTTAGTATATACAACACGGGAACCTACATAGATCATGCAATTTGATTGGCTCGCTATCTCGGAATAATGAGCAATAGCCACCTACAAAACTCCGCGGGATAATTTTGAAGCAAAATGGCAGGCGTAAATTCACGTTTCGCGATTGTTTCCGATGCGGAAATTTTAGAAATTCAACAAAATGCAGTGCCCAAAAGCAGGTTCCCGTGTTGTATATACTTAAACAATTATTCGCCTCAGGCTCAGTCGATATTGGTCACCAATATCGACTTCGCCTTTGGCGAATATGTATTGTTAAGCATTTCCAGAAAATATCCATACTTCCCCCACGGGTGGTGTGCATCTATCCGCAAAAAAAGAGTACAGGTTCCCACGTTAGTGACTAAGCTGTGTCAAGACAATGGAACCAGATCATATCCTTGACTATTGTGGATTTCAACCAAACATTATATAAAGATAAGTACAGTAAATCAACTTTATTTATTTGACGTCGGTAACTGGAGACTGATAAACTTGAGGCCCACGGGAGACCTACAATTTTACGTCAGTTATCCGAGAAGACGTGAAGGTCTAACTATTTGCAGTTGTTTTACAAAGGCAGCACCTTCTACTCAGTTATTTTAAGACCCTGAGTTTGGTCCGGCCGGGGTTTGAACCCGCGACCTCCCGCGAAACAGACCGGAGCTTAACCACTGAGCTAACCGGGAGACGGTTAATCATACGACTTTAAGATAAGTTCACTGGAAAAAAATCCTGTAAGCAAACGATGCAGGAAAAAAAAATATTGCACAAAAATTTTGCCCAACCCCCGTCAAATATCTAATGGTCCATTAGGGTCTGAATGGGGTTAACTGACCACTGAAAAACGGCCTTAAGAATAACTGACAAATGACGATTTTTTTTACTGACAACTGACTTTTTGTGGGTCAAACATTGTAAATTATCTCTGTAATGATTAACTAGGGCTAACTGACAAATGGTCAACAGTGCTGCTGTACTCAGTCTCTTCTCGATCTCTACATAGCCCAGGTTACTAAGCTACAAATGGCTGACTAATGCCTTGCTACTTTCTGAGAAGAAGACGAGAAAGAAAAGGGGAAAAAATAGAAGTCTTGGAGTCTCCAAAAGCCGTTTAAAAAATGGTATGCTTTGTGATTGAAATTGGGCAAACTTAGTGGACTTGATGATTTGTTTCCTTTGGATTGATAGACGAAAACAATAATGGCGAACGTTGTGAACGTTTCAACTTTCAGTTTCATTGTAAACGTGTGTGAAAGTGATCACTTAGTTTATATTTTACTATGCCTGTAGTTTGGGTTCAATATGTTCGAGCCAATGCCAAGGACATTCAAGACTCAGTATCGCTGCTACTCAGTCATAATGTTCCCTGGAAATGAACGAAAAGACGTGGAAAGAGGAGGAAAGAGTAAGTTAAGATTAGAAACATAATCAGTTAATCAGTTTATTATTATGATATAAGGTTTACAATTATTGCAGAACATTACAATACAGCTACCTTGACAAGACAATGAAATAAATAATAAAGATGTCACGATTAACAGTGACAATAGATAAAGGAAGCTAGCAATATATATTATAGGTGAAAGTGAAGGTGTATGGATGGTTGATCAGTTAAAAAACTCCAAGGAGCTGAGCAGTTGTGAGTCACAGAAATACACAGTGCAAATGTCCGCTTGAAGCAAAATATACTTCTGCATAGTAGTTTCTGGGGATTTTGTGCTCTACATTTATAGATAGGAATTGCAATACTTACTGTGACGTCACACAGGCCAGTCACGCCACATTTGTCGCATTCTGTAGTTGGCAGAAATGAAGCATGAACGCAGTCAGTTGCTTGTAAAATATTACAGGTCTGTGGTTATTCATCACCAAATTACTCTTCTTGTTCTTCCAAAATGCAAGCAAGCCCTTTCATTGAAGCTTATATGCTCTTAACTTATAAATCTTATAAAAGAATCAAGATTTGGAAGCAGAATTGAGACTTTATATGTATTTTGTGAATGCAAATATACAAATGACGTCAGTGTTTACAAACAGTAAGTATTGCTATCCTGCAATATCCCTGCTATGCCCTGGGTTAGGGGGGATTTCAAATGACTTGTGCATTATTTGACAAACAACAAAAAACATGATTTCACAAATAGTTAATTAGTTAACATAAGCTTGAATGTTTAAAATATAGTGAAAGCTTATTTTTCAATTATTTTTACTGTTATTATTGTTGTGGTTGTTGCTAAATAACCCAAAATGTCAAGACAATATGTTTTAATGTTTATCATTTTCCTTTTCAGTTATTATGCCACCCTCAGCACTGGATCAGTTAAGTAAGCCTCCATTACTTAACAAATAGAAGATGGTTCATCATGTTCTTTAGAAAACATAGCATCTCTGAGGGCAACTCGCGGATGTTCAGTGACCAATTATTGCATATACTAAAAATCATGTGACCATTGACGTCATTGTTACGTCATCACTATTAAGTGATTGATAGGGATCCACTACCATGTCTGTCCAGGTTTGAGCCAGGTTGCATTAGAAATGAGGAAGATAAGGTACTTAAAATCATGTGACCAATGACGACGTCATTACATTATCACCATGCACTAAGTGAATCGTTGGGACCCATGCCTGTCCACGTTTGAACTGTCTGGCATTAGAAATGAGGGAGATACAGGCATGTACTTAAAATCATGTGACCGATGACGTCATCATTATGTCATTGCCACTAAGCAATTTGTGGGGATCCAATAGCATGCCTGCCCACTTTTGAACTGTCTGGCATTAGAAATGAGGGAAATACGGGCATGTAGTTAAAATCATGTGAATGATGACGTCGTTGTTATGTCATTGCCACTAGGTGATTGATAGGACCGATGATGTCATTGTTACATCATTGCCACTAAGTGATTGATAGGGACCTACTAGTAATATTAAGTGAGTATTATTTATATCAATTAAAAAAATCGCATATCCTGAATGTATTCCGAACATATTCCGAATTAAAAAAGCAATGCCATTACAAAATCAATGCCATACTCGGACATGAAATCCCCCTAACCCCAATAACTCGTTCCTGTACATGCATGCATGCATCCACAAGTTAAAATGATCAATCACGGTTTCTGGGAAACCCTAACCCCTCCCCCTGTTTCACCCTAAACTTAATAGTTAATTACACATTATACCCAAGGGAGGGGTGGGTGGATAGTTTAATGGTTAATCATTAATTACACATACCCAAGGAAGGGGTGGGTGGGTGGATAGTTTAATGGTTAATCATTAATTACACATTATACCCAAGGGAGGGGTGGGTGGATAGTTTAATGGTTAATCATTAATTACACATTATACCCAAGGGAGGGGTGGGTGGATAGTCTAATGGTTAATCATTAATTACACATTATACCCAAGGGAGGGATGGGTGGATAGTTTCCCAGAAACTGACAGAGCCAAAAAATTATGCAACCTAAAAACATGTGTGACAAAAAACTGCAGCCACAATATAATTATTTAAAAAAGAGACCATTTAAAATGGCACCTGAGCACTGTGTCGCTTGGGAAAATATGTACTTTATGATCCAACTGACATGTGTTGATAAACTGTTGGCTGACACTTTTAAACCAACTCATGAAGCTAAAGGCTTAGTACATGTATATATATCAGGCTTGTAGATTAGTCTAAGTCAGTTTATGGAACATTACAATTCTCAGCCTGTGAAAATTAAACCCCCCTTCCCCCCCCTCCCCCCTAAGACTGTTGACCATTTTATTCCTTTATTTATTATATTCATTTATTTAGACTAGACTTAAAATTTGCAGCTGCAAGTCGAGAAGTTTTAGTTCCAAGAGATAGTATTTTTTGTTCATTGTACAACCAGCATGTACCTGTATTCATTAACAAAACATGCGCACCTGAGTCTCTATCCTTTAAATGCTGAACAATTAACACACAAAGCCGTGAATTATGATTGTTATTTGGTTTTTACTAGCCTGCATTACGGCTCTGGAGTATCGGAGCGCAGTGAGCGGAGATTAGGGGGATTGGGGCGAGGACAGAGAGAGAGGGGGGAGGGGGTGGGGAGGAGAGGAAGAGAGAGCCTGCCGGCAACCCATTGTTATTTTGATAACTCTCGGCCTCAGAAGGCTGCATATTGCTATTGGCTAAAATGCGTGATTGACAGAAATCATTGGCATGCGATAAGAGCAGAAACCAATTAGTATGGCGACAAACATACCGAGAATTCCTTCAACAATGAATTTAAAGAATGCCAATCAGGATTAATGCTTTGCGAGCCTGTGTTTACATTTGAACAATAGAAACCGTTATAATCGCCATTTTCGTACAGTACGAAAATGCCCGATTGTAACGGTTTTCTATTGTTCAAGCTCGCAAAGCATTGATCCTGATTGGCATTCTTTAAAGAAAGAATTACAGATCTTTTGTAATGAGATAGAATTTCGCGATGAGCTGAAGAACCCTGTATCGGAACTCCACAAGCGTCTTGCTCGACGAAACGCACACGGTTGAAATTTACATGGTAGGTGTGTTCGAGGAACAGTCTTGTGCTTTCGAAAATACAAGCTGCTTTGATGATTTCGTACCGCTGCATGGATGGTTTTTAGTGCTTCTTTTGGCAGAACTTTGTTGCGATGTTATTGTGTCGGCTGTGTTCTTTACTGATTTGGTGGCGACTTTATATTCAGCGGCAATGAGTTCTCTTTATCTTAGTTATCTTTATCCTGCAAACCTTCACGAACATAGGTGTAGTTCTCTACTGCATTTCGAATCTTCCTTCCTCAGGAATGACAGACTCGCTCTGATAGAGCAGCAGATTTCGGAATATGAAGACCAATACTTTTGCAGGCACCAGCTAGAATTATTTAAAGGTTCGGCTCTCTTTTCTTTCTGAAGTCCCACTGTGGAAATATTTGAATTCCCAAACGCTAGCTTAAAACATACATTACATATCCTGCAAAAGTCGTTGACATTTACAGGTTTGGGTTTAGGCCCTGTCTTCACATGTTTTTTCGGAGTTTCAGCTGACATTCTCCAAGTTTGTATATTTTTTGTTTTGAATTTTGCGTTCAAGTTGAGATTCCTTGATATTCCATGCGTGAGTTTGACAGATATTAAACATGTTTTCACTTCCGCCGCATGATGATTGGATGAATCGGTCGAATGACTTACTAATTTTATGCATTTTAATTAGTGGGTGGATATCAAAATAACCATGGGTTGCCGGCAGGCTCTCTTTTCCTCTCCTCCCCACCCCCTCCCCCCTCTCTTTTGTCCTTGCCCCAATCCCCCTAATCTCCGCTCGCTGCTCCAGAGCTGCAACGCAGGCTAGGTTTTTACAAACTAGCTTACAATAATGAATGTCATTTTTTTACAGCGAGGTTAAATATTGTGTACCCAATGTTGTTCAAGTTGACAAATACCAAGATTGATAGGTCAACACATTGTGGAGTATTAGAGTTTGTAGCAGATGAGGGGAAAATATACTTGCCTTACTGGGTGAGTATAATTTATTTTCATTATCACATACTCAACAAAATTTCTCGATTCTGATTTGCTGAGAGCAGAGCAATATCCCAAATTGCACTGTTTGGTTGTAATTGCACTCAAAATCATAATTATATCTAAATCAAAAACAAAATCTTCAGAGTGAAATCGAAGTAGTTACATGATTTTTTTTCTTTGGATGAAAGGAATGTAAGAGAAATGAGTTCCTTATCCGAAATACTGTTGGTATTGCTGTGGATACATTCCATATATGGACAGTGGAGTTTTGATGAGAACTTGAGTACATAAGGACATGTCAGTTGTAATTATGTATTTGTGGTCCTGACTGCAACGGTTATAGATGTTTCTTTCCACCATTAACTTTATTTATAGTTGAATCCCCGATAACTCGAACCGTCGGTAACTTGAAGCTTGTGCTAACTCGAACCAAAATTGATTTCCCCTGGATTTGCGTCATACATTTAACGTAATTTTACCCTCCGTAACTCGAACCCTCGATAACTCGAACCTCCCGCTAACTCGAAGCAATTTTTGTTTCCCTTCAGGTCATTTTCTTTATAATTTTACCCTCGAGAACTCGAACCTCGTTTATCAAGATGTAACGAGACAAAACGTACTTCAGAACATTGAATTTATTTTGAAGCAGCATGTATTCTTTGTGTTAACTTCTCTAGTTTCTTGGTTTTACATTACATAAAACATGTCAGTTCAGTCCTGTGAGAATATTGTACATGATAAGCGGTGTCAGCAGGAATCAAAGGGAAACAAAGGATCCATTCAACCAGCTTTCATCAAGCTTTGCCGCTTAGCTGTTTCTTTAAAATGTCAATAAATTTCTTCTGTCCCTTGAAATGCAGCATGCATGGCACTTGCATGCCTTCTCCATCGCCACGGTTAATTTCCGGTCATTTGTTCCCATCTCTCACTATTAACTCGAACTCCCACTAACTCGAACCTTTTCTGATTTCCCTTGGAGGTTCGAGTTATCGGGATTCAACTGTATGTCAGTTTTTGCTGACCATGTTACAGTTGTGGTTGTTTTCAGACTTTCACCTCCCAGAAGTCAGTACTCCTGTATTAGGCTGGGGAATATATTTCCACTTGAAGGGGTCTGTGCAAGAACAGCATAAGTGACTTCTGATCAAATTCCAAATTCTTCTTCATATTCATTGTTTTCTAAGGGAGAATTTAGAACTTGATCAAAAGTCACTTACTCTGTTTTTGCATGGACCCCTTCACTTGTTACAACATAAATAAATATACATGTTTTTGTACTGTGGATTTTTTTGTGGTTTTTCGTATCTGGCAGAGTACATTAACACAGTGTATGTGTAATTGCATCAAGTATGTTACATAAAGTTTGTAGATTGAAGTACAGCATAAGTACATGAACAATAAATTGTGTGTCCAGTTATCTGTTTGGACAGACTGTGTCTGTTTCAGTTAATTGAGGAGAAGGAGTAAAGTTGTTGATTTTTTCAGAAGAAGTCTGAAAATTTCAGAATGCTTAAAACAGACTTAATTGCTGCACTGTGGTTACTGCCAAAAAACATCTCTAACACTGTAAATTCATTTTATAGTTATGTACCAAACATGGTAATAGTGAACAATCACATAACAAATTTGCAGTCGTTAGGTTGTCGATCAGTAGGATGTTGGTAGATTGTCGGTAGGCTGTTGGCAGGTTGTCGGTAGGCTGTTGTTAGGTTGGTAGGTTGTTAGCAGGTTGTTGGTAGATTGTCAGTAGCTTGTTGGCAGGTTGTTGGTAGATTGTTGGTAGGTTGTTGGTAGGTTGTCGGCAGATTGTATTCTACATACAGAAGAATGACCTCTCCTAAGCTATCATGTTTCTATAATCCCTGTTCTGCTTTATTTTTTAGATGATGCGTAACATGATTCTAGAAGAGGGAGCATTTCTGCAAGTGGAGAGTGCTTCATTACCTGTTGCTTCATTTGCTAAGTTTCAGCCTCAGTCTGTTGATTTCCTGGATATTACAAACCCTAAGGCTGTGTATCCTTGTTCTTCAAAGAAGCTCTTGCAGTAAAATTTATTGCAAAATCACTTAGAGATTCAGCTTGCCGTAAGTCTGAGAGTAAGCTATTTCAAAGAACCAAACCACTATAACTGAAACTGTTTTTTAGAAAATTTGTGCAAGGAAATGGAACAGCAAGCTTGTTCACAGGGTCTCTCAGAGAATATCTAGTGTTTAAGTATATACCACACCAGCGAATAGTGCTTTTCGCATGCTCTGATTGGCTACTCAAACATGGGATATCACCTTGTGTGAGTTTTTGTCCATTTGACAGAAAGTAAAATAACTATTTGGTGCTGGCTATTTATCTGCAGTGTGGTATATACTAAAACAATTATTCACCTCAGTGTTGGTGAATAGTGGTGGATATATACCTTGCCAAAGCAGCTTGGTAAATATCCACCACTATTCATCTTCACTTCAGTGAATAATTGTTAAATATCAAGTGCTACAATATATAAACTAAGAGCTAAGGTACTTGGGTACCTTAAGATTATTTGAAGGGCTGTGTGCAATAATTTAGGGAGTAAGTGATCCTGATCACATTCCAAATTCTCCTTCAAATTCTTTGTTTTCTAATGGAGAATTTAGACTATGATCAGGAGTTAGTTACTCCCTTTTTGCACACAGCCCTTTATTTAGAGATTTGTAAAGCATTATACCGGTAGCCTTTTGCAATTGTCACTGAGTATTTTATAGTTAAAATATTTTCTCCACCCAAGGTTTTTAAGCAAAAAATTCCATAATGAAGGTTAACGTTGAGGTGCCTGTGACTTGCATACTGAAATCCCTGTAGTACACATAAAACTGGATTTTTCTCAAAAACTATGCAGTTATAATAACAAACGTAATCAAACTCAAAACTTCCACAGACTAATTACACCTTGAGATTCCTTGACTAAATATGCTGTACATGACAGTCTAGAGAATGCTTTGAGGTCATTTGCCTGTTTAACAACTGGAGATATCATAGCTATCAAGTACAATGACAAGGTAGGGAACCCACAAAAGAATTCTGACAGTTGCACTTTGCATACATGTACCATAATTATACTCCCATGTATAGCATGGCATATACCCCTGTAGATAATCACCCTGGCCGGGCCCCATGTATATCCCCCCATAGATAGTCCTGCCTCCAAAAACTAATGGACTTGTAACAAATAAATCTAAGTGTCAGCTGTTTCCCCATTTTTTCGTGACATAATACCCTTGTGTATATTACGCTCCCATCCCTGCATAGTACATTTTACATAAATTATATTTATTTAGACATGGAGTCCCCAGAATTGTTGCCAAAGGGTCAAATGGGGCAGGGGGCTGGGGAGGAGGGCAGGGAGAGCCAATGCCCCCCACTCCATTCACTCTCATATCAATTCAATTTAACCACTGGTTGTCACTCACTGGGTTACAATATAAACCCACTCACCCTCGGAGTCAGTTGAACATCTTTTTCCCATTTTTTTTCTGACTTTGTCTAACCTTACCCCCAAATATTTCCCCCATAAATTATTTTTACTTTTCCCTCATTTCTGATTTTGCCTGACCCCCATATCATGGTGACATCCCTGCCCCCATGTAACATCCCCAAAGGCTCATTATGATGGATAGACCTCAGGGACTATACATGAGAGTCTTTTTCTGATTGAATTAAGATTTTTTTAAATTCTTCATACTTTGTGCAGTTAATTTAACTTATAGAAATATTTCTCTACACTGTATGGCTGATCATTTTTTAATTTGTATTTTTTTAGATCTATGAGTTCCTGGTAATGGAAACAAAACCTGGTAAAGCTGTGTCCATAATAGAATGTGACATGCAGGTAAACAACCATGTACAGAAATGAAATGGTCATGAGTTCATGGTGCCTATACAATGTACTGCTATGTTAAAGAGGCTTATGTCAACCAAATTGAACCTTAAAGTTTCTTTGAAACAAAACTTACAAAAAATAACACCCTGAGATAGAAGAGAAATACTATGTGAATGTCCTGGGAAGTGAATATGTAATATTAACCCTTTCATGCCCACATATGGAATTTTCCGTATTTTACTGGTTACTTGATTTGGGAGTTTCAGTCTGACAAAGTTTAAAGAGCTAGGCCCTGAGATTCCCACAAACCATAATGTATAGACAAGTGATCCTAGTGAACTGCATTTGGCATGTTAACAAAGAATAATTTCATCTAAATCCTCCTTTCTTTGCATAAGTTAACTACAGGTTACATTATTTCATTTCAGAAAAAAAGACTAAAATAGCACTTCCAAAAATAATTATTTCTCCTCAGATTCTACATTTTCTCTCAAAAATGCATATTTCACATAACATTTCTGTCTCCCAACACCTAAACTTGCCCAGAACCAAGCCATTCTGTCCACAAGCACTTTACAGCAAGCTAAATTCATCCATTATTGATAATGACTGCAAAGCATGCCGGGAAACCCTACCAAACAGCAACAAGCCATTTCAACCTAATACCTTCATATTGGAATCAATGGCAAGTAAATATTGTCCAATATTCCAAAAAAGCTATGATAGGTGGCTCCAGACCCCCATTTATAAAGCCCACGCTAAAGTGACAGAAGACGTCCTGGCCCATTCACGAGTGGCAAATGAGGCTCTTTCTCCATCACCATAAACTGGCACAGACTCGGTTCTTTGAGAAAGTGCCGATTGAAGCTCTCATCAGACTTAATGATGTCCTCCAGCACTCTATAAATGGTGAAAAAGGCTTAAAAAAGCCTGAAATTATCTGTATTCCTCCAAACAAACCTCCCGCCAGCTCCGTTAAGTAATCCACAACTGCTTTCAAAATGGCCATCTAAAAACTTTGAGCCCCCAGTATTGTAGGTCAGTTGAAAATTCCATGGAAACAATGACTGTAATTTACTTAGGTGGGGAGGGTTCTTTTCGGTCTAGAAATAGCTAAAAATTGGTTCCAAAAACTGGGCCTGAAAGGGTTAAATAGTATTGGAACCATTACAGTGTGATTACAGTAACCAGGGCCACTTTAAATAGACAATGGGGACTAAAGACATTGCAAAAATTAATTCCAAAGTACCAATCCTAGCTATATCCATGCAGTTTTCCTCAGTTGAAAAACTTTGACTTCAGAAATGCTGTTGTCTTCTATTAAAAATCAACACTGATTGGCTCAAGTAACCGTACATATAGTTGGCATGCTTTGTTTTTGTTCTGCAATGTAATTGGTTCTCATTGTCTAAGTGGCCCTGGTTACAGTAGTCACACTGTAAGTTTTTTACGTACGTGTTCAATATGAGTCTTCAGATAAAAATTATTTTCCAAAAATTCAATATACTGGTAATATTAAATATTTTTCATGTACATACAGTGTCATCGTATCTCACTTCTTAATATAGTTTGACCATTAATGGGTAATTAGCTCTTCAAATATTTTGTCAAGATTTTAAGCACCTTTGTCATCTCAATCTTATTTGTTTGTTACTTTTGTTCTTTCTGGGCAGAAGGGTAACGTATAATTATTATAGGAACAGAAATAATAATAATGGTTTATTCAAATTAAGGGTTGGAGCAGACAAGCCTTAAAATTAAATTATGTATTTACAAGTGTATATTTAATGTCTAGGTAATCTAAAGTAAATCTAAATCCTAAAAGTAAACTAAATTAACCTAAACTTAACACTATCATGATAACTAGTATACGTAAGACAGATTATTAGTGAGTCTACTCATTCTGACTATGCTTTGTTTAAGAGCCTGATAGCATAGGGAATTAAGTGTGCTGCAGCTGTGGAGTTTCTCAATGCAGGAGTGGATTAGTACTCTACTACTAAATTACTCCCATGGGATGGGGGGAGGGTTCTTCAAGGTAATTCAAGGTAAAAAGGGTAGGGAAGACCATTGGAAAACCTCGAAAAATAGCCTAAAAAATACCAAATCGTGAAAAATTGTCCACCCTAATATGTACCTCATGGTCTAAAAATCACCCTGAAAATTGGATTTCGCTTGGACAACCCCTAAAAAACACTAAATTGCTGATTTCAAACCCTAAAAAATACGACGATAATCCCTACCAGCCGAATATAGGAAGAACCCCCTCCCCCCCGGAAATTACTTTTTAAAGGGGCACTGTCAACTCCCAAATTATAAACTTTCTGAGTAAAGAGTAAAGAGAAAAATTACTACTCGGATTAGTGGAGTATGCTTTCCAGGTATTAATTGGAGAAAATCTAAGACAATTTTGATGAAGGATGGCAAAGATTCGAGTGGATGAAAAATACTGTTTTTAAGAGAAATCTAGAACAACTTGAAATCGGTTCACTGTAACCAAAATCAAGTTTCTATAATAACCTCTTTGTAATCTTTGCCATCATCAATTAAAACAGTTTGAAAAGCATACCATGATATTTAAATGGTATTTATCTTCTATCTTAGGATGTTATAAATGTGTACTTTTGTTTTAAAGAAACTTGAATGTTCAGTTGGATTGACAGTGTCCCTTCAAAATATACAAAATTATGTCTTAAAATGTACAACCCTATCTTCTAAACAAAAATGTATTTGATCCCTTCAGGTAGAATTTGCTGCTCCTATTGGTTATGTAGAACCACAGAAACATATAAAGAAAGAAGAGCAATCTGAAGAGGTAAGCTAATTATGCTGTTGTTCTCCTCACTGGTTAGCTTAGTTGGTAGAGCACGGTCTAGAGTGCGGGAGATCGGGGGTTTGAATCCCGGCCACGTCCTTGGGCAGGGACGTTTATAAGGTGTTGGCCTTGTCTCCTTCTCCTTCTAATCAGTATTTGAAGGAGACGTGAAAGAACCTGTTGTACTACTCGAAAAAGAGAAGGGGGTTGTCACCCGGTACAGCAGCCTGGCCATTGCACTAAGTTACCACACACTCAACATTGTAAACTGCGTGGCAGCTATTAGCACAGTAAAATCAGTCCGAAAATATTCACTGACGGGATATGCCAGTAATATGTAAAGCGCCATGAGACTGTGGTGATATGGCGCTATATAAGTATGGCCATTATTATTATTCTCCCATGCTATAGTAATGTTATGTCACATGATATTTGGGGCACCCCAAATGGCCATGTGAATGAATTGAAAGTAGTCAAACAATGATCTGTATTTTGGGGCTTCCAACAGTTTAGCGATTTGGGATATTGCTTTCCATTCAACCCAAAAAAAAGAAAATTCCGGTAAGAAATCAAATGGAACAGTAAAATTTCCAGTTTGAAGTTTCGGAAATTGTGAATTTTGAAATTGTGGTCCTCTTTTTCCGAAAATTCTGGTTAGACGAAATTTTCTCTTCCATTCAAATTCCCGGTTTAGATTTGCCATGATTTTTCAGTTTTGCCTACTAATAACCGGGTGGTTTCTGCGAATGGAACACATATTTTTTCTGACCGGTTTTTGTAATGTGAAGAATCCTGTTACATTTGACATTCGAAATTTTCAAAACTTCTAACCAGTCGTTTTGGTTGAATGGAACGCGCCCTTGGTAGTAAATTTTGACAGCTGCCCTTTAGTTAATAGCTACTTATCAATTTCATATATTTTAATAGAACCATACGTTTTTCCTCATTCACAATCATGAAAGAAAATTGTCAAATCAAGAGGTTTGCAATATATCTTTTTGCAATGAAAGCAGGGCTGAACCTAAAACTAAGTTACATGTTGGTATGGCGTTACAAAGTTGTTTGGGATTTGAAAAGAGTGGAAAGAGTACCAATATTACTGGATTGTGGTCTGCATTGAAGCGCTGCCTATTGTTTGATTTCATGGTGGTGGTTTGTCTTTTTTTCTCACAGCAAAATGATGTCCCACATCCTGCTATACAAGTTGGTAAATTGGTATGTACTGTGTTTGGTTAGTAAAGTTGTGACTTTAATTCATATCCGTAGTCGTGCAAACACGGAAATCATGAAACAACTTACTAACTAGAGCGGATTTCACATGAGTGTCGTAAAACCAAACGCAAATTACTCACAGCCAGCCAATCACAGGAGCAAGTAAATACAAAAAAGCCAACTGAAGGCTGGAAAAGTTCGTGAATGGGTTTCGCCTGAACCAATCACGAGCCAAACCAAAACAAGACCAAAACATGATTGGTTTTACTTTGCAATTTCATTGGTCGATTAATAACATGCCATTTTCTCGGCCAATAGAAAAGCTAAGTAAACGCAAAACCAAAACACTTCCGACACTCAATTGAAATCCGCTCTAAATAGTACTATTAAACACAATCATGTAGAAGTTCATTGCGTAGTCTTGAACTTTATAAATAATTTGCATCTCAGGGCCTGAGGGACGAATGGTAAATGCTAGACTTTCCAAGACACTGAGACTTTAATTTTAAAATGCGAGCCCAAGACTTTAGGCTCTGACTAATCTCAATTGTGAGACCTTGAGACCCAAGGAAAATGTATTGCATTGGAAAACGATCCAAAAATTTGATATTTTGAGACCCCCTCCTTGGTTCCTCACTTTATTCAGTAAAATTATCAAAATTAATGTGATTTGGGTCTTGCATCCTGTGGATGGTAGAGAATTTTCATCCTTTTCATTAGTTCACCAATTTTTGTACATCTATTATATCTTGATATATGCATTTAGTACATACCACACCAGTGAATATCACTTTTCGCGCGCTGTGATTGGCTACTCAAACAGTGAATATGATTTCATATTCACCTCCGAGCAAAGCAGCGATCATCTCGCGCGAGTTTTTGTCCATTTGACAGAAAATAAAATAACTATTTGGTGCTGGCTATTACCCTGGAGTGTGGTATATACGCCGAAGCGGCTTGGTAAATATCCATCACTATTCACCTCCACTTCGGTGAATAATTGTTAAATATCTTTGATTTTAACCATCCCACATGTGTGTGTGAGGTTCGTCAGTTATATGAAAATCGCTGAAAATTATATTGTCCGGCCAGGACTGCTAATATAAAGACCTGTCAGGCCGTGATAACAGCCCCTTTAACACTATATTAACCCAAACCTAATGCTGTATGTTATTGTTTTCTTTCCTGCAGGCTTTTACAGGGGAAGGCTTTCGTCTGGATGGTAAAAGGAAGAAGATTAATGTGCCATCAGAGCCTGTACCATTAGAACCTGTTGTTATAAAAAGGTTTGTATGAATCGTTAGGTACTAGATAAAGAATGAGCGGACGATCTTTATGGGATTGACAAACTCGAGCTTGTAAATCCTATAAAGATCGGACGCGAATTCTTTATCTTACTTATCAAACGTCTAGATGTAGAGAGTCATGTTTTCAGTTCTTTTGGCGATACGACTTATTTTGCCGAGAAAATCGAAGCCAAAGTTTATGTAAATTAGGACGAAATCTCTATCAGATTTAAAGATCACTTATCGGTCGGTGATTTCCTTTGTTTTTGCTTCATGAAATATTATTGAGTTTGATAAGTAGTAGATAAAATATGAGCGAGAGATCTGTTTGGGTTTTTACAATGGCGAGTCGCTTGCCATTGATATGCACGACATAAAAGTTTAACCTTTAATTTCTCCCACCTTGCTATCGATGTGGGACGAATTAGTTTCTCACTAAAACATATCCCACATCGAAGAGACAATGTGTATGCAATAAGAGAGCAGAGCGTAGCGTGTAGAAAAACAGGTCCCACATGGAATAGATGGTGTGTACATAATAAGAGAGCAGATGTACTTTGTCATTTCACCCCTCCCGGGATAGGGGAAGTCAGTGATCGGTCGTGAGACTTCCCTCACTAGCTTAGCTAGTATTCTGTACCTGATACAGAATACTAATAGAGCTATAACGGACCATGGGGTCTGTATGTCGATACAGAACCTGATGTTTTATTAATCAGGTTTGTACTAGCCTGCTTGCCGGCTCTCCTGTAATTTTTTTCGGTCGTTTCTTTTCGGATTGGGTCACCTCTGGCACGCGGTCAAAATGGGGCGAGGACAAAAATGAAGGGAGGGGGAGGGGGAGGGGGAGGGGAAGAAAGGAGAGCTCTCCTCTCTTCCCCTCCTTTCTTCCCCTCCTTTCCCCTCCCCCTCCCTTCATTTTTGTCCTCGCCCCATTTTGACCGCGTGCCACAGGTGACCCAATCCGAAAAGAAACGACCGAAAAAAATTACAGGAGAGCCGGCAAGCAGGCTAGGTTTGTACGGGGGTATACAGTGGCGATCATGTGGTGTCATTCAGCACATGGGATTGGCTAGTACCCTAATGAATTATTAATGAATTTTACGAATAATGTTACAGAGCCATGCACTGTGCCAAGCGTACTGCTTGAAGTGCTACAAATGTACCCTGTATTCCTGAGGTTTTATTTTATCTTGATTCCCGAGCATGCAGCACTCAGCTTGAAGCCATAGAGGCTAAGTATAGCATGACGTGTGCAGGGAAAGAAAAGTTAAGAAAAGATTTAAAAAGAAAAGAAAATTCTGGAACTCACTGACGCCATGGTCCAACAACTTTAAATTTGTACTGTATTATTTTATAGTTTCATTAGTCTAAATTAAGAGTTCTATAGTCTTCCCGTTTCTCTTTTTATGGGAATTCACATATACGCGTACTTTGTGAAAAACTTTACTATATTACTACTTAAATGGAAAATTGTCGTAAAACTTTACTCGTAAATAAGAACTTTAAGGATATTACTAAACTGTCCAATTGACTTCCACGCCCGAAATGTTCCGTTTATTAGTATTAATCAGATTAGTAATATCCTTAAAGTTGTTATTTACGAGTAAAGTTTTACGCTCATTTTCCATTTAATAGTACTAGTAAGTTTTTCACAAACTTAGCGTGTATCGAATGTCTCTCTTTTTGTCATTTCTATTTCAGGGGCATCCCAAATTATGAATACAAGAAAGGCAAAATAACCTTCAAAAGGAATCTCAACAAATCTAACAATGCTCAGGTAGTTATGACCACTTAAATGTTGAGTATTACTCTAGTTATTCACTGAGAATGTTCTACCCTGGTTTTCCCGCCGACACACAGAGCGACAAAGCCGAGAGAGTCCGAGCCGCGAAAACGTAACCGCTCGCGTCGCTCGGGCTCTCGCGACTTCGCCTCTCGGTGTCTCGTTGGGAAAAAATAACCTCTGACACCAGGGTAAGAATAGCGACACTTCTTGTTGATAAACATTACATTTGTTATGCTAAGGTATCAACCATGATTTCAAAAGGCCGCTTTGTGTCAGGAACCAATGGATCTATGGTTGGCACATTAATGACAAATTTATGGATGACTAAAGTATCACACTAGTGTGTATCTGAGGAAGCTGTGGTGTACATTTTTGTGGAAACGAATTTCGGGCTGGTAGTATTTCATTCATAGTGAAAGCATAGGGTCATTGCTTTATTCGATGTGATGGCTTATAAACTTGGTGAGTGCTTACGCTCTCTCGCCACGGATGCGGCGGGCAAGCTGGATGTCCTTCGGCATGATGGTGACCCGCTTGGCGTGGATGGCGCACAAGTTGGTGTCCTCAAACAGACCAACCCGGTAAGCCTCGCTAGCTTCCAAAAGAGGAATCACGGCAGAGCTCTGGAAACGCAAGTCAGTCTTGAAATCTCACGGACCAGACGCTGGAAGGGCAGCTTGCGGATCAGCAGCTCGGTAGACTTCTGGTAGCGACGGATCTAATGAAGACCAAATCTATTACGGTCTTTTCGAATTATTTTTGCTTTTCATTAATGGCTAGCACTTCCAAAGGCGAAGCAACCAATAAGTAACGGCTTTCATCGATATGTTTCATCTACCCTGGTTCCAGAGGTGCTCAGGTACGGATATACTGTAATGTGCCGCGATCGAAGGAGTTATGATTCACGAAGGAGTTTTGTTTTCGAGCCTGCGGCTCGATTTCAGCTGGTCTCGCTTCGCTCGACCGACGATTTCGAGCCTCTGGTTACTGAGTTAAGCTGACTTAGCGCTACGGGCGGTTATTTCTTCTGCCACGGCTTGGCTGCTGTCTGGTCGCGGTAAAGGAGGAAAAGGTATAGGAAAAGGAAGCGCCAAGCGTCAAGCGTCATCGTAAAATCCTTCGGGATAACATCCAGGGCATCACCAAGCCCGCCATCCGCCGTCGTGGTGGAGTCAAGCGAATCTCTGGCCTCATATACCAGGGAGACCCGCACGTGGTGTTCTCAAAGTTTTCTTGGAGAATGTCATCCGTGATGCTGTCACCTACACAGAGCACGCCAAGCGCAAGACAGTGACCGCCATGGACGTGGTGTACGCTCTCAAGCGCCAGGGCCGTACTCTGTACGGTTTCGGCGGTTAGACGAGTTCATTCAGAACACAAACAACGGCTCCTTTAGGAGCCACAACATTTGAAAAAGTCTTGCCATCAGCTTCAACATATGGTTTCATACATAGACATTATTTATACTCGGATTTACAGAGTAGCAGTCTACTCAGCTATTTGCTTTAAATAGACCAGTAGGGATGCAAACATGGCGCTAAATACAGTGTTTCTGTGGGAATCCGATGCCAAATAAAATCCGTAAAATCGAATTTCTGAAATATTCTTCCGATACAAACTTTAGATACCAGGTAAAAGATTAACTGATCGAAATTTGAGGGATGTAGCTGTGTTGGGAAGCGTTCAATCGTGTTTTCAGTTTTCCATACATTGTCTGTAAATTTTCCCGCGCACTTTGACTCGTTTTAACATACAACTGTATGCAAAACTGAAATTCGATTTTACGGATTTTATTTGGCTGGTAGGGGTGATCGTCGTATTTTTTAGGGTTTGAAATCGGCAATTTAGTATTTTTTAGAGGTTGTCCAAGCGAAATCCATTTTGCAGGGTGATTTTTAGACCATGAGGTACATTTTAGGGTGGGAATTTATCTGGTTACTCCAAGGGCGAGCTATGAGCTGCTTTAAACTACATGCAATTTGCTTGGAGAAAAGCCGGTATTCTTTCCTGTATACACACAGTCAAATTCCGTTCTAATATCAGTGTAAGGTAAAACAAACTACTAGATGTAATACTGTAGTAGTTCGTGGATCAAGCGGCGCAAAGTAGCTAAGGGGAGAGAGGAGTGATGTGGGAACTCAATTTGAAGATTATTCTACATATACATGAGTATGTTTGTAAAGCGCGAAGGGAATAAAGTTTTTCTAAGTTATTATTGTTTACGAAAAGCATACAGCACAAGTTTCGGCAAAAAAACCACGACTCGCCCAACAAGAAATACCTTCATTAAGTTATTATGACAGACCGCTAATTTACGGCCCTAACCCCAACCCTCTGTAAAATACCTGCCGCCGCGGCGGGTGTAAAGTACAAGTCAGGTTACAGGTCAGGTCACAGGTCAGGTCACTTCTTGTTTACCTGTGAACCCTAGCTCTATGTGAGAGAACCCGTCGTTTACCTGTGAACTCTTCCGATGGTTAGGGTTAGGTTTGTGGTTAGGGTTTGTCTTAGAATTAACAACCTGACCTGTACTTTACACCCGCCGCTATCCATATTTTTCGCTTTATACGCTTGCAGAACTGAGTGTTTTTTCGAATTCATTATTCCACGAAGATAATGAACGATTATAAGACGTTTATAAAACTTCTCCTGTTGTTGATTCGGTTGCTTATTCTTCCTGCAGGCGAAGGAGCCAGCTCAGTCTGACTTTGAGGCTTTCCAAGGCGAAGGGAAAACACTGAGGCAGAAAAGGAAAAACCGCCGGTAGATACATCAACCAAGAAACTATCTACAGCTAAACCATCTGACCAATGCGTAAAACGTTAAAGAGAAGTATTTATTATTATTGTACCGATAAGTAGGTCAGGCGAAATAAAGGATTGAACTGATTGTATGTATAAAGAACCTAAGTAATCACTTTCCCCGCTCTTTCGGATGGACGCGCTTACCACTTTTCCCGCTCTTTCCGATCCGATGGACGCTAGTCTCCTTCACACCCGTTCTTAGGGGCCACCTCCCCAGTGGTGACACCGGCACTCTTGATTTTTATGAGTCGGCTGGAACTTCTCGAGACGAGCGACAGCACAAGGGCACCCAACGAGTACTTTTTGAAATTAGTTTGAAACAAGTTGTATGCAGCTCATCTAACATTTTAAGGCGCCTACTATGTCTTTTGACGTATTCTAGAAAGCTATTAGCTGTTCGGATTTTCTAGGTGGAAATCGAGTCAACCGAAAATACTATGGCAAAATATTCCCGGCCTACGAATTTGTTAGTAGCCTAGAACATAAACAAGAATTTTCTAGCCCAAGTAACTTCATGTTGCAAAGTTTTGTGGAGGTACGAATTTTTTAGGGGTTCTTTTTTCCTTTAGGCAATTCTTTTAGGTGACCTCCATTTGCTAAAGGTTTATTCTTTCGGATTTTAAATGTCAGAATTTCTTAGGGAATGAAAATGTGTTCTCGAAAACTTTAGAGGTGGCCGCTTCACTAAATGATTTGTGATAATATGTGGGATTTATTTTTCATTTCAACCAATTTTTCCCCCCGGATCGTTCTGACTCTATTGATCAGACGAATTGGGACGTACTAATATTTTAGGGGAAACCTTTTAGTCTCCCTTTTCTTCTATAATTTTCTAGGGATTTAAAAAAATTTTCTAGCCAGTATTTCAGAAAACAATTTTCTAGGGACAATTTTTTCAAATCCGAAAGTTTTAGGCTAACTTACTCTCCCGAACAGCTTTTTAACCGAAAACTTCGTTGGGTGCCCTCAACAGCATTGGCCTACCCAATAATAGAAAACACCCTAACCTTTAGAAAGTGCAGTACAAAAACAATAGAAGTATAGTAATATTGGTGCAATCAGAATACAGGTCTCGAGAGGTTCCGTGCTATCCCGAGAGTCCCGCGGTCCCAAAAGTATTGGTACGCCTGATTTTTGGAGGCGGCCTTCACCTCCTCGGAACCTGGAATAGTACTGGCTATCCAAACAATGTCTAACCCTGAAACAATACAAACCCTAAATTGTCAGTGCAATCCAAATGGGGTCCAATAAAATGCAAGGTTTTGAAAGGCGATGGCCTCCTGGATTTTTGTCGTGTACATCAAGAGTGCATGCCGGTCCCAAAATTATCGGCCCGCGGGCCCAAATGCTTGTCATTAGATTGGGCTAAGTTTAGATTTTAGACAAGTATCTTATTTGTATGATAAATAAAATTGAATATTTGGATAAATCGCGAGTAATAATAGTGAACTAATAGTTTAACTGCTCAATCACCACACTCTCAGTGCGACTACAATAACCAAGGCGACTTAGACAATGAGAACTAAACACATTGCAGAGCATAAGTTAAGCTTTCCAACTTACAAATCCTAGCATATCCTCATTGTATTCTTCATTCAAGTTTTCCTTTTACTGGATCGAAGCTCGAGCAAGTTGAAATGAAATGGTCTTGTACTCGACACTGCCTGGCTCATTTGAACGTAAGTTGGAATTATTTATTTTCGTTCTGCAATGATTGGTTCTTATTGTCCATGTGAGCCCAGTTACAGTGGTCACACTGTAAGCCTGGTTTCCATATTTTTGTTCCGACGTTTTTTTTTTTTTATTATTGTGGAGATTAGACAGTTCTATCTGAAAAACCCGGAAATACAAGAAAAGACAATTTTTAAGGCTATGGAAACCTGGCTTAAGTGCTATTAGTTTGGTGTTATTGAGTACTTCGACGAAATAATGAATTTGTATAAACAAATATAAACAGTTCCTAACAATTTCAATCCAATAGCTGATATATACAGTCAGAGTCCCCGAAATTGATCCGAATGCCTCAATGTAATGAAGCACTAGCAAGAATGACGTTTCAATGGCGCTTCATTACAT
The DNA here is from genome assembly GCA_030867875.1 of Actinernus sp. WN-2022. Classification (NCBI taxonomy): domain Eukaryota; kingdom Metazoa; phylum Cnidaria; class Anthozoa; order Actiniaria; family Actinernidae; genus Actinernus; species Actinernus sp. WN-2022. The sequence goes on from JAOWCC010001589.1 coordinate 120,670,627, forward strand.
CGAAGAGGTGTTCGGGTCAATACCACTGAATCTAATATTCGTAATACCAACCATTCAATACTTTTTCAAGTTTTGTAAGTCTTGCCATTTTTGACACAGCTGTAAAATAAGACTTACCGTACACTGGAAAAGTTTTATTGAATTGGTCTAGTTGTATTTTGTAGTTGGTTCATCTGCAATGTAGCCACCATCCTCAGATTTAAACCAGAACTTTACCATTTTAATGCACCACTTTCGACGTATGAATGTAAATCTGTATGTGGCAATATTTTTTGGAATCAAGGGAATCTTGTGATGGTGTGCTCTATATTAAACCCTGTATGACTGAGCAACAGTGGGAGGAATTATATTAAACCCTGTATGACTGAGCAACAGTGGGAGGAAGTTTGTGATGGTGTGCTATATTAAACCCTGTATGACTGAGCAACAGTGGGAGGAATTATATTAAACCCTGTATGACTGAGCAACAGTGGGAGGAAGTTTGTGATGGTCCAGAGGCTACTTACTTTCCTTTGCGCTAACTTACTTGCCCCATGTCTTTGATGTAGCCAATACAAAACTAACAAAAATCTTAGTGTTCAATGTATTTTTATTACTAATTCTTGTTAATATAATATGCATATTTCTGCTATATTATACTGATGAACAAACTCATAGAAAAACATTTTCTTTTGTTGCACTTGCAATAATTTTTGTTTTTGATTCACATATTAAGTGTTCTTATTCTATTATAACATAACATCTAACAGTAATAAGACACTATTATAATTTATGACAAAAATATACAAAACACATCCAAAGGCAAATGTGATTAATTTACAGGGTTTGTAGCCTAAAATAATTGATTTATTAGTGCATGATATGAATTTCAAGGGGAAATGTTCAACCATTATTTGGAAATAAAGAGTAATGTTGCTTAGCTGTGGTCTTTCATAAAAAAAAAACTTTGGTATTGAGTGTTGTTTTGAGGTTTACAAGTTGGAAAACTATTTTCTTTAACTGAAAATGGACTACCTGGCAAAAACAAAAACTAGAAAATCATTTTTTTAAATGTGAATGACATTGCCTTGTTCACATCTGTGCATTCTATTCAAAACCTGTTCTTTTGCAGATATTTTATCAACCATGTTCTTCTTACCAACAACAGTAGAATTATTACCTATTGTTATGTTAAGGTTTTTAACAACACATGATTAATACTCCTTTGAGTTTTTAATTTGCGTACCTTTTAGGGTCAAAATCATTATGGGTTTTAAACCTCTTAATTTATGTACATACTTTTTGAAGTCAGTTTCGAAATGACCAGAGTACCCCCATCATTTTGGTACCGGAGTCCCCCCTGGGATCTGACCTTATTGGTAATACCAGTAGTTTGTTTAAACCAGTAGTACTGATGAGGCATGAAATTAAGTTCAATATAGACATACATGTATCCCATGTGGCGGCCATCTTGGAATAAACCTATTGTTAATGCTTACCCAGCCTCAGTTAAACACATTTGAGACCGAGGCTGGATAAGCATTAACAATAGGTTTATTCCAAGATGGCTGCCATGTCGGATGAGGTCTATAGGATGAAGACAAAATATACTGTCAACTACTAAATGAATGCCTACTTGTACAATATAATAACAGTAACGTAACAAATTTAACCATGTAGTAAGCAATACTGTAACTTTAAGACTTCTGCTCAACAAAACTTAAACATCTAAGTTGTCTGTGATCTTCATAAACTTATATAATTATTTCAAACGAGTTTGTGTATGTTTTCAGTCCACTGAGAATTTATCATTCTCAGACTTTTTCAACATGCCAGTTATTGACTATAATTATGAACATCAGATTTTTTCTCCTGTCGGAATGAACATGTGAACATTGCCCAAACACAGGTGTAACATTTTTGTTTAACTTAGGGCTGTAAATGAGCCAGAGCTGTTTCTCTTCACTGTCATTTAACAGCTATGGTCCTCTCTTTCTTTCAATTACACTGAAAATCCATCTCTTCAGTAGCTTTATACATTAAACAAGCACAGTAATTTTCCAGTGTTCAAATTCATTAGGTTTTCATTTCAATTTCCCATGCTTTGCATCATCTGACAACCACACTTGCTAGTGTTTTACAATTATTGGTTTTGGTGCTGCTTCTACATCTGTACATCACAAGATTTCCTTTTGCAGGTTTGTTTGCCAAGTAATGATAACAATATCATGCCTACAGTTCCAACCAGTTACATTTCCAAAGATAGAATACCGTATTAACTCACTTTCCTCTGATACACCTCTGGAATGCTTTTATAACCACAAGGCTATTAGTAACAATATTTATACACCATGAAGTTATACATATCCTGAACAATGGTTTGAAACCAGTTTTTCTAAACTCCACAAACAAGTATGTGTGATAATTTCTTGTAGTGGCAGTTAGTTCCATCAACTGGCATTGCTTCCGTAAGACAGATCCACAACCAGTGCAGCAACATACTTTGCATAATCCCTATTTGTATGCCATCGGCCTGTGCTATACAGGTGTGGCTCGTAGCTCTGTCTGTATCTCATAAGGAGGAGGTGGTTCATTTGGTGGAGCTTGCACATGATGTATGTGGTGTGTTTTGCACTTGTTCACATTGCGTGCTGGTGTGTATGGAGGTGGGGGTTCAAAGCTATTGTCTTGCTCCTCTTGAATGGTTGGTAGCTGGTTATTTAGTGGTCCTGAAAAATAAAAGTAACATTTAAAGAGATGAAAACAACTTGTCTCACTAGCTAGACCATGCCAATGCATGATCCCCAAAGAACTACACCCGTCCTGTATAATAAACAAAAGTGGGACATACTTTAAACGTCCATCACATGTTCTTGGATAAGGAAAAAAATATTCTGCACTACCCAATCACTAACCCAAGGTTAAACTGTACTGATTACAAATACACATTTAGCACTATCCTTAGGTTCACACTAGACCACTAAGTCTGTCTTGATAAGGTTGCCCTTAATTCAAACAACCAGGCTCCAATATTCTTGTGACCTGCCCGATTCACTTTCTGACATCTTAAAGAGAAGTTAGATGTTGATCACCTTGGAGTTAAGAGTCGAGCAAACGATTAAGTGAGAACAGGAGCCCATTACCTGGAGCGTTCATCTCACATACTACGTCTATGATGCAGCACTTTTACAGACTGGGTTATTTTTAGAATGTGTTTCCTGCGAGTTCGGTTTCTGCTAGCCAATCCCAAGTGTTTGCATAAGTTTAAATCAAATGATTCCAAGTTGGTTGACTAAACAAGAGAAAAGTGAAATATCAAAATAACCTGGTCTGGGAAAACGTTGCATCACAAATATAAATGTATAACAGATGAATGCTCCAGGTAATGGGTTCCTGGTGAGAGGTTGCAGTAATTGGTTGGTGACTCACTGTCTCTAGAGTTATTGTTTCCTTGCTGCTCACCCTGTTCCTCTGTTTCTTGCATGGCTTCTCTATTTCTGCGAAGTTTTTTCCGATTTCGGTGAATAACTACAATCAATAGAACTAGAAGAAACACAAGGCCCACTGAGAGGCTGATGATTATCGCAAGCTCTGCTTTTTCTGCAGCCTCTGAAAAAAGATTAATTAATTAAAATATCAATCAATAATATTAATAAATATTGAAGAAAATTGAAAGAACCTCTTATTTTTCCAATAAACGAAATATAAAGGCAAAAAAGTGTTTCCCTTTGTCTATCCACCCTTATGTGACCTAGTGCTCAGACTGGGCTGATTGGTTGCCTAATCCTGCTTCGGCTCTGGTTTCCAGTGTTGTATCCAGAGTACAGTACGTCACTGTGTCCTGGATGCAAAATTTTTCATTTTGGACACATAAAAATGATGCAAAGGGGTCTTTTTGGACTCAACTCACTGGCTTCAAATTATATAAATACTGTAGTTTATCCCTTACAAACTGACTTGACTTGCTTTTTATAGTGAGAATATAGGTCAGTTTTCTAAAACTAATGAATATTAATATGGACCCCCAAATTTCAGGCTTGGGGGAGAACACCATTTTTGAAAACCTGGATACAACACTGGGTTTCAGTTTACTCATCAGTTATGACCCTTGGGTTTCTTCCTTAGTTTAACTTGTTTGTTTATGTCAAGCTTGTGGTTGAATGTTTGTTAAAAAATGTTGTAGGGTCAGCAGAAAAAATCTAGGCTTGGTCGGGTAACCGGAAACACAATTTTTTTCTTGGCCTACATGTTCTTTAAATGTTGAAGGGAAGTTGTATTTATATTTTTCTAATGCTTCAAAACTGTGAAAACATTAAACAGGAATTTCCAGTATTAAAAAGGGTCATGGTCATGCCATTTGCCACTCGCTCCCATGAAATTCAAAGCAAACACAAGTCTTAAACTTCAGAGTTAGGACTACAGTGTTCGTAAACAGACAACCGTTCATTTCATTGCATTCATTACTAAACAACTATCTTCCCAGCTCTGTTCTCTTTTTTTTTTTAAGGCTTGTTTAATTTTATACCTTAAAAATATAGCATTCTAACAAGAGTACTAATATACATGTACTTGCTTACTTTCTTTGCTGCTTTGTAAGTTGAACCTTTAATACCAGAACTTCTTGTTTAAAAACCATGTTGTAGGATCCAACACTAACTACATGTATGTACTTCTAATGATGGTTCACACAAAATTCAGGATGTTTTCTTACAAGTCTTCTCAAACTTCCAAGGAGGTTTAAAACATATTCAAGGCGTTTTGTTGAAAATTCAATGACTTTTCAAGGATAAAACCTAATCTGCCAAAATGCAAGGACTTTTCAAGGACCTGCCAGTATTTCAAGGACTTTTCAAGGACCTGTCAGTATTTCAAGGATTTTTCAAGGCTGTTGCACCCTCGAGTGTAATAAGGATTTACCCTCAAGTGTAATAAAACCCTCAAGTGTAATAAAGATTTACCTCTGAGTCAAGTGTAATAAGGATTTACCCTCAAGTGTAATTAATAAGGGTTTATCCTCAAGTGTAATAAAACCCTCAAGTTTTTGTGATTTCATTCCCTTAGTAATGATTGCAACTCAGTAATAGCGGGAAACTGTTCTAAAAATAACCTGACTTGTGAAAATGCCGTAGCATAGAGGTAGTATGGGAGATTCTCGCTCTTGGTTATGGGCTCTTGGTACAAACACAATAAATGTCAAATTGGCCACATGATAAATTGCCACGCTCATTCGCCACATTGTCAATGTAACAATGTAATACCTTTTTTTGGTGAAACACTTGAGGGTAAATCTTTATTACACTTGAGGATTTTATTACACTTGAGGGTAAATCCTTATTACACTTGAGGGTTTTATTACTTGAATTACACTTGAGGGTGCAACAACGCCCCTGCAAACCATGTACTTCTGAACTACAGGTTTGATAATTTGAGTGTATATAGCTCACCTTCTGGACATGTATAAGCACAGCATTTTCCTGGCACAGCCTTGTAGTTCTGACATGTCGGCACAGCACACTTTGTAGTAAAGCATTCCTCTGGTCCACCAAGTATACACTTACAATGCAAGCATGGATCTCTCCCCGATGGCACATAGTTCTGTCCATTGTCTACTTGTTTGCCACCTATATCATAACAAGACTCTGTTGCTGAAAAAGAGAAAGAAAAGCTATGTCGCAGGAGTTTCATTAGAAGCTGGCTACTGCCAAAGTTCTGGCAGCTAATTGTCCTCTTACTGCTGCCTACTCTGTCTATCACTCCTGATTACAGGCTATTGAAATAAAGCAAATACAGGCACCCACTTTTCATTCATGGCTGCTTATTCCAAAATTAAATGACAGCCCTGCTATATCAGTTATAATCTTATTACTACTTTACTTGTGTGCTGTGGCATATTTAGGGATTATGATACGTCAATCTAAGCATAACAAACACAATGACAACAACAATAAAAGTAGTAAACAATACTGCTTATTGGTACAATGTAGCTGTTGTTGCTATGGCATTGGTATAATTATTGTTATAAGGTGATTTCAGGACTGGTATTACTCCAGGAGGAACAACTCCCATATAAAAGTGACAGGGATGCTCATCTGACATTTTAAAAGAAACCCCTAAAAAGGTACCAGAAACTTGTTCTGCAGGCATGGCTCAATTTTTTTTATCCCGAAGCTCATAGGTACCAATCTCAAAACAAAAAAATAACTGGCCTTTGATCCAAATACAATTGACTGAAAGTACCATGATGTCAAGCCACTGGCTAAAGGCCCGTTTACACAGGCAATTTTTGATGCAATCTTGGTAAAAAAATCGCAGTGGAAATCACAGCTAGTTTACATGCGTGATTTGAAAATGCAACTTTGCTGGCGAGCAAAATTGCGGTGGAAATCGCAACAAAAATTGCACAAAAAATTGCTTGTGTGAACAGGCCTTAAGACATCATTAAACTACTGTATTTTATTTTCTGACAAATACATGCAAGTTCTTATCTTATTTTAATACCCTAAAAGGTACCACAATAACCACAACTGTGGAGATTTAAAATTGAACAGAAGTTGTACCCAAATATGCATTTTAACCCCTAAAAGTATGACAAGCATCCCTATCAGTGAAATATACATGATTGTCGGGAGTTGCCCCTGATATTACTTTGCTTTTCCCTCTTGCCATACAAAAATGAATAAGCTTCACAATACTATTAAATCAGTAACTTTATCACCTTGAGCTTGTAATTCCTTTAGACACCCAAATAATAAATACATATTTATAACATTACTATAAAGAGGATAATTTTTAACATGACCACAACTGATAAACAAAATTGAAGATGAGCACAGTGAGCAAGTGAGTTATCAAGTAAACATCATAAGATACATTTTGTATCTACAAGTGGCCATGTAATTATTAAAATAAGCAAACACTGTTTATTAGATGACAGTCATTATGAGCATTTAGCTTTATACAAATACGCAGTAAACCAGTTTTGTGTTCTTTTAAAAAACTGGCCATCAGTCTTACTTTGAGTTCACCAAATTACTATATTAAGCCCCATGATACAACATTTGTTTTGCCAATCTTGAAATTGTTTGAAATAGGTGTTAAAAAGATATTGACAACATGTTAGAGTTTGACTTTGTTTAAATGCATTTCAAATGGTTTCAAGATTGGCTTCAACAAAATAATGTTGTACCAAATTTGAAACCATTTGACTGGGGCTAAATTTGATGCTAATTACTTGGGCTGCCTGTGGCAGCACAAGTCTAAATCTGCAGGCCGTTATTATTATTTTTTTGTTTCATGCAGCAAAATTTCTTAAATTATGCATTAATTGTGTGCGCGTACTTTGTGGCGCTAATAGATTTCTCTCCAGTCCAGTCGCCATCTTGAGACGGAAGACTGTACACAGGTTAGTTTGAGGTACGTTTCGTAGGTTTTATGCCACATTTCATTTTACTCTCGGTCATAGTACATACCAGTGCAAACACTGATCGGTAGGCCAAGACTAAAATAAATTTGACTGTGTTTTTGGCTGGTTTACCAATCTCGTATCGAGACCTGTGTATGTATCCTGAATAGCTGATTTATAGCAAAATATAGCGATTTACTAGCAAATATATATACTGTGGTTGAGCAGTTATGGGTTACTCTACTCTATCGAAATCTGAAGACATCTGAACTCCTGAACTGTGAGAGCAACACTGTCCCTCGCCAACACGAAGCCAGAAATATACACACTCAGCACAGAATAATTTATGATGACCCAAGCAATATTCAACTCTCAAGGTAAACTTAAACAAGAAACCTTTCACAGCCGAGGTTTTGGTTCGAGAAACTAAAGGCTTCCAACAATTCCCTTTATAGTTCTGTAATATAATGAGCAGATTGAAGTTTTGTTAATTAGAGATCCAACAGGCATTTCAGTTAATAATCTTTAATCCAACAAATACCAATATGGACTCGTAATTGTTCATCATGTATAGCAAGAACAGCAGATAAAGTTACACAGAGGCACACAAATTGACATACATGTAGCTCCATCACAGGATGGACAGGATACACTTATAATATGGTACAAATATAACATACATTTGAGACACTCGGAACCTGCAGTATAACAGATCAGCAGACTAAATTGTAAACATGTGTTACATGAATAAGTAGTGTTTAAATATTAAAAGGTCAACTTCTTTAATTTACATACAATGTACGAGAAAAACAAAAATATTAAATTACATGTACATATATATTTGGGGAGCAGAGAATGAAAGTCACCACACTACCAGCCACTCCTAAAGACTGCTAAATTCAGCTAATAATTCTTCCCTTTGGTTATTACTAAGAGGATTTCAAATGAAAGTGTATTTCATCTTCAATCTCATGTGGCCCAAGTGAAAGCCCAGATGGGCTCTTGTTTAAGTAATGGTCCAGATAAGATCTGTAGTGGAATCCATTGTTCTGCGGCAATGAGCCTCCCCCACATACGATTTTGCTTGAATATGCCTTAAGTGATTTAGGAGGTATCTACAGTCCAAACTACATCTCGAAAATAAAGTATTTGTTATGCTATTGGCTCTTTTTTTCTGTGAAAACGCAGAGAAGCCACCATCCAGCCAATCGGATATAGAGAAAACAAAGGATTTTTCAATCGCAAATTTGATAACTTTCCCCACACACGATATTCTTCGAAATTAAACCATAGTTAGTTTGATCAAAAATAAATTCAAACCACAAAAAAATATTGAATGAAAATGCATTATTTCGATGGGTTTCTATTGAATTTATAAGTATCAACCAATGAAATTACGAGAAAGAATAATAGAAAATTAACACCTTTTAACATTCCTTGCCGTAGACACTACAGTTCTTATCTGGACCATTACTTAAGATATAAAAATAAATTATACATATATGTAGGTATATATATATTTTTATATTATATATATTAATAAGTAAAATACATATAAATTCATTTTCACTGCTAAGAAACTTAGAAATTTTATTTAATTTTTCATATTAAGCATATTTCAACTGTGTGGTATACAAATTCGCTTTTTGATTGTCGAAAGCAGTTGTATATCATATCTAAACCTGCTATAGACAAATTGCAGATCTGTCTAGCAAGAATTCAGTTTGACCTTTCGCTTTTTCCACTTTATGTACTTTTTAAATTACTTGTAAGTCTCATTCAATTCTCAGTTCCCCTTCCCTTGTAAATGTAATATTAACACCAGTACAAATTCAAATTTCAGTCATTATTAGTTATTTATATATCAATCCTCCTACTGACCGCCATGATTTCTTCTATTTATGTACATGTACTTAAATGTATACTATATCTAAGCAGTGACCAACTCGAAAGCTTCACGGCTACTTTGGTCACTGCGCACTAATTACTTTTTCTTTTGTTACTTACTATTACCTATCTATCTTCTATAACTGTTTTCGTATTGTCTCCTATCCATGTATTCCTGAATCAGTGTATAATAAAATGAAACTTGGTGTAAGCTAGAGCAACAAAGGTATATAAAGAAACTTCAACACATGAAATTAAGATGTACATGTAACTACAGTTACCCTCTTTCTGATGTGAATATTATTCTAACTTAAGATATTAGATTTTTAGAAAACATCACATCTCAGCTGTTTTACTGTATTTTTCTTGTTATTCAAAGTTACAGAAAAATTATTGACTGGTCATCTGCATATTTTGAGAAGGGTACGTAGCTGATTTTTATGAAGTACAGAAAGATAGAGAACAGTATGACATGTTCAATATGTTGCAAAATGCACACCAAACAGTAATTTTATCACTGATTAATGCTAATTATACTTGGTGTAAGCTAGAGCACACCAAACAGTAATTTTATCACTGATTAATGCTAATTATACTTGACTAGAAAACATTGAGGAAACCCATTGAACCATTAATCACAATGAATCACATCACAGTACTTCACCAAAAAGTAAAAGCAATTATCCTAAAAGTGCCATATCAGCTAGAACATTTTGATGGTATTAAAGTCAGGTATTATCAAATAACCTTTCTACTGGAGACAAACAACCTTGAGGAACAGGGTTCTACCACAAACACACAAATAAACGTATTTACCAGTCATATTTCAGATCCAGCTAGTAGAGAAGGGCTGAGTGATCCACAAGTAGTCCAAAACTTAGGAAAACAAAATCCTCTAGCTGAAAGAATACCATCCAGTATGTCAAACGTTTTTGACTTCATACAGTACTTGCATGTCCTTGCATGGATACTACTTTCTTGAGGATCATGGAACTGTATTAATGACTAATGATAGTTTTGAGCTGTTGTAGACAATAGTGCTTATTATAACTTCAACTGCAAAATATAAGCCTTCCCCTATTAGACCAAGAATGCAGACCTAATACAGCAGCCCAACTTGTGCTGTGTGATATTCATTTACCAAATAAACCACTGATCAACAGCAAAGTGATGATCTCAGCCTACATGTACAAATGTAGTTGCCCACAGTTGCATAAATATCATGCCCTTGAGATCATAACCTAATTGAAGACAAAAGGCTTGTCCACAATACAATTGGCTATGTGACACAAGATCCTATTGTGTAAACTTCAAAGGAATGCAAAGAATTTGTCTAACACTGCACATTCAGATATATTTGTTGACATAATAAGTGGGCGTGTAAGGGCAAAATATCTAGCAAACATTTTGATGGCTAACACTGATAGCTTTTGACATAAAATATATATGAACATGATACAAGGTTCTCAACAGGCTAATTTGATTCACAACAAATTAAATGAAAACTTCTTTTCTGCTCAGTTCAGCCAAAGTGGAAAATGTTCCCACGGTTGGAATGCTAATATTAGCTGTTTATGCTAATGTTAACTAGCCAAATGGAACATGAATTAATAACATGACGTAATTACAAAAGCAGGTATTACTTTAGTAAATAGCTAGGATCCCACATATTAATCCAATTGTATACAATGGTGATAGTTTGATTGAATCTGTCCGTTCAGAAGACCTGGGACATAAAAATTAAAATTAATTAAAATTATATTTAGGAGCATTACCTAAAGTACCTACATACACTAAGGGTGCGTTTGATTGACCGTATTCCGGAATAAGAATACACAGAATTATCACTACAAATCGCTTATATCGGGAATTTTTAGTCACTGGAACACTAAATGTATCCTGAATATCACATTTCAGCAAACGTTAGTAGCTTATAGTGCAAAATGTGCCCGAAACTGTGATTTCCAGAGATTATTCCATCTATTCTTATTCCGGAATACGGTCAATCAAACGCGCCCTAAACATGCAATATCAGTACAGTACAGTCATAAGCACATACATGTACATACTACAGCTAAGTAGGATTGTGTATATAAACTACTATATACTATTCAATGGGCAATAAGTTGTAAGGCAAAGCTCACAATAAAAACAAATTGTGATGTTTCAACTTTAACTCAACTGTTACCTACTTCATTTTGCTAACTTCTAGTAAATGTACGGTAACTTTTAATGCCTCTGATGTCTACTTTAAAAATTAATGAAACCCCTTAGTGTGTAATTGTTGAATATTTGACATAACAATTTTGACTAGTTCAATTAATTTTAGGTTTACAAGTACAATGGAGGAGATTAACTACTAAAATGAGTCTTCAACAGCTTCTTAAGCTAATTCCACTCAATAAATGAAAAACAAACCAAGGATACACAATATATGTATGTCATAGTGAGAATGTACAGACACTTCATCTGAGAACCCTGCTATCCTTTAAAGATTGATAGTAGTTTTTGTATTCACAATTTGCCACTGATTGCAATTACTACATACTTATCTGTGCAGTCCCAGGTTGAGAATCTTGGCAAGATTTTGCCAAGATCTTGGCTAATCATGCATGATCATGCAAGATCTTGCAAGATCTTGCAAGATCTCACAAGATCTTGCAAGATTCTCAACCTGGCATGTTAGTCTAATATTCAAAATTACAATGTTCAATAAAGTACAACCTTGAGAAGAACACAATCTTAATGGTAGTACTGTTGTTCCTTCAGAAATTCCAATGACATCACTTATTTCAGATTGAATACATGTGTGATACCTCTTAATTACTAATAGTGCAAGGACAAAAATACATTGTAAGGCTGTTTGACATTCCCTCGTCCAAAACAAAATTCATTATCAAAACAATTGTAGCCATCCCTCGCAGACACTTTGAGGCAAGAGGGGCCATTGTGGCAACCTAAAAATAAACTTCCCTGACTTTTTCCTGACTTTGACAAGAAATTTAGAATTTCCCTGACCAGATGCAAAATTCCCTGCCTTTTCCCTACAAAACCACCTTCAATTATTTTGATGTTATTGTACAGGTCCATATGGGAATTAAGTTATGGAAGGCAAACTGATTATAGCTAACCAGGTTGCCTAGCCACGCCGGGCACAAATGATCGTAAAAACGGCGGGTTTTATATATATTTAAAAGTTTTTGACATAGAAGAATGAATTTTGGTAGGTGTATAAAGGAGTGCAAACAAAACATAGTCTGATAAGTTAAGCTAATATAGCCATCATTATGACATCACAATGACGTCATATAACCTTTTCTAATAGGTTTCTTATAAATTTTTATTACCTCTAAAAACGTTTTATTATATCTTTTTAAAATCTCTTGTTCATGAGAATGAAATAATCGAAAACCCGTTATCGATCGGTTGAAGTAAACGAAAGTTTTTAAAGTTTGAATTTTGGTAATTTTCCCACCAAAAATTGGCGGGAAATAAATAGCATAAAACCATTTATGAAAATGTCGCTTGTTTTAACTTTTACAGTTCGAGATACTGGTGCATCATATTTTGCACAATAATAGAGCTCTTTAGTAGTAACAACGTGTTCTTTTTAGAATTTTGATTTTTTGAGTATAACAGCTTAGAATTGAAGCCCCATTTTTTTGTATACGTCATTATGACGTCATAAATATATTTGTGTACCCTCAGAAAATAGCCAGTTCAATATTTTTGGAATTTTATCAATGAAATGCATATTTTGGCTAACACTCACAAGTCATAGTATTCTCTTTAATAATATTTTTATAGTCGGCAATCTGATTTAAGCTTGAAGTATGATGTCACTAATAATGACGTCATAAAAACAGTAAATCGTCCATAACTTTGAATATGTTTATCGTAGAAAGTTCAAATTTTCGGCAAATGAATATAATATTTCATAAAAGCTTTCTGATAACGTAATATTTTTGAAACGTGTTTTAAAGGTTAATTTTCACCAAAAAAGGAGGCATCCCTTATGACGTCACAACAACGTCACAATACAGAAACAATTGTCCCGAAAAATGTAGTCTTATTTTGTTACCAACCTGCCAACATTTCGTCAAATTTAGAGTAGAAGTAAGGAAATGGCGTTACTTTTACGTTTTATGTTACACTCAACCCCGCCGTTTTTACGGTTATTCGTGCCCGGCGTGAGCCATCTAATAATATATTTTATGTTGTTCTCCTTTTAATTACCTCTGAATCTTCTGTGAACTTGTCTAATGGACAAAGGCAACTTCTGTAGAAAAACAAATGGCAAAGAAAACAATATCAGTCTAATTTGCAAATTTTGGAAATGTGGGTTTTCATACTTTTTTTCAAGTGAAAATAGAAGCTTTGCATTAACTTTTTAATTGGTTACTCATCTGCAGGGGAAATAACCATTCAATGTTTTTTATATGAAAGCTTTCGGCAAAGTTCTTTAATCCTACGATACTGATTACTATTATATACCTTCATGATAGAGGAACTGGCATCTCCAAAGATTTCTCCTATGGGAATAAAAGTTATATATGTTGTGGTTCAATTTTAAACCCTGGTTCAATTTATTCACATTTTATAAGTCTATAAACTGGTAAAGGGGAAATGAGTGAACCTTGTTTAGTTGCAATTTCAGAGTCTGCAAAATAATGGCACTGAATATTGAATTACAATATTAAGAAATGAATAAGTACTATCAAAAATGTTTTTGTTCAAACACTAACAGTAACCTTTATAAACCATAAAGTAAAAGCATCAATTACAGAACAAATGGAAATATAGGGAGACAGAACATTGCTTAGTTGTCCTGACTTAAGCTAATTGAAGGGCTGTGTGCAAAAAGGGTGTAAGTGATTCTTGATCACGTTCTAAATTCTCCTTTAGAAAACAAAGAAATTGAAGGAGAATTTAGAATGTGATCAAGCATAGTTAATAGAGTGGAATGGTAAGGAAACCTGGCAAACTTCAAAGGGGCTAACAAAGGCGCTGCAATTTAGGTTGGAAGGTGGTAAGATAAAGGATTGTGCATGGTCATAGCTCATTGGCATCCCCTGAATGACTGAACCCACATGTTTCTAATGGCTGATTGATTAACATATTCCAATATCTATTATGTTTTGTGCACGGTGATGGTTGAAAAGAGCAAACGAAGATCTATAACAAAGAAGGTCGCTGGGTTTATAACCATTCCTCTCTATTAACTATGGACTGTGTAACAGTTTGAACCTTTATAATAAGCAAGTTTTGTATTCTAATGGATGAGCTGGAATGACCACTTGGTGGAGGCTTGTGCAGGGAAATTCTCTGAAAAGCTATACAAATTTTAAAATTAGAAAAGATGCCCTGTATTAGCCTCCATCGAGTGCTCATTCTAGCTCATCCGTGAGAATACGAAACTTGCCTATTAGAATATTCATACTGGTGTAAAGTTATTTTTCCTTAGGGTAAAAATAACTTTACACCAGTATGAATATTATTTGCATACTAAAGTATTAATATGAAATGTGTTCATTAAGTAAAGATTTTTGAATAAGATATTAACTTGATATTAAATAACTAATTTTGTTTGCCACATTTTAATTAAATATTTTTGCCACAATTAGAGTCTCAGATTGTATCATACAAAACTAACTAAGAATACATTTATTTAGGATCTTTACTAGTCAGGTGGACAACAAATAAAATATAGTGATGAGTTTCTGCTTAACAAAATACTTCCTTGCCTCTTTCAAAAGGAAGTAAAATACTGTAATATTATTAGCACACTTTAATTAAATGTTCTGATTAAAGTTTAATAAAAATGAATGTAAGCATTATGCAATACTCTGCTAAGAAAACTTTGCATACAAGTGGTTAGACTGTATCCTGTTATAAAATAATATAAAACTTAGTAGAGTTATGGGAAATGCCCATAAATGAAGCCCTTTCTTTACTATTTTAAGGGTTTCTCAGCCAGTTGTTATGAATAGTCACTTCACAGTTGCACATGGCTGAATACAAAGACCTCATGTGGTTGTGACCATTCTGGCTGAATGGCAGTAAAAGTCTGAACAACCTGATATTTGACTTGCAAATGCATGTAATATTAATGCATTGCTTTTATTACCTGTAATTTTATTGACCAACACTTGTCCATAGTAAAATACCAAAAACTGAATTGTAGGGATAACAAAAACCTTTATTCTGGTTGATTTTCATAAAATGTCTAAGAGCTACGGTAACTTCAATGAAACAATAAACTTGAAGGCATTTTTGAGCCACAATCCAAGACCTTGAAGAAACTGCATTCGTTGTTAGATGTTGAAAAACAAAACAAAAATCACAATGATCTTAATATTGAATCCATCTACATGTAGAAGTTTCTTGTTCATTTGGCAGTCATGAAATACAGCAATACTATTCATGACATGTCCTTTTGACATTTTCGAATAATAAACTTGGCCAAGCAATAACAATCACTTTTAACATCCACAATGAACTGGTGAGGTTCTCAACTATATAGATTTTAAAAGGGTAAAAATACAATAATTCTGTGAAGTTATTTAATCCCATAAATAACACTTTTGGAACATTTTCAACAAGCACGAAAAACGGCAATTTCGTGGAAGCATGAGCTAATACTATAGACTTGGCAACAATTGATTAAAGGTCAAAATAGACGTACCCGGGGACATAGAATCTTGATTCTTGTCAAATGTTGTTGCATATACACGTATGTTTCGTTGTTGTATATTACCGGGGTATTTACACTCCAGTCTCGCAATGCAAATATTACTACGATACCTTTCTATTAGTAAAATCACATCTAAGTCTTACTAGTATATACTAAGTATCCTATTCAAAGAGGTTTCACCTCGTGTATGTAAGCTTGAATTAAAGCCTGAATATATAGCCTTTTCTAGGTCTGATCTTGATGCTCGTTTCTCAGTTTGTTGTAAATCGTCGAACTCCTCGAGGCCCCCTACAACATACCCTAACCACACTACACACGAAACGATACCTGTCACGGCAATGGGGCTGATACTTTAGCACATTTCACCAGGATAACAAAATAAAAACAGAAACAAGAAAACAAGCAGCCTAAAAACCCTCTCTTTTTGGTAGTTTCTTGTAGAGCTGATCGAGCTGATAACTGCATACATCGTTACCACTCGCCTTTCACGTCTCTCTCACTTCAAGTTGAACTATTTGCACACACAATGCGAATTTACACACTCACGAAATCACTGTCCGTGATTCGAGAACTTTTCAAGCTCCAAGGTCTTATGCCTTGAAAAGACAGCAGCACGAAAATTTGCAGAATGCGAAGGAAACCCGGTTTTAATAGATGATGAGAGAGATAGGACTCACGCGCACCGTTCCGAGCCTTCGACTTCGTTGGCGCAATATTTTGGAGGCTTGACTTTGCAATTCCAATTCGCGCTGTATCTTCTTTTATAGTTTTCTCGCCTTATGTCCTTCTACGATGCCTACGCTTTAAAACTATCACCTTAAGTTCCTCTCACAAGAAAGTAATTAGCTCTAGAATAAAGAGTTCCAACTAATGGTTAGCAAATAGCGACCAAATAGAAGCGTAATGAACGGCCGTTGTGTAAGTTGAAAAGGCTTCTTTGGTGTAAACTTTACACACGCTCAAGTCTGTGCACAACCAAGTTACTTCACTCCACACTCACTTACCTTGGCCGCAACATAAGGTCGTCAAGCATAAGAAAATCCAAAACAATACAACCATTCCGTTATTATCTCATCCAAAATCCTCTTCCATCGCCATGCTAAAACGTAAAACCCGCGAGTCGTTCGTACGTAAAGGTAAATAATTTATGTGTTTAATTATGCTAATTACATCTCAGCAACGAGAACGAGGCGACCGTTTGTTCAGGTGCCAAAAAAATCCGTAAAAAGAAAGATGTCGTGTTTTTCCCAATACCTCCAAATTCCTTTCGACTGCGTTGTATTTTTGGCACGAATTGGAAGTTAGCAGGAAAAAGGTGTATTTCGAGGAGTTCCACCGTTTTTCCCTTTCCCCAGTTCCGACTGATTTCTTGTTTTGTCTATTTGCCTTGTTTTATAAACTGCCTACTTCTTATCATTCTGTCAATCGCTATGAAAGTCAAGGCCACTGAATTAATTCAGCAGACATGACCAACGATATCATCGGCAGCCAGCCTTTTTGTGAAATTTAATTTGTATTTCATCTTACTTTTTCCTGACTCATAACTATCGTATATAAAAGAGATAAATATACCTAAAAACATGAAATTTTGCAAAGAACGCCAGAACGGCTTATTCTGCAAAATCAGGTGTTTTTTAAAAATCGGTAAGCCAGCTAATAATTTGTTTTTTTTCCTTACTGTTTTATCAGTTCCATTTTTGAACATCGTTCAGGCAACTTAATTTCTAAATTGAGGAATTAACTGATAATTCCGAAGATCTTTCGCATGCATGCGAGATTTTATATACCAATATATATATATATACGTGTGGTAGCAATTCTACCGGCCGCTTTTCTAGAGTGAATAACGCTATGCTATCTACCGAATTAATCCCTATCTAGTGGGAGAAGGTAAAAGGTAAAGGCATTCATTTACATAGCGCAAATTTTACATGAACATATTCAAATGCGCTTTACAACGTTATTTTCGTGATACGGACTGCTATTGTGGCGCAATGTGATGCCGTGCAGTTTACAATCAGGAGTGATTGTTAGTACCTCATAATAGCAGGCTGTTGATGCTGTTGTGTCGGAGAACAAACATTAACGTAACCAACGAGTTTTCAAGCTAGTGTGCACTGGATAGGGATGGCGTTATTCAATATATATAGCTCTCAGCCGTTTGAACAACTGAGCACCAGCTGGTCCGCGAAGTCGCCACAGGTAGCTGTATAAACAAGAGGGCTCAAACAAACTGAGCCAGGTGAATTAAAATTCACCTCCAACTACGTTCACTGTAACCATGAATATTTAATACCAGTATAGCCGGGTG
Source organism: Actinernus sp. WN-2022 (assembly GCA_030867875.1). Classification (NCBI taxonomy): domain Eukaryota; kingdom Metazoa; phylum Cnidaria; class Anthozoa; order Actiniaria; family Actinernidae; genus Actinernus; species Actinernus sp. WN-2022. The sequence goes on from JAOWCC010001589.1 coordinate 120,688,900, forward strand.
CTACATGCATTGTGCAAAGACACACGTTATTCACGGTGGAGTCGGTATTAAATACACGGTTTTGTCAAGCTATTTTCTCTGAAATAAAATAAAAATCACTTGATGTAAGTTTCCCCTGAAATTCACGTTATATTGTAATTTATAATATAGATACGATAGTACGCGCGCTCTGATTGGCTAAAAAGCCATGTTCTATCAGTATATAACATGGTTTGCCGTGTTTTATTGTTTTCCTTTCATCGCGCGCGTAAACTCTATATTATAAAACAGATAAAGAAGCCTTAAATCCAAGTTTTATACTATCATAAAACACTCTCACCTGATCATTTGAGGACACTCGAGAAATGTTGAAAGCACGCGCCTTCGGCTTGTGCTTTAACATTTCTCTCATGTTCTCAAATGCCCATCGTGATTTATGATAGTATAAAGCATGACTAAGGCTTCTTTATTTGTTAAATAACAGTATCCAAATGCATGGCCACAAGTGCATCATGGGAACATTTTACATTGGCCGTCGAAGAGAACTTTATATAGGCTCGGGTTCAGCCGTTGGTGCATGGGTCGTTTCTCCAAAACCTCTCCCCTCCCACCCATGAGGATCGCGGGGCCTAAGAGAAATACCAGTATGGGAATGTGTCATGCAGTTCGGTCTTTTTTAGCGCATACTGATATTCGAGGTATATTTCCTAGGGGGTAAAATTGGGGGGGAGGGGGGTAAATTCCCTGGGACACCGGAACGAAACTTTCGATCCGGTACAAGAAGCGGAATGAACTCATTTCCGGTATGACATTTCGTAGCTATTTTTCAAAAGGTCCCCGTATAAAAGACCGATTCAATTTTTCCGGTAATCGCAAAAAGGGTCCGAATGATGTCTGGCTATCAGATGTATAAATTTCCTGGTCCATACTAGTCTGCGTGCAGACGTTCGCTCCGATTTTTGCAGGGAGAGAGAACGTCTGCACGCAGGCTAGGTCCCTACTGGAATGAATCGAAATCTCCGCACTGGACAAACCTTGGCCTTTATCAATACTGAGCATAGCCTGAATTTTGGCCGTCTCCTCTGGTTCGTTCCTACACTAAAGACCTACAATTGCAGCTCAGTATTATTAACTGTATTCGCTGTATGTACTTTGTTCTTGCGGGGATTTGATCACTCCAGTTGATTGGACCGCTGTGCGCATGTGTGTGTCAATCTACTGAATCAAATAGTTCAGTTGTCAAATAAATGTTTGGTATGCATGAATGTGAGAGTGTACTCAAATCGTACAGTTACTCTACCGTACTGATCGGTACTCAAGTTCAATATTGATTCTTTATTGGTTCACAAGGACGGAAACACTGCAAAAGCCATTTCAATGTCAATGTTCCGTGTTTTTTTTTTTGCTTTTTTAAACGATATCCATTCGAAACATGTCGTTCTACCTATTTTCGTTTTGTTTCACTGAGTACTAACCGCTCTTATAGTGCACGCCGAAACCTCTGGCACTCTGGGTAAATGAGTTCACAAAGAAACGTCACCGTCAGTATTATGTTCCTCGTGGAAAATCAATATGTAACGCCTCCATTATAACAGACAGTTTCATTGTATTGCAATAAGAATGGCCAGAATTGAATGAAGAATGAGTGAATCAATCAATCAAGACTAGAATGAATAACTATGAATACATCAAATATAACTATGTTAATGACTGATGTCTTTGTTGAAAACTTCTTGAAGTAACCTGCGATAAGGCCCTCCTTTCCCAAGAGAAAAACTCCAAAGGCCCCAGAGGGAGTGGAAAAGTAAAAGGCCCCCAGACAGAGAGAGAGAGAGAGAGAGAGAGAGAGAGAGAGAGAGTGTGGAAAGGAGAAATGGAGCTCCTGATCGCAGGTTATTCTTGAAGCATCCTTAGGGTGCGTTCGATTGACCGTATTCCGGAAAAAGAATAACCAGAATGATCACTATAAATCGCTTATACTGAGACTTTTTAACCACTGAAATACTAACTGTATCCTGAATATCATATATCAGCAAGCATTTGTAGCTTACAGTGCAAAATGTGCCTGAACCAGTGATTTTCAGAGCCTATTCCATCTATTCTTATTCCGGAATACGATCAATCGAACGCACCCTTAGTGTGGATACCCAGGGGTAATGGGCACATGAAACAGAAAAGGGGCGAAGCAGTTGTTCCAATAAGCATTAGTATCGATGCTACCAGTTGTGTGGATGGATGCTATTATGTCTGCAGTGGAGCTCGGCCAACAACGAAGTGATACCTTTCAGAACCAAAGTCTGCATCCTCGGGTCCCGACATTTCTCCTTGAATGATATCCAGCCCGGCCTTCGACATGCTCTCCTTGACAAATTCCACACTAACAACTCTTAACCCAAAGGCACTCTTCACCTCATCGATGTTTTGGTTATCCGGGACATCTATAGAGCCCACTGCATGGTCATCAAGACACACGGTCCACCCGTTAAGTATCAAGTACCCACCTGGACCTAGCATCTTGGCTAACTCATTTACAGCCTTTACATATTCGAGTTCAGTCTCCACCACGCTCTCGACAGTAAAACAGGAGGCTATAACATCATACGGAGGACCGTAGGCCGCCATTTCTTCTGGTAAGTCCAGAATATTATCGGCTCGTAGATCACAGGGGACGAGCGCGGTGATCTTACGTCTGAGTTCCTCCTCGCGTCGCGTGACCTCTTCGATTCCTTTGCCTTCTAGTTTGGTTACCACGTACTCAAAGAAAGGTTTCCAGTCGAATCCCTTGGGGTCCTTCTTCTGCCATAATTCAACAGCTTTTAGATTGGACTTCATGTAATCAGAAGATACAATTTCTTTGGCGCGAGGGCAAGCGCTTATCATGGTGTAGATGGTTGGCCCTCCGCCATATTCAAGAATTCGGAGGTCGTTGAAGTTGTTTGGGACGACCTTTGTGTAGAATTCATAGAACTGTTTAAGCTCGTATCGGTGCGACGGCATATCGACATTTTTATAACCAAAATCTAGGTACCAGTTGGTGTCCCATATCTTATCGAAGCTTTCTTGGGTGCACTCGGAGTTCGGGGAGCTACTGTAGTCAGCCATGTTGAATATGAATTTCCCACAGGTAGCCCAACGTTTAATACCATTGCAATCGACAACATTCGTGTGTTCCTTAGCATGTTGTGACGCAGGCTACCAAATTTTCAGCGAATTTCAACGAATGGTCCCCACTACCCTATTTTAATATACAACTGGAGTAGCGAGGTAAAATTAACCCGGCAGATTAACGTTGCTGAAATTCGCTGAAAATTGGCCCAGAAGGGGCCTTTACCTTCGAGCTCCTCGAGTCATTGCAGTTAGACCGTTGGTTGAGCAACCCAGAGTCTCATCTTATGAACTGAGATTTCCCGTAAGGGTCTTTTTAAGGACTTTCACTGTACGATTCACGGTAAAGCCCTTGGTTTCACGAGGATTGACTAGGAGGGTCTTTATACGATTTTCTTGGGCACTGTACGAGTGTGGCCCTATATAAAACTTCATGGTGGAGGCCTTTTTCCTTTGTTCAACAAAGGAAAAAAGGCCTCAACCATTTAGTTTTATATAGGGCCATACTCGTACAGTGAAAAGTTGTATAAAGACCCTTGCGTTTTTTCGGGTATGAAGGAGCATGTACGCGAGTGATTCGCTTTATCTGATTGGACAAAATGCTCATGAATTATTCATGAGTTTCTGAAGATAGTATAAAACAGAATATAAATTTATAACATATAAGGTAGCAAGGAAAATATCATCGGGCACTGGTGCTATACGATGCGAGATCCCCTCTGCCTTCGGAACTGGGCAGGGGTTTCGAGATATATTTCCCATGGTTGTTAGTTAACCCTTTATACTTGAGTAGAACAAAGCGTAGTACAATATGCGCTTGCGTATGTTCTTATGCGCAAGTGTGAACCAGCCTTTGTTTGCAACCCGAAATGTTATTGGTTACCCAAACAATAGCCTACCCCAAAAACAATACAAACCCCAACCCTGAAATAATGGTTCTTTATCAGTGAAGTCCAATAGGATACGACCTACAGAACAGTGAAGTCTAACCGGGGAAATGCTACGATTTAATTAAATTCACGGTCGGCCCACGATTGGAACTAATTTACATGGACACATCCATGTACACTGGCGAGGCCCTGTTAGGTTTTAGGATGATGGTTATTTGAGTTTTCAGAGAAAGGATACGGATTATTGGCAAACAAATAAAAACATTACGGATTATTTGAGTTGGATTTTAGGATTACGGATTATCACATCGATGACTTACGGATATTTGTGTTTACAAAATATGAATACGGATTATTTCCAAAATTTACACAGGATTACGGATTATTCAGACTCCCCCCCCCCAAAAAAAAACAGGGCCTCACTGGCAAAAAAGATGAAAGTTTGTCACATCTAGAGCGGATGTTATTTGTTCGACCCCCAGAAGAACATTGTTTACCTGTGAACCCTAGCCGGCCTGGGCCAGTGAGAACTCATGGTTACCTGGAAACGTGCTTCCGAAATGGTTAGCGTAGGTTTTATGGTTCCCGTCTAGGGTTAGTGCATGTAATTGTTCGTGAGCCGATCGTTTATTAATTAGTTCCCAGTATTTCTCTGCTGTCGTTCTGGATGGCATGATCTTGGGCACTACCTCGAAAACGAACAAGGGGTTACTGTTGTTTATTTTATAGATTTATCATGTAGCATTCCTTTGTTTACAACGGATAACACTGCGTAGATACGAGAAGAGTAGAGGAATATTTATAGCATTTGTGTAGGGGTGTACCGAGACATAAACGTATTCACTTTCATTAGCTTTTTATTTACAGAACTTTCAGGTTTTATCTGTATATAGATCGATTTCATGTGACGTCATCAAATTGCTAACTTCGAAACTATGAACTCTACCAAGTTCTGCTTTTGATACAGTTTAGAGCTTACCTAAGCGAGTCTTCACACCAAATTTCATCGGTTTCTTTCACTTTGTTCCGGAGATATCGATGAAGCGATTTGAGTCACGCAACACCCAGTCACGTATTTTGAGGAGTCAAATTAGTGCAACTTTCAGCTAAAATCTTTCTAAATACAAACCAACATGTTGAATAAGTGAATATCTATGCAAATAGATACATTTTAGGTCAGAATTGTTGGTAATTATGGACTTTAATGAAACTTGGTAATCTGGCCGCCATCTTGGTCTACCTTAGAGGTACACCAAGATGGCGGCGCCATACATTTTACTGTAAACATGGCGCACATTTGATCGCTTATATTTTGGGCGGGAAATATCCTAGATTGATAAAACTTGTCAAAAATACGTAATTTTTAGTTCTCTTACAGAAAAACGCACCTTGATTCTATTAGAATCAGCAATAAAGATTTTTAGAATTCACGTGACCTAAGTGAAATCGATCTATAGAACAATGACCACTTTAACTCCTCTTTTCCTCACTTTAAATGCTATCTTGCATAACCTACCGTGATCGTCTATCGTGACGTCACGCTTTGAAATACACGTATTAACGGGACACTGTCCGTCAAATTAAAACTTCAAAACTACAAAAGTAACATTCTGAAAACCCAAGAGAAATACCATGTGAATGCCCTGATATGCTCTTCAAACTTTTTCGATAGAGGATGGCAAAGATTAAAGTGGATTACAAAAGCTTATGAGAAAATTTCGGTCACAGTGAACCGATTTCAAATCGCTCTAAAAGTAGTAATTTTCATCCACTCGAATCTTTCCCATTCTTCATCAAAATCGTCACAAGGTTTGTACAGAACATCTGGAAAGCACACTCTGCTAATCTGGGTAGTTATTTTTGTCTTTCGACATAAGAAAGTTTATCATTTTTGGGTTGACAGTACCCCTTCAATATGTAGTCTAGATATCAAAACATGTGTAGCTACTGGCTGAGAGCAGAAACACGGCGACAGTAGTGTCTCATTCCCTGGACTGTGTATGTATTGTTCTGAGGATTACACCTGCAGCCAAGAACAAATTAACCTCGTCAAAGCATCACCATGACGTCTAAGTGTATTCTTGGTCAGTCACAGGACACTAGGCTGAGTTGTTGTAAAGTTTAGTCTGAAAGTTCGTCACTCTCCACTCCTGACACGCCCTCGTCCATAGACTCATCCGACGACTCTTCCTTCTTCTTCTTGCTTTTACTTGCAGGTTTCTTAGACTTTTTCTATGAGAAAAAGAGAGGGAAATCACGGACAGTTAATCAAATAATTTGTAATAATGTACCGGCGTTTCTTGTTTTATTTGCTCTTTGAACATTCACTGACATCATTTTGCAATTGTCTTGGGAGGAGGGAGAAACGGCTAAAAATAACTAAAAGTAACTAGGGAGGTGGGAGAAATACCCAGAAAAACTAGCAAGGCAGTCAGAATTTAGCATACTGGACCCGGTTATCGGAAGCAAGGGTAAGCACTACCCCGGGGTAGGCGCCTTTACGCGTTCTAATGGATCTTGCAGGTGATTAAAAAAATTAGCAGATATAAAAACTACGCTTAACAGAGCACACAAGAATAAGCAAGATTTCTAAATTTTAGGGCGCTATATATTTTCTTTAAATAGTTATAAACTTGCAAAGATCAACAATGTACAGAGAAATGTGTTAAATTCGTCTGTAAAATTTTCGATCTCTGTTAGCTCGTAACTTTGTCGGTATCTAAAATATCTGCTCAAAACTTTGCACAGTTGGTCTCCGAAAGTTCTCCGAGTTTTCAAAATGATTGCAAAATCCCCAATCCTGATAAATAAAAAATATTTGATTTGCGTTTCTAGTCTTCCAGCTGACCCTACAAGAGGTCTACTAATAGGAGACACGGATTCCTCGGTCTAATTGGAATTTAGATTGGTTTTTGAGGAGGGAGGAAAACCGGAGAAAAACCACTGGAGCAAGGGCGAGATAACAACAAATTCAACTCACATGTGGTGCCGAGTACGGGAATCGAACCCGGGACACAGAGGTGAGATCGAGAGGCGAAGCACTTAACCACTGCGCCACCCCGGCTCCCCGTATATATTTCTTAGGACGCCATCTTGAGTTAGGCACGTAGGCACGTAGGCACGTAGGCACGTAAAGGCCCTTGGAGCGAGCCGGACGAAACGGGACACTTCTGGATCTTCGAGCATGTTTAACGCAACCTCATTCCCAGGGGTCTTTATACAACTTTAGACAATGTTTTAGTTATTTAAAGTTAAGACAATGGTACAAAATTTACAAAGGCCGCCAAATACAAAATGACACAACGAACGCTCCATACCTTGCTGCCACTGTCGTCGTCCGAGTCAGATGATCCTCCGCTCGACTCGATAAACTCTGCGCTCTTGAACTTCTGGCTGTCCAAACTCTTTTTTGGGGAACCTTTCTTGTCAGGTTTTCGCTTGCTCTTCTCTTTGACGGGAGACTTCTTTGCACTGACACCAGTACTGACACTTGTACTATAATTGTAAACAAAATAGGAGTTCACATTGCACATTGGGTGATCAGGGCAAACATAGCGGAAAATACAGTGTTTTTATGAGAATCTGTTGTCAAATATTTTGTCCAAAATTATATGTTTGAAACATTTCGAAACCCAGAACTAAAAGGTGTATTCAAATATTTTGTTTATTAGATTTGAGGGCAAGACACATCTTGGAAACCTTGCAATCCCGGTTCACCTTTTTCTATACTTTTCCTTGTAATCTGATCGCGGATTTTAACAACAGATAAGTGGGCAATTCAAATCCAAACTGAGTGATTCATGAGATGCTTCCAGTCTTGAGATTTTATCAACAAAATCTTTTGCCATGTATCCTGAGTTCTGGGGTGGTAATGTTCCGGAAAAATATATTGTTGAACACAATACTGGACATAAGATTCTCATACAAACACTGTATTTTCCTCCATGTTTATCCTGATTAATGCAATAATAAAGAATAGGAAATATCACACAATGTGTGCACAGAAAAACTGATCACACTTGAGGGAAGAATCGCCACGTGGACAGTACGGCGGCGTCTCTTTCTGATCATTAAAAACATCACTGACCATAACAAAATAGATCTTTATCACGCGCAGTGGCCATTTTGTCTACAAACAATAGCCGTTTTGCACTTCCAGCCTCGTCTCTGCCTCGAGTGTGGAAGTGTAAGGAGGAAGGTGTTTATTCTCCTGCGACAAAACATGACCGCTGCATGCTCTGGCTGCGTGATAAAGGTCTATGAGACACTTTCAAGATCATGCACAATGTTTTTTCATATCTTTTGCCACCAGATGCACATGATCCTGAAACTGGTATATTAGCAGCCATGGACCACTATTTCAGGCTCTTTTGACCCCGTCAGCATGGCGTAGCTAATACATGATAGTATCTTATTCTCACCAGAAACTTTAAGCGGGAATTACAAGCACTTTTTAAAGGGAACCTCGGCTGAAAAACAATGCTTGCTCTCAAGTGTTTGTTAAGGATGCCTAAGTCTGTTTCTGTGTTTGTCTCCAGTAAATTGTACATTAGATATCATTTAGGCACTGATTTTGCTGTTGATAATTTCCAGCGCGCCGCCATCTTGGATTTTATGACGTCACAGTGTTGCCTCTATTGTCAGAAAACAATAGCTATTTTGTTGTGTAACAATAGGGCAAAACTGTGATAAATGTTATCTAGTGGATAAATGTGGATAAATGTTATCTGGTGTACAATTTACTGGAGACAAACACAGAAACAGATTTAGGCATCCATAACAAACACTTGAGAGCAAACATTGTTTTTCAACCGAGGTTCTCTTTAATAAAATAAATACAGAACGCTGAAGTATTAAAAAAACTTGATAATACATATTAATTAACCTTCCTTCACACGAAAAGCCACTTACGAATGAGGAAAGTTCCTCCACACGCAAAGCCTGCTTATATCTTGCTGTGCGGCAATAACGACATGGCGAATCAAAGGACAACACAAAAGGGAAACCGGAAATCTTGTGGCTAAAAATCAGAAGCACATTTTTTTTCTCGACTCGTTTTTCTGGTCTATCCGGCATTTTGTTGTTCATTTCTTAGCTAAAGTGCATATGACCTCTTGTCATGCAGTTATCATTGATTTAAAGGTCAAAGTGCATGTGATCCCTAGCCAGTTATCATTGATTTAAAGGTCAAAGTGCATATGACCTCTTGGCAGTTATCATTGATTTAAAGGTCAAAGACCTCTTGGCAGTTATCATTGATTTAAACGTCAAAGGTAAAAGAAGAAAACAAAATGACCGACATAGGAAAACCAATATTAGCGTCTGCCAGTTTCGATTATTAAGGAATCAAAATTCAATGACGCCATTTAAGTCACAAGTCGATTCTAGTTCCCTTTGTTCTGTATTTATGTTAGCTCCACTTATTAAAATATAGTTCAATAAGACTGCAAGGATCAAACATATAACGCCTGAAAAACAACTGAAAAAATAAACAAATTCAACGTTATGACCCAATTCATTTTCAAATCATTTTCAACTCAAGATTCAACAAGATTTTAACTCTTTACTGCACCCATAAGTGATTTGAAAACATGCAAACAGCAGTGCTGTTTGGTTGCTGAAAACTCAAGTTTCTCGGATAAATCAGGGTTTCTGGGAAAACCCCACCCCCCCGTTTCACCCTAAATTTAATGGTTAATCATTAATTACACGTGTATACCCAAGGGAGGGGTGGGTGGATAGTTTTTCTCACCTTGCGCCTGCCTCGTTCTGTTGTTTTTCTTTGTATTCTTTCATCTTCTGTTGGTACTTTTCCTTTTCAACTGCAGCTTTTTGTTCCCATTTCTGTACGGAGAAGAAATGAACGTCAACAATGATCAATCTATTTACCAGGACTGGACTGGTGAACATGGGGTTATTAAAAATAATATCACATTCCAGCTTGCGTTGTCTCGCGACGATTAATTGAGCTGTTTCACAGTGAGGGACACCCCTTTACGTTCCGGGCCGTAACAAAATTCCCTCACGCATTTCCTAATAACTTAGGCTTACTTTATATCTACGGAAAAGTAACTCGATAGGAGAACATGAAAAAAACCGGCATGTGTTACAAGCCGGAATCGAACTCGAACCCTCACTATCTTGGTTTCTAGTCATCTGTCCTATCCACTACACTACAAACTACAGTACGTTGGTCGAAAGAATCCAGACAAAAAACAACAAGAAGCCTTGAATATAGCAATTTTATGCAACTATGCACTAGGCAAACAATGATTCTAAGGGAAGAGGTCAAAACAATGGTACTCTGGCGGGACCCAATTTTGATGGAAGGGGGGTTGTACCCGGAACCCACCACCTATTTTGGCAAAATCTAGATTTTTGCCACAAATATCTTCTTGAATAAAATACTCATCGAAGAAGTAACTATATTTCTAGTTTCTACAGGCAGAGAAGAACGTGTATCTGCATTAAAATCAGGTGTTCCTATTTTACAACGCGAGAAAATCACCCTCGAAAAAAAGGGTAGGGGGTATTACCCGCCACCTCCCTTGACAAAATTGGGTCCCATTCGAAATCCATTGTTTTGACCTCTTCCCTAATGATTATGAAAAGAGAGATTGTTATTGCGTACCACGAGAAAACCTCGCCATTGTGAATAACATGCATGTTATCGGCCTATGGATTAATTCACCTCGGGCTATGCCCTCGTGCGGAACCCTGGGTGAACAAATCCCATACTCCCTCGCTCCAGGCCAATAACCTTCCATATTTCAACGCCACGAAGTAGGTTATTATCTTTATAATCCTTCAAATGATGTTTTACGGGAGCCCTTGCGGTCCACCAATCACGCACGAGAGAAAATATTTGATTGGTTAAAATTACTGTATCGTTCTGTTTTTTTAATTATATAGCTGTGTACAATCACCTTTTCTCTTAGTAATCTATTTAAATACTGTAATTAGTTGAATATTATCACTACCCGTCTCGATTAGCCATTGCTACTTGCGGGTTGGTGTTATCTTACGAATCCTGCACATAATATTACGTCATAAACAAGAGTGCCTCCCCCGGACATTCAAGTCGTTCAAGAAGGAAACTGACCGTTTTATCTGTTATCGTCTTCCACATCTCACCAGCCACTTTAGAGACTTCAGTGACACTGATACCAGGGTGCTTCTCCTTGATTTCCTGACGAGTGTCGTTCAGCCACAACATGTAGCCACTCATGGCCCTCTTGGGGGCGTTGGGATCTTTTTTCCTTTTCCCGCCTCTTTTGGTTTTTGTAGTCTCCACAAAGGTCTGCAAGACAGCAACAATAGGGTCGTTTATACGAGCGAAAATAAGACGCATCTTACATAAGACAGGAATTGGACCATTTATACGTTCGTGTCTTACATAAGACGCGAAGGATACGTATAAAGTGGGTTCACGTCTTACGCGCGAGTCACACAAGCCTGTGTTGACATAGCCAAGGGCTTTGTTGTTGTTATTGGGCTCCCTGTGTGGGATCGAGCATGCGCACATACTGTTCGTGTCTTACTTAAGACGCGTCTTATTTAAGAACAGATAAAAGCCCTGTTCTTACCTAAGACGCGTCTTAGATAAGAACAGCAATTTTGTGCTATTTATACGAGCAGTTCGCGTCTTATGTAAGACGCGTCTTATTTTCGCTCGTATAAACGGCCCTAATGGTTAGCGCGCGTGTGCATACACAACGCTTATAACCTAATCATTCTTAGACTGCACAACAGTCTCTTTCAGTCGAGCAACGAGTGGTTAGTAGAATGATTACAGCGAGGCCACGCGGCCAAAAATCCCCTTTTCACTGTCAGCGTAACTCTCCTCAATCCCCTTTTCCAAGACTGATTTTCTCGCTATGAAAGAGACTATTTTAGTCTACATAATTCATCCTTACCGCTGTTTTAGCTTTTTTCTTTGGTGATTTTTGCTTCTCTGTCTTTCGTTTCTTTTCTGGCTTTTCTTCGCTTTTCTTTTTTTGACTTTCTTCTTCCGACCCAGAGCCAGATCCACCCTCTGATGATGCGGATGCCTCGCTGTCAAACCTACAAGGAATGGCACACGATAAGATTGCTTACTGAAGTTGAGTCGAAACGGATACCACAAAATCTATTCTTAAGAAACATATAGAGCAATGGAATAACCAGCAGTCGTGCTTGGTTTTCTGCACTGAGATGCGTATAAAGTGAACACCAAATGTCTCTCGACAGTGCGTAAACGAACTTTATCATGGCTAACATCTACAGCAGGCATGACTAATTTGCGTATACATTGTCCACACAAGTGTAACATTTCTGCGTACACGCGAATTTGACGGAATTGGCCACTACCACTTACCGTTTGTCGGAGTAAAATAATTCGCATTGTATGTGCGAACAATTGTATATAATCGTGTGTACAGTGAAACTTGGTGTACTCGCAGAACATTTTGTATTTTGATTAATAATCGCAAAACGAGGTTACAGTACTTGAATGTGCTTTACGGAGCGACCAATATTTACCAGAATCCTGATAGACTACTTTTATTCGTGAATAGAGATTACTTCATAGCAAGTGCGGCGTACAGGTTTTGATTCACGAGTTGTGAAGTTTCAGAAAATGAACGAGCGAGACTTCGATCGTGTTCATTATACATCATACGAGAATAAATGATATGTTTAATACTTCAACGGCTCAAAGTTTTGATAAAAGTGTTTAAAATGTACCTTAGTTTTCAGTCAGATTCAATTCAGGTACTATCAGATTCAATCACATAGCGACGACGACGCTTTGTTGACTTTGGAGAAGTAGTAGTCAGCAATGACATCTCTCTGTGTGTCTTGCTAAGTATTTTTATTTTATTTTGTTGATCTATAAATTCATCTAAAGAGCAGTCACAAGAAACAAAGCGAGAAGAGCCTTCACAACCTTCAGTCATTTTTCAAAAGCAAACATACATGTAGAAGCCATTCGAGTGCCATTCACATGCACGAATCTCATTGGTTGAGTCACTGTTTTCTTGTTGCCGATTGGTCATATTTTTCACACGTGAAAAAGCTATACGCGATGGTGATTGGACGTATCGCTATATTTCACATGATATAATTTTTTACGCATGGGCTTTATGCAATGAAATTCTCGTGATACGTATAATAAATCTCTTCCCGTAATAAATAAAAAAATAAAATAAAAAATGCACAACTTTATGTACGTGTATAGTCTTCTAGTTGACCCTAGGAAGAGTCTACTAATCGGGAACACGAAATCCTCAGTTGAGTTGGAATTTAGGTTGGTTTTTGAAGAGGGGGAAAACCGGAGAACCCGGAGAGAAACCCTCGGAGCAAGGGCGAGATAACAACAAACTCAACTCACATATGACTGAGCCGGCCCTGCTTTTCATGGCCAAGCGAAGCTTGAGGACAAGTCAAATTTCCTTTACGTAGTAGGTGGGGAGCGGTTCGGTTAAAATTAATGAAAACTCGTATTTGTCATCAAAACACAAACAATGACCAAAAATAATTTATTTATTTATTTACAACATTTGGGCGGAAGCCACGGGAGTAAAGCAATAATAAAGGACTTGCTCCCAGTCTAGAAAATCGTCGACAAACATCTCGTGTATCCCTCTCACTGCGCCATGGCTTGTCGTTGTCCGGTTTTAATTTGCGCGCTTGTATTGCTCACCGATCACTCATGTCAGAACATTTCTGTTTGGAATACCTCAAATATACAGGGTCTTTTGGTAACTTGTAATTCGTATATTCTGCTATTCGTATTAATAAGAATTAATATGTTAGCAGCCCAATAACTTACTCTTCCTTGATATCTTGATCATCGCCTGCACTATCAGGAGCAAACGACTCGTCATCAGAATCTGAAAAGGAACACAAAACACACTTGTGTGATAAAAAAAAAGGGAGATAAAAAAAAGGGAAGCAACCTTATTTAATGTCGGTGACTCGTGACAGTCTGGTGAGACTGATAAACTTGAGGACGACGTGGGACCTACGATTTTATCCGAGAAGACGTGGAGGTCTAACCATTTGCAGTTCAAGGAGCAGATTGTTTCAGAAAGGAAGCACCTTCTACTCAGTTAATTTAAGACCCTGTATGTACCGACCAAGGGCCAACATTTCCGTAAAACATCGTAAAACATTGTTTTATAAAACATGTTTGATTCGTTTGGACAGCATCGTAAAACTTTGTGACCACCATTTACTTGATGAGGTGTAATATCATGTTCGATGGCTGTAAGAATTTTCTTGAATTCTTCATGACTCATTCGCATCATTTCGCATCGCCTTGTTTTTCCTCTTTTACTTGCATCATCATCGAGTTCTTCTAGCAGTAAAGGTCAGTAAAGCAACAGACAGACCGCATTTACGTACTCTCAAGCGAGCCGCCATCTTTGTTTTGATGCTTTCTAGTGAGGCGCGAGTTGAATTATGGGTTGGTTTCAATCCCAGGATACATTTCGCAAACAATGTTTTATAAAACATTTTTTATCCGTTTGGCCACCCCGTAAAACATCACAGCTTCTTGTTCAAACAATGTTTTACGCAATGTTTTATTCGTTTGGACGGGGCTTAAATCTTTTACACGTGTATTTTACAATTGTTTTACAATTGTTTTACACTGTTTTGAGGTGAAGAAACAATGACCAAACTTGTAAAATACGCGTGTAAAAGTTTTATCGAATTAGCCCCAGGGTTTTGAACCCACGACCTCCCACACGTCAGACATCAGCTTAACCACTGAGCTAACCGAGAGGCGGTGATTAAAGGGAAGCTTGTGTTATTCAAGCTATGCTGTACACTTTCTCTTACAGCACTTTTTACTCACATGCGACTTTCGGCCCAAGCCCTTTTTCAAGTATTATTTGGTAGTGACCAATTAAAGGTAAAGGTATTCATTTATATAGCGCAAATTATATTTCAATATATTCCAATGCACTTCACTAGGTTATTATTGTGATACGGACTGCTACTGTAGCGCAATGTGCTGCCGTGCAGTCTACAATCATGAGTGATCGTTATTCCCCCAGAATACCGGGCTGTTGTGTCGGGAGACAATTCCCTACTTTTTCTCAACATAACACGACTTCTTTCACGTCGTATCGTATCGTCACGTCGCACTCTAGAAGAGGAAGGAGACAAGGCCAACGACTCATACACAGGGGCCCAAGGACGCGGCTGGGATTCGAACCTCCCACACTCTAGACTGTGCTCTAACAGCTGAGCTAACCAGTGAGACTGGTCCCCGGGGGGGTACTCCGGTTTGTGACGTATTATGTATGTGCCGCCCGGGTGGGTCAGGGTTTTGAGCTTGGTTTGGGCAGGTAGGGTCAGGGTTTTGACCTGATTTGGGCAGATCAGGGTCAGGATTTGAGTATAATTTGGGTTCAGTCAGGGTCGGGGTTCAGGTTTTTCTAGGCAGTTAGGGTTCAGTCCTTTTTAGCTACTATGTCAAAAAAGACATTCTGTTGCCGCATTTTGATCGCCTGCCCACATGCAAGCACTGAGGTTCCCATACATCGTGACGCCGCTAATTCGTACTTCAATACTTATCTATGTACTTCATCTGCTGATTTGTTTACCCAATGACACGTCCCGACTTGAAATGTTCCGTATTTTGCATGCAATCCCGGTACGCGGTATACCAGCTGGGGTATATAATCCGACCGTGTTTTGAAAACAAATTAAAGAAGGGGCAATCAGGTTTTTTTTTCCCCAAAAGGGGGCAATCAGGGTTTTGGAGCTCGGATTGGGTCAAACAGGGTCACGGTTTGAGCCTCTTGGCCTCACATACATACCCATTTTTCATGTAAGTACTCCCCCCCCCCCCCCCCCCCCCCGGGACTGGTCCCTTCAATGGCAAACAACAGAGCACTTTATAAGTTATTCAAAACAAGTTTTGAGCCCTAGTCACCGTCGTCCTCTGAATCAGAATCATCTCTCATCGCCGCCTCTGCCTTTACCGCCTCCAGGTAAGCATCGTGTTCATCCTCATCTGAACCCATCAAGTCATCATCATACTTAGCGTCGGCTCCTTTCGACTTATGCTGGGAGACAAAAGTAAAGGGGGTGTTTCAATGGCTTATATGCACTTTGACAATGATAAGAAAGTCACAATGCAGATTGAAAACAAAGCGTTCCAAATGAAGATTATTTGAGCCAATTAGTTTTGAGTACAGTACAATAGCATTTCAACTGGGAGTAGTTTTCAAGTCAGAGTTTTTCAATGAAGAAAGTCATGTGGCTATGGTAAGATTAGTAAGTTGAAAAGCTTTGTTTTCATGCTGCATTGTGACTTTCTTCTCATTGTCAAAGTGCATATAAGCCCTGGCTAATTATATTTCTTACGAAGAGACTAGAGGCCATAGACAAAGGATTCCGGAATAAAAAGTTGATTTGATTTATTTGTTATGGTGTATTGGCCGTTCGAAGTTGCCCAAAAACGTGTCTTGGGTTGCCTGTGGACAAAAATCAAGCGCATGAGAGCGCTTTTCAAAATTGGCACTGGGTCTAGTTTTGACGTCATCAACAGAATACGTTCGATGCGCCATTGCATTAAAGGCTTGCCGAATAAAGCTCTCCTAAACGTTTAGCGCGATATTATCATCTTTCTCGGTTATCTATTCAATCATTTTGCAAATAAGCCAACGCTTTATACCCGCGAAGAGACGTGTTCTGTTAATGACGTCACGTTTTATTCTCGTCCCAGTCTCCGAACGTGCGCGGAAATTATTCTACATTTGTAAGTTTAGTCGCTAAAAAAATTATGAAAACATTTTTATTTTAAACTTTTGGATTTTTTTCGCTACCTTTTAAGGTCTAAGCTGTCAAAAAAGCATAGCTGTTTAATGCATAGTTAAAAACTGTAGCAACATATGAGAAAAAATTAATGCCTTTTGTTAAGGTGCTACTACAAACGAAATTCGACCATTTTCTTTCCTACTTTTTTGTCTTCCAAAATGACACAGTGTCGAAAATATCCAAATCAGTGAAAAATATTACCAAAGGGCCAAATTAAACTATGAATTTTGCATAGAGTTTACCATCGAAATCACGTCCGCCATGAAGTGTGTTCCTGTACGTTATTTTCTCAATGTGACGCTCTTGTAAATGCATATTTCCATTTAAAACTTCGTTCTTTCCTTTCCATTTTGGAAAAAATGTATAAACATGTACATGTACTTCACTTATAAGTTCGTGCGAAATGAAGCCCCGCATGTTGCTATGTTGAGAAAATTACGTCACGTGCGCTGGAAATTAGCTCTGTCACAGGAACGGGTCCGGGTAATTAATGGCAGACATGAAATCTTAGGATTCGGATCCTAATAAATAAGACTTCATGATATCAAAAAACGGTTAGGGCAGTAAAAAATATAGCAACTTTACTTTAGAAATATGCAATATCACTACCTAAAAAATTGATCGTAGTAGCACTTTAAGCACATGTATGCTACCACCTCTGGCTCTACAATCAAATGATGAAACATCTACCTTTCCTGTATTGTTGATACGCAGTTTCTTTTCACGAACAAAGTCAAACAATTTCCCATATTCTTCTCTGTAAGTAAAAACATAAAAAGGAAACTTGTCAATATGTGAAAATAAACTCTTGGGTCAAAACCCTCCCTTCCCACAAGAAATTATTGCACACAAATCCCACTCACACAACTGTCACATGGAAGTGTGACACTAAGGGTGTGACACTAACAGTTGTATTTTAAGGGTGTCTTTATGCTAAAAACACGACATCACATCTGGAATGTGTCTTTGTAAACAACAGTGTTCTAGCTAGCCCAAATAAACAAGCACTAGGAAAACAAGGAGGGTGCTACAGAAAAGGACGGCAGTTGGAAAAACGAGAGGGTGGAGCACCCTTTCATTTAGACCTAGCTGTTTCACAACATCAAATTTCACAGACACAGTGTAGCCCTTAGAGACCCACTACGTCTACAGTAATAATTAAGTAATTATTGCAGTGTCCTTGACATTTTTTTGGGAGCACAATGATGTCAAACGTTGAACGAAGCACCATACAAAATACCTTTCGATGCTGCTGAAGACAATGACACTGCCAGACTTGGTTTGCACCTCAAAGTCAAACGATCGACTCGGGCCACCTCCTCCACCTGCCACACGGGCAAAGTTGACACAAGCAATCTCATCAGATCGCACATGAACAGGTGGCTTGTGGACAAAGATGAAGCCTCTCTCCAACGGATACAACAGACCACTGCCTGCACGGTGTGAGCATGTGATGCAGCTAACTCCCTGGTGGCTGTGAGACATAGAGAAATGGTCAGATACGACAGGGGTTTCATTAGCTAACTTCCTGGTGGCTGTGAGACATAGAGAAATGGTCAGAAACGACAGGGGTTTCATTAGCTAACTCCCTGGTGGCTGTGAGACATAGAGAAATGGTCAGATATGACAGGGGTTTCATTAGCTAACTCCCTGGTGGCTGTGAGACATAGAGAAATGGTCAGATATGACAGGGGTTTCGTTAGCTAACTCCCTGGTGGCTGTGAGACATAGAGAAATGGTCAGATATGACAGGGGTTTCATTAGCTAACTCCCTGGTGGCTGTGAGGCATAGAAAAATTATCAGATATGGGAGGGGTTCATGTAAGCAGGCTGTGGTTCATGTAAGCAGCTGCTATTGTTGTAGTATATGGTGGCTAAAATAAACATATTTTGATATCTCTATCACCTATCTTACATTTTCCCACCCCTTCCTCAGTATGTAATGAAACCCCTGTATGGGTTAATTGGTAAGGGCAAAATCCTGGTCAAGACCATTTAGGACATTACCATATAGCTATTTCGCAATATTTGTCAGTACCTCAACTTATAATTCCCAACTTTACCCAAATTCAGTGACCATCCGTATTTTTCTCAAAGGTGTCAAATGTCAAATTCAAAGTTTGTTTCTTTCTCAGGATGATGGGGTTGCATTATGTCACAAGTGGTTGGAAAACTGAAGGCAGTTATGGTCCAAAGTTTAACCATGGTTATACTATGGATATTAATGCTAACTATTATGGTTAACTTCTGTTAGGATCTGTAAATTTTGAAGTACTCTGTCTTGCTATTTCACAGAACATTCTTGCTACTTGAAAACTTATTGAAGACAATGTGCAAAAGTGGCATTATTGTCAAACATGTGTCATCTTGTGCAGGTATGTTAGTGGGTGAAGAGCGACATTATACTATAAGGTTAAATCACGTATAAAGCTCTCCACCTATTGGATTAATTCATCCAAGCCCAATATGGCAAAAGTTGAGACTTCAATAATGGGAGAGACTGAAGGTGAAGTCTAATATCAAACGTTTAGACAAAAATATATTCCATACTGGACGAGGATGAATCCTATGTGTTTTACTACACCGAACAAATAATCCTCCAATCAATAAACATCATAGCGCAAACAGCTCATGTGAACTGTCCATTAGGTTGCCGTCCTATATGTATATGGGTATATCGTAAAACATTGGGTTGGCACATGATCCTAACAGACATAATTATTTGACTGGATGACTATTTGTAAGGTATAATAATATTTGATGTCGATATACCTCTTAAATGTGCCTGGTACCGTAATTTTTTTCCCAACCATGGCTTTCATCAGCCTGCTTATTATCTCATACACAGGACCACTCATTTCTTGGGTAATTTTGTTATCATATCTTTCCTGGAGCTCTTCTCTGCAAATAAATACCATCAGACAAAGAATGTAGTAAGTCTTCAAATTATGGAAAATAACATTCACAAGCTTGAGTAAAAATTGATTTATCAGGAGTGAGGAGTATTGATTCTTGCTATAAATACTGAACTACCTGTACAATGTAAGTTTGCAACCAATCAAAAACAAACAACAAAAAAGGTTTCTGGCTAGGGCTGTGCCAACAGTTTCAGAAATGACCATTATCATGAAATATTTGGGGCCATAGGGCACATACTTTGACTACAAGCAGAGCCCTTATGAACAAAGGGTTTCTTAGAAATTGACCAAAATAACCCATAGAACAATTATTGAGATATATATTGCAATGATGGGTTATTTGACACATTGAGCAAAATTCTAAGCCAAAAAATTGCAAACAATATTTATCCATCAGTTTTCAGATTTGCAACATCTTGAAATGTATAAAATGTCTGGTTGTTTACCATTTATATAGAAGAACCTATTGGTTTTGAGTTTATACAATATATGGAACACAAATATATCCACTGGAACATTTTGTACAAGTTACAAGAGTGTGTTCCATTTACACAGAATACCTGAAGCTTGACAGAAAGTCATGAAAATCACCCCAGCACCTGGAACTGGTGTGGAAAATGGAGGTATGTGGAACTGGAATGAGGAGATCCTTTTGAAATGCTCCAACCAGGTTCTTCAGACAATCCGTTCAGTTTGGGATTTTTTCAGTTGGATGAACCAAACTACAATGTAGTGTTTTCCATTTACCTTTCAATCAAAATGACTGGAATTTCTGTGTAAATGGTAAACCAGTCTCAAATTATTCAAAAATGCATATTAAACCTTTTGAATGCTTTCTGAATACAAAAATATGTGTGTACATACATGTACTAGATGGTAGCTTTAGAGCGGATTTCAATTGAGTGTCAGAAGTGTTTTGGTTTTGCATTTACTAAGCTCTCCAATTGGCTGAGAAAGAAAACCCACCAATCAGAATCCAAAGTAAAACCAAATGCAAATTGGTTTTGGTTTTGCTTTGGTTTGTCATTGGCTCACAGGGAAGCCATTTATGAGTTACTTGCATTAATTGTGATTACTCGCTCCTATGATTGGCTGGCTGTGGGTTACTAATTTGCATTTGGTTTTACTACACTCAACTGAAAACCGCTCTAAGACAACTGACCCTTGTTCTTACTCTGAAAGGTTTAGTGTGACATCAAACTCCACATTTTTATCAAACCGTGTGATAAGGAATGGGTAGCGTGTCTGTCCCTGTTTGATAGGTGGATCCATGCTCACCTGAAGAAAGTCAAACAGGGATTTTATTAGAAGGGGGTCAGAAACGCCGGCTGTGGTCATGTAAGCCTGGGGGGTACTCAACAAAGTTTTATACGGGGAGGCTCCACCCTAAGGTCCAAACCCTTACCCTTTTATATACTATTTTTGACAGAAAAGGTAACCCTTTCATATACCTTTTACTAAACTTTTCACTTGAGTAACCCGTTAAAATACTTGAATGAATCAGCCGTTAGGTGCGGCTGTTCGAGATATTTTGAAAGGCCCTTTTAAATACCTAAATGACAGTTTTCCCTACCCTTTTCTATACTTAACTCATGAAATTCCTACCCTTTTATATACCTCCAGCCTGAAAAGGTAACCCTTTCGGCCGAAGCCTCCACGTATAGTCCATTATAGGGAGTACCCCCCCCCCCCCCGGCATGTAAGTGCTGGCTTCCATGGTAAACTACATGTACATGCATGATGGCTAAAGTATTTTTATATCTCCACCTCCTATATATCTTACATTTTCCAACCCCTTCCTCAATAAAATTTAATAATGAAACACCTGTTGACTACTACATGTATGTTTATTAGTAGATTTAGATTTAGCAAGAAATTCAATTTCAATGAGTCATAGAAGAGCACTGCTTATTCATTCTGAAAATTACTATCAATGAATAAACTTGAATGGGAAAACAAAATATTATTCAAGATATGTAGAGTTCCAGATATAGAACACACTTTTTAACCATATATACTGCTGAGGCATGTTAATATATACTGCTGAGGCATGTTAATACATACTGCTGAGGCATGTTAATAAAAAGGGGTCTTCCATTCTAAGACCCCTTTTGTGTTAACATGCCTGAACTTGTGTCACCTAAACTTTAAAGTGGCAGTGTTTCTCATAGCCTGGGAAACCAGCCGACTCTTATCGCTCCCCACTCGCAAAAGAGACGTCTGGGAAGTGAGGCAGAAAATGCCATACTGATGATGTAGCAGATAGCCGTTTCATGATGCATAAATTAGTTGCAATTCTCAGAAGCTGAATGCGAACAACGGAGTTCTTTTCAAGGAATATAACTACTGAGGCTGCTCGTTTGCTTGTCAGTGGATCACCGTCATGAACAACCATGAAATTCAAGCCTATATATTTAGTGTGTGTTGGTAGCTCGCTTGCTTCGTTCTTTCAGCGGCTCGGCCCGGTCAAGAGAATTTGTCCTATGGCTGTGTCAAAACATAATAGTTGTTTATAATTTCAAAACCTACACATAACACAGCAGGCCACTTTTCAAGCCAGCTCTTTTGTCAGGTCAGTAGCCGAAGAGGTTATACTACCGAGGCTGCCCGTTTGCTTGGGTGATTGATTCATTCACACTTGGTTCGTGATTCATAGCACACTTACATGTAATTATGTTTATTCATAGCCCAGATTCACAGTCTGAACGATTTATCCGCCGCAACAACAACTCATCCAGTGTTTTGTGATAGCTCAGTGTAAGTAGGTTTACTGATATGAAATTATAAACAACTATGACAGTAGACAGTACCTTTCTTGTAAATGTTTTGACAGTACGACATTTCGCTTTACTAGCCGCTGAAAGAACTCAGTCTGCAAAGGAGCCAACAACAGCACTGGCACACGCTAAAGAGGCTTGAATTTCATGAGTTATTCGTGACGGTGATCCACTGCCAAGCAAACGAGCAGCCTCGGTAGTTATATTCCTTGAAAAGAACTCCGTTGTTCGCATTCGGCTTATGAGAATTGCAACTAATTTATGCATCGTGAAACGGCTATCTGCTACGTCATCAGTATGGCATTTTCTGCCTCACTTCCCAGACGTCTCTTTCGCGAGTGGGGAGCGATAAGAGTCGGCTGGTTTCCCAGGCTATGTTTCTCAAGGATTTGATGGATTAAATGTGCTACGTGGCAAAAGAATGTGCTCTTCCTACATGTATATACCGGTATTCAGTTTCAGTTTCAGGTACTTATTTTGAAAGGAAATACCCTCAAATGCCATTTTTATCTGACTAGGTGCAAAATCTCAACATCAAAAACAAAGAAATTATGGGATAGATCTCAGACAAAGAAATTATGGAATGCAAAGGCCACAAAAGTCAGAAACAGGTATTAATTTTACTCTTTAAATAAAACACTGAAAGACTAGTTACTACTCTTTAAAGCTAAAAGTTAGATTCAACACCGCTTGGGACACCCGCTGGTCATTTCTACTGTATAACTACTAAGTAGTAAATGTTGTTTAGTTAAGTGCGTTCGACTGAGATTAGTATGCGTTCTCATTATGTACATGTACGGTCAAATTATTCTAAGATGGGGAAAGCAGTCGGTGGGGCAAGAGGGCCGGGTTAAAATTTGTCAAATTCTCTTTAAATCGCCACCAGAGAATAAGAAGAATATCAACTACTCTTCCAAGCAGGTTTTTATAGAAATACATGTATTCCTTTGGTATTCCCTGAACTGCGTACAACATATGGCTTGGAAAAGGATTGAACAACAAAGCCAAAAGCAGACTGACACAAAGCAACTTATTTACACCATACTGGTGGCAGCGAGATCAGAGACCACAAGTGCACAAGCTTCTGTGCATGTCCTGTTTTACTCCTCTCCTCCTTCAGCGATCATTGAGAAGGTCTTATTTTGTTGCTTTACTTCTCAATTGTTTTTCTAAATATTCTGACTATGGCACAACAATTGATCTCACTCTGCTACAATTATACAGATCTTGCAGCTAGTGCCAAGATTTTGAAATGTTTATAGTTTCCATGGTCAAAAAGAGCTTTGATACTGTACACAAAGCTATGACAGCAGTAAAAAATACAAAAAGCATGCTGACTTAGATATTATTTCAGCAGCACTTTAGAGTTTTTGTGCATTTTAATTTATCCTGTGTCTTGCTTCCTTTCTATTTGCCAGGCCATTTACTATTTGCTCACAACTGCTAGCAAACTAGCCAGTGATCGATCGATCGCAAGGCCAGGGATTCTGATTTTAATTATCCTAACTAAATAAAATGTAGGACTTCCAATATCCTTTTTAAAGGTATTGGTACACGTTATCCAAAGAAAAAATGTGCAGCCAAAAAAAAAGAACTAAACAAATGCTAACAGCATGAAGTATTCCCAGGTGGTCGCCCATCCAGTTACTAACCTCGTCCGATCGGGCTTAACTTGGGTGATCGGACGAGACTGTGGCTTTACTGTCTGAGCTAAACTGCCGAAGGCCACAGATCTATGCTTCACTTGTCATGCTCAAAGGTTTCATTATGAGGCTCTAGGGTGTTGCTCAGTGATTCGTGAAGAGAAAATAATAAACTGAATTTACCCCTGAGCCTCCACAGCCATTCTCTCATAAAACACTTCTCTTTCATGGATATTTATATTCCATTAATACATTTTCTGTTGGAATGCCATAAATATATGGCCCAAGTACAGGCTACATACAGCTTCTTGTTTCATTAGCAATCACAAAAATATTCCCAAAGGTAGCATTAAATTAAAAGTATCAAATACTTCCCACATTTCAGGAGGTGGGATGTATGTACATTTAGAATCAAATATGTACCTATAGAACATGCCCATGTTGTCTTAGCTTATGATAAAGCAGTAAAGAAAATACCATATTTTATAAGTAACAATAATTATTAGATAAAGATGTAGCAGAGATGTAGCTATTTGTTTAGATGACTAGGCCAAACAGACAATCATGATAACTTATTGATCCTACAATGTAGTTGCTTGTTACAGTTTCATATTTAAAGTTTTAAATATTTGCTGCTTTCCATAGTTGGTTCAATGTTAAAAACAGCCTTGCTATTAGAGCAGCTTTCGATTGGGTATCAGAAGTAATAAGTGATTGCTTTGGTTTTGCATTTGCGTAGCTTTTCTTTCTGCCTTGAAAAAAATGTTTTGTAGTTACTTACTTACTTACAACATTTGGGCGTAACGCCACAGGAAACAAGCAATAGGACTCAAGGTCCCCTACGAGGCTTGTCTCCGCCATGTCAGTGGACCTACGATTTTACGGCCTTATCCGAGAAGGTCTAACCATTTGCAGTTGGTTCACAAAGGCAGCACCTTCTACTCAGTTATTTTAAGACCCGGAGTGTTGGTCCGGCCGGGGTTTGAACCTGCGACCTCCCGCTCGACAGAACGGAGCTTAACCACTGAGCTAACCGGGAGGCGGTTATCAGCCAATCAAGTTATCAGCCAATCCAGTTATCAGCCAATCAAGTTATCAGCCAATCAAGTTATCAGCCAATCAAGTTCTGAACTAAAACCAAACATTGTTTTGGTCTGTCAGGCAATCAAATTTTGTTTTAGTGAGTTGGCTAAAGTGAACAATCTGCACCGGAAAAAAGTGGTCGGTAAGTGGTCGGTAAGTGGTCGGTAAGTGGTCGGTAAGTGGTCGGTAAGTGGTCGGTAAGTGGTCGGTAAGTGGTCGGTAAGTGGTCGGTAAGTGGTCGGTAAGTGGTCGGTAAGTGGTCGGTAAGTGGTCGGTAAGTGGTCGGTAGGTGGTCGGTAGGTGGTCGGTAGGTGGTCGGTAAGTGGTCGGTAAGTGGTCGGTAAGTGGTCGGTAAGTGGTCGGTAAGTGGTTGGCCGACCACTTTTTTTTGGTGCAGATTGTTCACTTTAGCCGTGAGAGTTACATGTATCCATGACTGTGTTAACTTTTCTTCATGATTGGTCCAGGTAAAATGTAAACCCAATCATGAATTACTTCAATCAGTTCATAATTAGCTCATTGTCTTGTTACTTGTTCCTGTGATTGGCTCTGTAATTACTTTGGTTTTTCAACACTCAATCGAAAACTGTCAATATTCAAGAGGATACTACAGTGCCAATAAAACTCTTACCACGAAGAACATGTGGTCCTTGTGCGGCAACAAAAATAGCCTCAGTATGGTGGCATAAGGAATTTTGTAGTCATATGTTTTACCATGGAGTTGCATGAATGAAGGGAAGACTTTCATTGTGTAGCGACCCCTGGAAGAAATGAAATGTGTGATAAATATTGTTGAAATCATTTATCTATCTTTATGGGAGTTATAGGGGTGAAAAATGCTAACTATTATGCAAAAGGAATAATAATAATGAATAATGAAGGAAGCCATTTCAATGTGATATTATCATTTGCTGATTGATAGACCACTCTATCAGTTATAAATTGCAAATGATGAGTCCGTAGAACTTACTCCATAAAAAAATATGAGACCCAGTCTGACCATAAGAATGAGTCATAAAACCCAAAAATACTGAGTCCCTGAACGAGATTAAAATCAAAATTTGTCAGAATTTTAGAAAGTGTCTGTAATATATTTAGCATCATTAGCTGCACACATTTGGCCACTAGAGTTAAATTGGCAGGTCTTACTAATGCTTTGCAATGGATCACCTTTGATCACATGGCATATACTGTATATACATGTATGCATCACGTTTTAGGATTTTGTTTTGAGTGTACATGTAGTGAAATTTGTTAGTACTAACCTAAACCGCGACACCTAAGGCATAATCATGTGATGTTGACTGTGATGCACAATGTAAAAAAAATTAAAGAGGGAATTTATCTAGCCTAGCTAGCCACATTAATTAAATTTGGCTGTTGTGCATCCTTGGGGAAGCATATCAAAAAATAAATTGCAGAATCCAGAGGTAACAAAATCACTGCTCTATGATGTCATAACCTACCTTGGAGTAAGACAAGCGACATCTGGTATGGTAACAATTGCATCTCCTGTGATCTGAATTATATCAGCCTTGGACATCACATGTTCATGGAATGTCTAGCAAAACAAAGAAAACCTAATATTACAAAAAATACAATATTTGACTCTCGAAATTCAAGAACAACTTTCTGGACACAAAAAACCTTATTCTTTAGCTACTATTAATCAAAGGGCTGTGTGCAACAAGGGCATAAGTGCCTCCTGATCACATTCTAAATTCTCCCTTAGAAAACAAAGAATTGGAAGGAGAATTTTGATTATCTATCCTACAACTTACAGTATGACTGCTGTAACCAGGGCCACTTAAACAACGAGAACTAAGTACATTGCAGTATTAGAAAAAAAACACTCCTCCACTCATCATGACAAGTGCAAAATAGCATCGGGCAAGCACGAAAAAATTGTGCTTTTCAATCAGGCAAGTGGAATGGTATTGCTTTGAACCCTGAAAAAAAAATTGGCCCAACAAATGCATTTTGCAAGATTGCAAGTGTAACTGTTATCACTGCATGTAAAACAAAAACTAAAATGATTCAATAAAAGTAGACACACTATCACAAATATTAACTTGTCTTGAATTGATATCCACCTGATTCATGCCATTGCCATGTTTAACCCAAAGAGGATAAAAAAATGTTTGTTCTTGTGTACACAAACTTGAAACCCTTCAATGCAAGGCTGTGTAACTATGCAAAATGTGATTATAATGCCCTTGTCTAAGCTTAATTCTAGAACACCCAGTGAGAAAATAATTTGGGCAAGTATAATTTGGAATCACTTAGAGGACAAGTGGGCCTTGATTTTTTTTTCTAACTCTGCATTGCAAAACGAAAATAAAGCATTCCAACTTGCAATTGCAAATCCTAGCATATCCATGCAATGTTCTTGACTGAAAAGACTTCAATTCAGAACTAGTTCACAAAATTTGCCTTTTACCAGATAGAAGCTCAAGCAAGTTTGAAATGCTTTGTCTTGTACTGGACACTGATTGGATCACATAACTGCAAGTTGGAATGTTTTGTTTTCATTCTGCAATGTGACTGATTCTCATTGTATAAGTGGCCCTCATGGTTACAGTAGCCACACATGCAGTAAAGTGTGCCTCGTGACAGCACAGCAAAAGGATGTGATCACCAATATGATGTAGCTTACAAGGTTACATTAATTTTGGATGTGGTTTCATAAAATATCCTTTTTTTTTGGGATTTACAAAATTTTCGGGCAAAATGCTATGGTAAACTACTTAATAAAAATTCTTATTCACCGAAGTGGAGGTGAATAATGGTGGATATTTACCAAGCTGCTTTGGCAAGATAAATATACACTGCTATTCACAGACACTGATGAGAATAATTGTTTTAGTACAGTACTGTGCAAAAAGATTTTTCGTGAAGGGAAATTTCCCATTTGAAAAGGGATATATCCCTTTGGGGAAATATCCCCTGTGAAAGCTTCGAAAGTTTATCTGAACAGGGCTATTAATAAATATGACCACACAGTCGGGTAAACATACCTAAACGAAAATCTGCTTGAACGGCAAAATAAACGATTAACGAATGGCCAACAAATGCTTTATTAAACGTTGGAACGATTTCTCAAAATGTTTGAATGGTCAGTAAAAAAAATAGAACAGGCACGCTCAATTTTTGAACGATTTCCTGCAGACATTCGAACAGCTTGATGTAAGCGTTCGAATGGTCTGATAAAAAAAACTGATTGCCCTGAACGTCTGAACGACTTGCCCTAAACATTCGAACGACTTGCCCTAAACGTTCGAACAACTTGCCCTACACGTTCGAACAACTCAACATCACTAAGTGATGAAGTCAAAATCTGCAAAAGTTTGATGTGGTTCTTGCGATGTCACGCTAATTAATTGCAGACAACATGGATTCAAACCATTCTTCCCACCAGGTGGAAACTGTTCAGATACGTAAATGAAGTAAAAACTTTCAAAACGTTTGATTCTGTAAGCATCTCGATTTCTAAAAGAAAATTTTATCTGTAGAGAATATTTCAGTGGTGTGATCTCAAAGCAAAACAAACACTGCAGAGTCATTGATTATTCAAATCAGTTTGTGGAAAATGTCACACTTCTGTGGCGTGGAATTCAAGTTTATCAGATGAACTAAAAACACCAAACCAGCGCTGGGATGGTGTTTTGTAATGCGATCCTGTCTTTAGGTGACATAATGCACAAATGTCAAGATTTTCCGTTAGAACGTTTTTAGTCCTTCATGAAAGCTCCAGAGGCTTCGATTGAGTAATGGATTGAGGGCATCGCTCGAACGGATTGTTTGTATAGATTGCTCAACCTCGTGACCAGGGCACCATCTTGGATCTGACCGAGAAGACCCTGGTCACGAGGTTGAGATTGCTTGCTTGCTTTTATAAATGGCAGTGTTTAAAGCTTTTATAAATGGCCATGTTTGGATAAACTCTTGAAGCTTTTGTAAACAGCGGTGTTAGGATAAACTCTTGAAGCTTTTATAAACAGCGGTATTAGGATAAACTCTCAAAGCTTTTATAAATGGTTGTGTTAGGATAAACTCTCAAAGCTTAATTTATAAACGACTGTGTTAGGATAAACTCTTTAAACTTCTTGTTGTTTCAGGTGCCATTAGGAATTCAGATTTCAAGTACAGTGTATTTCCCTTAGGGGAGATTTCACTTCACTTCATATCAAAAGGGAAATATCTCTTTTGAAGAAATATCTCCTAAGGGAAATATCTCTTTTCAAAAGAGATATATCCTTTTTCAAAAAGGAAATATCTCTTTTGAAGAAATATCCCCTAAGGGAAATTTCTCTTTTGAAGAAAGAGATACAGTATATCCCCTAAAACTTCTGCCAAAAGGGAAATGTTCTTTTTTCAGGGGATATATCTATTTTTCAGGGGATATATCACTTCACCCGTTGAAATCCTTTTGCACGGTACTGTACATTGTATATACCACACTGCAAGTGAATAGCCAGCACCAAATAGTTGTTTTAATTTCTGTCAAATGGACAAAAACTTGCACGAGGTGATCGCTGCTTTGCTCGGAGGTGAATATGGAATCATATTCACTGTTTGAGTAGCCAATCAGAGCGTGCGAAAAACGATATTCACTGGTGGGCAATTCCACGTTGCGGACATTACATTCAGAGACCAAAAATCAGATTACAAATGCTTCCCAAACTTAATTTAAAATAGCTGTGCTGCTTAAATTTATACATAGCACACCTTAAAGACCCTGTGTCCAAGCCCATGGTGCTTTGCGCCAATGTTATGATTAGTTTGTTTATCAACGGCCGCATAAATTAAAGGCCAGCTTTTAGGCGAACTAAAATGCTCTCGATTGTTTATAAGTTTCATAAAAGAAGTACCCATATACTTTGGATAACGAATTTCATAATTTCTACCGGATTAGAAACCCAATCGAGCCCACGAATTTTCTCCGGATGCTTTGAATATGATTTTAACAGTACTCGGCAGGAAGCCAGTTGTTCTGTCTTTAGATTCTAATTAGGTTCACGAGTGCGATTTTTCACAACTCTACAAGCAAACACATACTCTTGCTACCTTGTTTTCATGTTTCCAGTATTGCTTAGCTGTATTTGAAGATCTCTACTTTCCTTGCGAATGATATATTTTGAGTGTAAAATGAAATGTCGACTCGTACTCGAGTCAAACTCACAGCGAAGTAACAGCTGAACTCGGCAGATTGGACTTTGACCCGCGATCGTAGTTTTGGTAGCAAGACTTTCTGGACCTACTGGAGGATGGAAAAAAAGGTTAAGGACATTGCTTTCTCTGCTAATAAAAATGTAAAACATATACAGATACGTCGTAACGCCTCAGTGGAGCTTAGCCATGCGAAATTATAATTACGAATGATCTTGATGCCAGAAGTGGTTGCATGCTTTGTGCTTTGTATTTCCAACGAAGCCCGCCGGTCCATTTAAGTGCAGCAAATCCCCGGGAAACTCACGTAGTAGTCCTTTTGAACCACAAGTGTTCTCTTGTAGATCTAGAGCAAGTAAAATGTGGACTGTTGAAGGATTATTTGTCGAGTCGCTTCGCCTCGCTGTCTCGGTCCTTTCTCCGGAATTCCTCTACTCGCCACTCTAGTCCGGGATTCGAAGAAATATTCCGAACTAAAGTTTCATTTAAAAAAGAATATATTCAAAAGTTAAGATAAAAGAAAGTCAGTTAAGCATATATACCTATGAATAATTACACGATGGCCCAAACTAGGGATGGATTTCGAAAGATTTGAGAGTCACATACATGTAACAACAACAACGATCTTTCTGATTTCCGTAGCCTACGGAAATGATTTGCGCGCGCAAAGCACCATGGGCTCGGACACAGGGTCTTTAAGTGGGCCTCTCTATTTTCAATTTAAAAATTATAATTTCCTATCATTACTCTTTTTTAATTAATATCTAAATGTCTGTTGCAGACATTACAGCAAAAAACAACCACTTATTTGAGTCTACTTTTTAAATTCTTAATTCCTGTGAGTTGTGTGGAGTTCCAACAAAACAAATGGACTTTCTGAACTTGCTAATAACCAGAGTTCCCAACTATAATGATAAAGTTCAACAAAGCTCACTGTAGTAGTTTTTATTTGCTTTATTATGCATTACACAAAAATCGTTGCGGACATTACATTTTGGGAATGTGCTTAGAATCAGATTGTTTTGTAGTCTGGAGTTAAGGGAAAACATTTATACATAGCACACCTTGGGTGGGCCTCTATTTTCAATAAAAAATAATAATTTCCTCTCATTACCATTTTTAAATTAATATCTAAATGTTTGTTGCAGACATTACAGCAAAACACAACCACAGGTTTGAGTCAACCTCTTAAATTCTTAATTCCTGTGAGTTGTGAGGAGTTCCAAGAAAACAAATGGACTTTCTAAACTTGTTAATAACCAGAGTTCCCAACTATAATGATAAAGTTCAACAAAGCTCACTGTAGTAGTTGTTATTTGCTTTAAAATATGCATTGCGGACATTACACAAAAATTCGTTGCGGACATTACATTTTGGGAATGTGCTTAAACAAGGCCCTCACGGAGCGGGTGTGGCCAACATTCACTATATCTCACTTGTATCTGATAGACCAAGATGTCTGCTCTTAACTAAAATAAAGTTTGCTAAAAAATAATAGATTTGAAAATTTTCATTTTCATCATGTCTCGTGTGGAATATTGCCCTGGTGTGGTATATACTAATTATAAATGTAGCTAATTTGGAAATCTATACCTTGACAGGATCTGGATCACTGCTTTCGGCAGGTGTTGGGATATAAAACCTCATCTCCATTAACGACACCTCCGCATCATCATGTTGGTGGAACTCTAGCGTCACCTCATTATTACCTTATGAACACAATGTTGAAATCAATTCAGTATTCAAACTCTGTACAGGGTTTTCAGTGCTTTATTGGACTGCAGGTGGCCAATAATTAGAAACAATCCACTGTACCGATAAAAGATGGCGGGTGTACACAATCCCTTGCGAACCTACATGTACCACAGTAAAACACACGGTTTTTTTCAATGACAGTATATTGGCAACAGCACTTCTACTGGCTTGTTTTTATGATGTAAAACTTATCTACAGCAATTTTATAACGGATTAAAAAAAATTTGTGTGCAAATGATTGTGGGTAATAGTGCAAGCTACCATCTTTTCGGTACAGTGGATACACCAACAATATTATTGCATTAGGCAACTGGATCATCGAGTAGCTGAAGTTAAGCCCAATTGACGAGGTAAGTAAAGTGGATGGGTAACAGCATTATGAATAGACCATTTCAAGGTCGTTATTACCACTACAATACATGTATCTACTTCAATTAGCGGTAGCACTGGTGCTGCTGAAAAGAGCTCCTGAAAATTAGTCAAATTCCCAAATTTGAGAGTTATACCTCACGTACATGTACGTAGAAGCCAAGATATAGTCAAGTAAAGTGCACTATTTTTACAGACATTTGTATGAGGGGGTGCAACAATTTGCACACCTGCATACAAATGTCTGTAAAATTCTTTTACTTTGTGGGACTGTATCTTTGCTCGCATACAAGGTATAACTATCAAATTACGGATTTTGACTAATTTTGAGGTGCTCTTTGTAGCAGTACTGGTGCTATTGTTAATTGAAGTAGATACCATAGTGTTAATGGCAACCTTGAGATGGTCTATCGATATTGTGTCACTTGGGAAGGCTGTTCATTCTACATATAGGTTAACATGATAAACTAATTACCGGTATTCACCTTTATACAGACAACAGGACAGTATTTTGGTGATTGCTTTAGTTTTAAAATCAAACATCATTTTGGTATGTCACATTAATTTTGTATCTAATCAATTTTCGTTTTAGTATAAGTTACCACAATTGTGTTTGCTTTTCCTTGTTATTGGTTAAAGTAAAATCAATCACAAATTACTTTAATATTATTCATGATTAGCACATTGATTGCATTTTTACTTGCTCCTGTGATTGGCTCTGTAATTACATTGGTTTTGGTTTTACAACACTATCATTGGTAATGTAATGTGTGTGTTTACCTGCTGTTGTTGCCTGTGAAACATCCTTGAGAGGAATCTCAAAAGCTGGCTTGTTATCAACTTCAAATGCTAATGAGGTACCTGAAAGATAAAATTACTAACGTGTTACAATTTTTTTTATTTTGACCACCATAAGTTTTGATTTAAGGTTGGTGGCCCCTAATACAAGGGTATTTTTTTTCTTTTTATGACCATGTGGGAATTTTAGGTCACATATAGGGCTATCAACCCCCCCCCCCCCAAATTGGGGGCAACCATGCATTTTTCAGAGATAATCAAGGTTAAATGTGGTAAAAAAAGTCCTGATTCAGCACTAAAAAAATGCTGACTCTAGCTGTTAGCTAATAGCCCATTTTCCATGTGATGGTTCTCCAGTAGGCGGGGTAGGAATGCCTGTGTGAGGCTTGGGACTACACACAGTCCTTTTCCAAGCCTTGCATTGGAATTTGTGCTAAGCCAGAGTCCCATTAGGCCCGGTTTCCAGCTGTGGGGGGTTTCGGTTAGCCCGCGATCCTCTCCCCACTCACGGCTGGGCACGCGAGCTGAGGAATTGTTGGTTTTAGCCAATCAAAAACTTGCCACTAAAATCCTGTTGCTGAATGTATTTGCATAATTTACATTGCAAACTCGGTGGCTTTGGATTGCTGTTCCAAAATGCGTTTAAATTTGATCTGGAAAAGTTTGGTTTCGAATAATTCAAGGATTCACTGAAGACACTTTGTCAGTAAACGCACCTGCTTTGGAAAGTCACTTGGGAAACTGTCACTTGTACCAAGCTCGAAGGTTGCTAAGCGCAGCCTGGAATCTATTCTTCAAGTCCTATGTACTGAATTTGTGCAATTTCTTAAGATCTCCAAGACATACATGTAATCTACACAAGTACTGTGCAGGAATACTTGACTCTAGCTCAGAATAGCTCCGAGATAATATATTTATCCCCGTAAATTTTGGCTTTTATTTAAAGTGTCCTTAGTGGCACTAATATTAAAGAGTATAAACAAAATGCAGCCTAGTTTCTCAAATATTTTAAATGGTGTTTGTTCTTGAGAATTCATTTCACTCTTGGAGTTTTAGTTTAGAGTTCCAGTATGATTTGAAAGTTTAGAACCTATGCTACAGTCGTGAAAGGGTAAACAGCTTTTCCTGTAAAAACACGCAAATTGAATAATATTGAATTTTAATCAGCTGATGTCACGGACACAGTGTGTTGACTGCGCGCCCAGCCGTTAGTGGGGGAGGCTTTAGAGAAACGACACCCCAATGGCTGAAACCGAGTCTAGAGTCCCATTTGATCATTTTGTTTTACTTTCTTCTTTACTTTATTTTCCATTTGTCACTGATATATTTGTGTTTTTCTTACTACAATGTATGGGTAATTTGGGTTGGGTCTTTAGGTTTTATACTAGGGGATGGGTTGATAGGTGTCTAATACCTTGTAGGGGACCTGGTGTCCTATTGTATTTCTCACCTGCCACTTATAAATGACAAATCTTGAAATAAATAAATAAATTTAAAAAAATGTTTTTTTCTTTAAATGGGGGTGTCCTCACTATAGGTAACAGCTTTATTACCTAACGCCACATTAATGCCATAATCGACTTTGACAGGTATCCAATTTTTGGTTAAAAATTCACCACGAATACATAACTACAACTGACATATACTTATACATGTATACTAAAGTTCCTGCCAAACTACATGTACACTGTCCATATATGGAATGTATCCACAGGGATACCAACAGTCTTTCGGATAAGGAACTCATTTCTCTTTTCCTTTCATCCAAAGAGAAATATCATTTCTCTCTAAAATAAAATATATCCAAATGCTAATCTGTCTTTCTGCTTTAATTTTATAACATAAATGAAGGGCTGTGTGCAAAAAGGTCGTAAGTGTTTCCTGATCAGATTCTAAATTCTCCTTTAATTTCTTTGTTTGCTAAGGGAGAATTTAGAATGTGACCAAGAGTCACTTACGCCCTTTTTGCACACAGCCCTTCAAATAATAGGGGTCACCATGCATTTTAGCCAGTTTCTTATTTTTGCCACCTACATGTATTTCTGATGAGCTTGACAATTTTATACTAAGCCCTTCCTGACAAGTGTAACATAAAATTTTGTCTTATTGAGTGTTGCATGCTGGGATATTCAATATGGCGGCGAACTCGCTTCGTTCAAAATCACAGGATTTGCCCCCAGATCGCAAGTTGATTCCTCCCGGCGCCGGCCCCGAAATA
This sequence comes from Actinernus sp. WN-2022, assembly GCA_030867875.1. Taxonomy (NCBI): domain Eukaryota; kingdom Metazoa; phylum Cnidaria; class Anthozoa; order Actiniaria; family Actinernidae; genus Actinernus; species Actinernus sp. WN-2022. Next base: position 120,724,417 of record JAOWCC010001589.1, read on the forward strand.
TGTTGCTTTAGCGAAGTAAGAGAGAATTTAACGTTCTGCTTTCTTTTCTGTACTTTGAGAGATGTACTCATTTTATCCAGGAAAGATAATGTGAAAAAAAACATGGAAAAAAGTGAGGTCAACACATTTTTGAAGCCACTGGCAAAATGTTGTGATTTATATTTTATTTCCACAATCAAGCTTACGTGACTACAGGTCGACTCGTAGGACACCCGTACTGAGGCTTATGCAGAGAAAATATGGACACTAGCAATTGGGGCCACCGTCCTTAAGACCTATTCCTGAATAAGAATAGTTGGGATAGTCTATGTAAATCATTAGTTCAGGAACATTTTGTACTGTAAGCTACAAAATAATTCTTACTGACATATGATATTTATTTAATATTATAAGCAATATTTTTTTCAGGGATGTCCAGTTCAGGGTAGCTGGTTTGAATGGATATATTTAGTATTCCATTGAGTATTCCAGTGGCTAAAAATCCCAATCTAGCTAAGTGATTTGTAGTGATCATTCTATGTAATACATGTAGATAAAATATGAGTGGATAATCTTTATGGTCATTTACAATGGTGAGCCACTTTGGCAAGCCATTGTAAATGACCATAAAGATTGGATGCCAATATTTTTATTGTGCTTGTGAAATGAAAGAATAACTGGAATGTTTATACATGTAATTGTCCTGTGAATGTCAGGAACTTATACTGTACACATCTATTCTCAAATCAGAAATCATCTCCCATAGAAGTTGATAACTTGAGACTGAATTTTAACACATTGATTTTCTTTTCGAACTAAGTTGGTTTGGGTTGGAGGATGTTGGCTCGCTTTTGCGCTTTCGTGTATTCCTGAATAATAGTTGGAATAGTTTCTGTAAATCATTAGTTCAGGCACATTTTGTACTGTTAGCTACAAAATAATTCTTGCAGACATATGATATTTATTTATTTATTTATAAGGCCTGACAATGGCAAAGTTAATTTTTGAAGTTTTTCGAATTGTCACTTCTGCCCATTTTGCACCCATGCAGCCTTTCACATGATACATTGTACATGGCTCCTCATGCTAGGAAACTACCTAATGTACATTTGTATAAACACTATACTGTCATACATGTAGTTACAAGGAAAACAACCAATTTAACAAAACAAAAACAAACAACTTACCACTAAACTTTGCTATTCCCCAGTTCCAGCCTTTGACAGACAGCTCAACTTCTTCTAGTTTTACATCAAAATATCGGGACACAAATTCCGAAAGGTTGACAAAATCCTTGAAAAAAAATACAATAAAATAATGTTAATCAAGGGATCCCAACCGAAGTAATTAATATTGTTCAAGTTAATAATCACAAATTAGATAGCGGTGTCTATTACTCTTGATTTACGTCACTGTAACCACAATAACATGTAGGGTTATCCAAAGTTCATACAATGTAGGTGTACCCATGGAAACCATACCTACACATACTGTAACCGGGTCATAAGACAATGAGAGAACCAATCACATTGCAGACTGAAAACACAGTATTCCAACTTGTGGTTATTTTGATCCAATCAGTGTTGAGTAGAAGACAATATTTTTAGCATTAAATTTTCAACTTGCTTGAAGCTTCAGTCTGGTAAAAGGCGAATTTGGTGGATTAGTTTTGAAGTCTTTTCAATGAAGAGTTGGAATGTTTTATTTCCATTTTGCAATGTGTTTTTACAGTACATGGGGTTTTACAGTACATTACAACATAATATTACAACTATAAATCATTGTGACTTACACTCTCTTTGAATCCCTCAAATCTAAACTGTGACCCACTTTTCAGGACAACCTTTAGCTCCTGTCCACGTGCCACTCTTAGCCAGTGTGTGGACTCTATATCACCCTTACCAACCTGGTCTACCTTACCAGTTTTACTGGCTTTGAATATAATGCCTCCCTTGTGTAGCTTTAACCGGCCGGCATTCTAAGAACACAATAAGATGTATTTGGATGAAGGTAATCCTAAACCATTTCACATACAGTGTATGTGTATACACATATTTGATTCATTTTGTACTTTACTTTGCTTCAATCAATACATGTATTTCACTTTTTTTTCTTCTTTTTTTGGGGGGGGGGGGGGGGGTAAAGTTTAAAAGGTCTTTCAAACATCCACTAGAAATATATTTTAGTAGAAAGGAAGTTTGCTACAATATGACACTATCATAGAGCAGATTTTGTATGAGTGGGAAACTACAGTACTGACTACAGCACGGTTACAGTACGGCATGCCATGACATTGAAATGCTTTCCCTAGTCTTTGTCCTGCTGATCCAATCAAATTACAGAAATATGGTTCAGCATGATTACAGTAAGACTACAGCATGCTGTAGTTTGTCCCACTCAAATGAAATCTACTCTAACTGTGAGAAAGCATCCCCAATATTTCTACCAATTTTTTCTCTTGAACATACATGTAGACCTGAGATTGGCACAACCTACTGCTGCTCTGCAATCTGACATCCCTGCTGGCAGAGTTCGCTTCCTTCCCAAACTGAAGGGAGAGAGAAGGAAGAGAAACTCTGATGCTCTTCATATACCGAAGTCCACAACCACGGACAAACAAAACAAGTTTTAAAACCGATTTTACCGAAAGTGTGTGATGTACAAACATACATGTAACACTTTACTTACAGTTTGAGAATGTTAGTTGATTGACGTTGGGTTTCAAAGGCATGTAGAGGATTATGATCACAGGGTCAGGGCTAGGCAACTGAATGCATGCATGACAAAGAAAGCAACCTACATGTACACCAACAGAGTTTTCTTTCTTCTCTCTCTATCTACATGTATCTACATATTACCCTCAATGAAGAGGTTTATTACCCAGGGGTCAGCACAAAGTTACTCTACCTTTAGTTACATTAATGTAACTTTACAGTACACTACTACAATGTATATCACGATCATAAACTAGAAAATATTACGATGATTACAAACACAAGTCAGGTACAATGTACAATGCAGATTGTTCCATTGTGTCATAGTTATTGGATAAAAGGAGAGCCACTGTGGTGTTGTGGACAGAGGTACATGTATGAAGGCATGTGCATGTGTGAGACAAGTTCTTTGTTCAACAGGTTGCAGTTTATCAACTGGCATCTTGAGAAGGAAGAGACCTCTGCCAGCAGGGAACAATGTGACTGGATGACATTTAGCAAATGCTAGTAATTTTTCACTGGAGACTTGAAAATGGTTTGCTTATTGTTCATACCCAGGCTGCACATTTCAAGCAATGCTGAATGCTTAAAAAAACATACATATTACAGTCATGTATAATCCCCAAGATACATGTAGATGTATATAGCCTTGAAGTGCTACTGCGATCAAATTACAGTTTTCTTCAGCTTCAAAAGTAAAAGTACTAAATAAAATAAACATTTTTGTTTATCCTTGGATGAAATAGGCCTCTTAAGCAAGATATGCTAACGTATCCTAGACACATTCCATACACACTCCTTACTACATTCATACATTCTCTGCTCTCAACACTCAACTCACATGTTGATTATTTTTATGGAGGAAGGAAAACTAGAGAACCTGGAGAAAAAACGTTGGAGTGTGGGTATAAGAATCAACAAACTCAACTTGCATATGATGCTGCATCTGAATTGAACTCGGGCCACGGTGGTGAGCAGTTTTATGTGCTGCACCACCCAGCTCCCCACTAAATAATTAACGTTTAAAATTGCAAGTCACAATTCCTATGGGAAGTCTGATTATTCAGTTTATAAGTGCATGATGTTATCCAGGCAACCCAACAAAATAGATGTGGCTACTTTAGTATGCAGAGGAAAGGGTGATTTTATATAGGAACGTCTAGAGAGCTTTCACTCAAAGTTTTAACCTTATAAAATACCTTTATCGCATACATGTTGTGTAGCTGACTTGCGTAGATGACATCACAAAATGACTGCTAAACAGAGTCATTCATTTGTAATCCGAGTAATGGCCGTCAGGCTGAGCTCAAACTTATGGATAAAATAATCAGACTTCCCATAAGAATTTTGATTTAGGATTTGACATGGTAAGTATTTAGTACTTTTACTTAAGTATCTAGTACTTTTACTTTTCGAAGCTGAAGAAAGCAGGAAAAGTGTAATTTCATTGCAGAAGCTGTTGAAACCATTTGACTGGGCCTTTCAACAGTGTTGAAAGCATGTTGAATAGTTGAATAGAGTTTTTGATTCAACATCTGTCCAACATTTAATGAATGCACCTATCAATGTTAAGCCGGGGGGGGGGGGGGGGCAAGGGGTAGGGATTTGACAGGCAGGGCTACCCAGAGAGTGGGGCTTTTGACATACATTTGTACGCTGCATGTCCCAAGGAAGGATTATTTATAGTAATCCATAGGAAACATATGGAAGGTAGGGTTGGGGTGGGGAATGTTGATATTATTGACCAAAGGTGTTGTCCCAAGGGTGGGGAATTTTACTTTTTTGGGAAAAATATCTAATCCCCACCCCTTCCCCCCCAAAAAACACTTATATTGTTCTCGGAAATGTTGAATCTATGTTGAAAGTACCGTCTGATGACACCCATGCTTTCAACATCCTTTCAGCATGAAACCGTTTGACCGTATTTTTACATTACACGTACATGTATATATAAAAACTGACACTGTGGTTATGCCGTTATTTTTCCCTGATCTGTATTTAATGGATTTAATTTTAAGCATAAATGTGATCATACAGTGATACACTGCTGATCAGCGCAGAGAGAGACCAGAGCCACGTTCGCGTTCGTTCTTAAACATTTTCTTGACTTACCAGAGTTCCTCGAACAAGTAGAGATACTTCGCTGAATTCTATACCTTCGGAAGCCATATCAGTAAGTCTTCAGTCAGGCACGAAGACTCAATCTGAAACAAAACACAGTGTCTTATGCTAAAATTCAACGCCGAATTCAACATGGAGGACAATTTTACTCGTGGCCGCGCCGGTCAATCACAGACAACCTGGCGCTAGTATCTGATTGGCTGTTGATAAAACGCGGGAATACTTCCCGCGAAACAATTATTCATTTTGTCAAAACTCAGACAAAAGATCAAAAAAGTAAGAAGTTTGAGCAGTTTAATAGGACTTAGGTATGACTTTTTCAGAACTCGAAAATTACGATATTTAGCTAAATTAATACATGCGAGGTCCAACTTTATACATGGCATTCTAAAGAATCCAGAAGAAACGACCACCAACCAATCACGAAGTGGGAAATTGCACACCCTTTCCGGTTTGGTTAGAGAGCTCCTCCTTGGCGAAATCCGACACCTGTGACCTTACAGAAGTCGAACCATCTCATTTTGCAGAGGAATTCCTTAGCGATTGCCTCTGAAGTTACACAGCCATGAAGGGGATTATTTTTCTCGCAATTCCCGTTCTTTTGGCGTTTATATTCCATCCAGAAGTCTGCGAGAGTCAAGCACTTCATCCACTCTCTATCAATATTGCACAAAGCAAGATAATAACTGCCACTTCTACGTGCGGTGTTGGGCCGGGTGTCGACGAAGATAGAGGAGAACTCTTCTGCGAGTTGGCGTCTGTACCGGGTAAATTTGGAATCAAGGGACAGAAATGTGATCGATGCAACCCCAAATACAGTAACAGGAACCATTCTATAGCGTTTGCTGTAGACGGGACACCCACTTGGTGGCAGTCTCCGCCTTTATCGAGAGGGCTTCGCTTCCAGAAAGTGAACATAACAATCAATTTGGGGCAGGTAGGATATTTGAGAGACTTCGATGCTTCAAGATAAATGCGCTCGTCTTACATATTTTCAACTTGAAACTGTTTACTCAACTTTAAATAACGCGCTTTCCACTCCCATAACTTTGAATACTGCATGTAGAAGACTCAAAAGGGATCAGAAATCACTTCTTTTCATAAGTACAAAAGGCTCGCGTTTGCTATGGGGTGTGCTCCGTAATATTCAACCCAAAATCATATATGAGGTCACAAGTCAAAATTTTGCATTCCAAAACAAAACGAAACATAGCATTTCATTTTGTTGTTAATTTATTACTGGTCCCCCCTATCCACTGTTTGTTGTCGTAGTTTTGTTATGGATATTTGAATAGATACATCTATAATATCGATCTCAGAAACCAAACGGCCAAAGTAAAAGAAGTGTAATAAATGTGTGATATCACTTATCGTGATATCCCGCAATTCGCAAAGGCGTCCCAAGAAAAAAACGTACTTAAATTAGCCTTATATTTTAAAAATCCTCTGTGGTATGGAGCTAAATTTCTACATGATTTTAATCTTACGGTTGTTTGTGAACGTTTAAAAAAAGATGCATTCGTTCAACTATTTATGGAATGTTAGGAATGTAACATGTAAATGGTTTTTTATGGAATGTTAGGAATGTAACATGTAAATGGCTTTTTGTCAGGATGATTTGCGTTACATGTAAGTATTATTTTAGGGATGTCTCAAAACTAAGACCTCTAAAACAAAGACCACAAGATCCAAAAAACTTGAATTAAAGGAAGAACCCCCAAGATATCAAGTGGAAAACTAAAAGAACATGTGTTTGACTCTGCAAGGTTTTGAGTTGTGTGTGTGTCAGTTACTCAGTTCAACATATGGTGGATATACATGTAGTTCATGTGGTATTGAACTGGGGGGGGGGGGGGGGGGGGGTACAGTAGAATGGTCATGGAATGATCATGTATATAGTCCTTTACAAGATACAGGTGTACAACTCAAATTTGGGGTTTTGATACTAATTTTGAGGTGCTGTTTTTGATCAGTATCAGTGGTTTTGCTGTTATAAGTAGATATAAAAATGTGAAAAAAACATGGAAGGGTGCATACTTTATGTAAACTTCAAGCTCAACACTATAGTCAATGGATTTATTTGATACCAGAACAGTAAAAACAAAATTCTACAAAAGTTAAAACAGTAATGCATTTAAAAAAAACAAGAGGCTGTACAGAGCCTTTACTCAGGCCATATGGCATTCCAACAGATTTTTTGCATGTGAAAAAAATTAATGGAAGATAAATATCCATGAAATGCTTGTGTGAAATTGAAATTGGGAATGTAGATTGTTTTGTGAAAGACTGGCTGTGATAAGCTGCTGCCCAGCAGTGTCCTTATAATTATTAGTCGATTACTTCCTGCCAGGTGGATCCAGGGGGTGGATTTAGGGGGTTGCACCCCCCCCCCCCCCCCCCAAATGACTCCTGGAGATCACTGTAAATATCAGGGGACCATGCATAGGTTCAGGCACTGAGCATTTCAGAATCACTAGATTAAAAAAAAAAATTTGGCAACCCCTGCATGACTCGCTCAACCCCCCTTTCACAAAATCGTGGGTCTGCCCCTGTTTTATATTGCTGATGCTATTCTTCTTCTGTCCAGGAGTACCAAGTAGCATATGTCATTATCAAGGCAGGCAATGCACCACGACCTGGCATATGGGCGCTAGAGAGGTCCCTAGATGGAGAAACCTTCACTCCGTGGCAGTACTTTGCTACATCACCCAGTGAATGCCAGCGATACTTTGGGATAAGTCACCTCCTGTCTAAGACCAGAGATGATTCAGTCATTTGCACAACTGAATACTCAAATATACCACCATTTGAAAATGGAGAGATTCATATCTCTCTTGTACAAAGCAGACCAGGAGCTACTAATTTTTCTTACAGCTCTATCTTACAGGTATGTAAAATATAAATTATAGACCTTAATTATCATTAATGCATATTTCTGTTTCAATAGTTTATCTACATGTACAGGAAACATCATTACCATGCAAAAGAGATTGTTGCAATTAGCTAGTGATCTTGTGAAATTTGAGTGATGTACATATAGCTCAAAAAGTAGTGCAGCTACAGCCATTTGAAATTAGAGAGATTTGTATGAGAAAAACAACCAAGGCCTTTCCTGAGCCTTGCCTTCACGTTTTTTCTGCATTTGAAATACTTAAAACTCAACAGCAATTCTCCACATTGCTCTGAAACTGAACACAATTACTAGTTTTAATGTGATTTTTCATGTGGTAACATTAGTTTTTCTCTACAGATTTATCTTCCACATAATGCAAATTAATTTATAGGAGATGGCCATTATGAATTTGGTCAATACAGTTGAACTTTTTGTATGGCTGCTTACGAGTTGCTCAGGAACAAACTAAACTGCGTTTGGAAAGTACAAGAGGTGATCCCTCAGAGAGTTTCCACTGTAGTCTAAATATATGTAAGTTAAAAGTAATGCAAAGATGATGTAACATTTTGCTACTTCCTTTAATCAGCAATGGACAAGAGCCTCTCACATTCGTCTGCGGCTGTTGAAGGTCAAAACACTCCTTGCTGATCTGCTTCCCTTAGCTAACAAGGATCAATCTGTAACCAGAAGGGTGAGCCCATCAAATTCAATGTCATTTTTCAACCTGTTTATTCCAATATATGCACATACAGTGTACAGTAACACTCCTTTGTTAGAATGATGTTTATCAGGATTTAAACTCATTGCCAATAGATAAACTTGAGGGGTAAGTGGCAGATCTAGAATGGATAGGGGTGCTGACAATTAAGCTATGCTGCCCAGCTATGCTGCCCAGCTATGCTTCTACATGTACCCTGCAATTCACTTTACCTCCGAGAACAGTATTGTTATTCAGTAATTTTAGCGTGAGGATAATAATGCAGGTTAACCTTACTCTATTCTTTACTTCCTGTATTTTTAACAAAGGAATTTGATATTATTTTCTCCTTCAGTATTTCTATTCTATCAAGGATATATCTGTGGGTGCCATCTGTATGTGTAATGGTCATGCTGACGTATGTGTTCGATCCAAGCAAAGCTTGCCAGGTGTGCTGGAGTTTCAGTGTGACTGTAAGCACAATACTTGTGGTCCGCGGTGTGGTAGATGCTGTGACATGTTTGTGCAGAAGAGATGGCGACCCAGAACTGTTGACAATCCTAATGAGTGTGAAGGTATGTTACAAAGTTCGTTATTGGGTTATTTGTGTATGTGTTGATAATACAGCTGGCCAATGTTTGAGTCTACTGTTTCTATTAATCTCCCGGGTTTTTTTTTGGGGGGGGGGGGTGGGGGTACTCTTGTTTATAACGTAATATACACACCGGATCTGGTTTCCGGTAATTCTGATTTCCGGGTCAGTCCAGGTTTTTAAGTAAAAATATGTCACATTCTGGGTTATAGACTATTCACGAGTCAGAATAATCAAACAGGGAGAAACTACTGGTTCGTTTTCACAATAACTTGGAAATCTGGGTTTTGGAGCTACATGTATATTTCAGTTCTCGTTAAACCAGGTACCATTTATCATACGAGAGCCCCCAGGATGAATCTGACTAGACCATATGCCATCGGTAGAGATTGGAATGTGCAAGACCTTCTTTAAATGGATATCAATAATTAGCATAACCAGGCCGCCGTCTATTTAACAAATAGATTTCAGTCTGCCGTGCGTCAGTCCTCTTATAGATGCGCAGACGACGTCACAACGTGAAGAGGACAAAGAAATGCCCCACGAGACGTTGTGACGTCATCTGTGCATCTATAAGAGGACAGACGCACGGAAGAATGGAATCTATTTGTTTTATAAAAAATCGCAAACTAAAAACTCTCAAAATATCCAATCAAAACGAGTTGAGAAATTGGTTGCGCGCGCTCATGACGCCAATCGTGTGTATGTCCTCTAATAACACGCGGCTCTTGACCAATCAGAGCGTGCGTTTCGGACTGATTATTATAATAATGATCGATAGTCGCGGAACCAATCAGATGACAAGATCAGATTTCATTCGGAATTGTTCGTACGCAAAACGAGATTCTCAACAACCAATCAGTGACAGAAGCGACAATGACGTCAAGTCTGGCGACGGGTCGACCTATAGTACATTTGCGTGTAACTGATTTTATGTAGGCAACTTAAAACCAGACTGAATCGTTCATAGGATGAGATCTACAATGCTTACAGCTTGCATTTTATTGGCAGATGTCGATCGAAAACCAGAGTGCATGATTTCATAATGAAAAAATAAAACTAACAACATTCCGAAGAACACAAATCATCTAAATATACGTGTAAACTTCGCTACATTATTATGTTGAGGAATTGCGATGTTATGTTTATAAAGTGAATTTTACAAACGACTTGGCACATCCTTCATTAAGCTGTGGCTACACGAGCGATGTTTTGCTTGTTGAGGTGACACAGCTTTCTCAAAAACTCATGTTGCATCGTCAGCGGGCAGTGAAAATCATACGTGTAGTCACTCTTGAACAATGACGCGACAGTTGAAAAAATCCCAAGAAAATCAATGAAATGAAATTTTCGCGACAAAAGTATACCGACTTGTCCCCTAAAACCTGCTTCCCGCGCCTGCGACGTGACAATAGCGTACAATATATCTAACCAATAAGGAGCAATTATGCAATCGTGGCACCCAGTCTTCCAGCCAAAGTTTGTCGCCCGTGTAGCTACCACCGCGTGCTGGGGACGAGAAATCGCGTCGGCTGTAAAAGCAAAAACTTGCTTGTGTAGCCGCGGGTTTAGCATTTGGGCAATGAAAGATATGTCCTATTCGATAAGGGATTGAATATATAACAACTATGTCCACAAAGAGCTCAACTAATCCCTAGACTGCCTTTCTCATCCTCTAAAATGGGTGAAAACAAAAGATAAAATAGCTCTGCTCACAGGAGAAATATTGCATTTGGGAAAACGAGGAAGCATTTTTGACGGGAGGCATTGACATTTTTATATTTTTTTCCTGAAAGGTTGCTTTTATGAAGAGGAATTAATTACGATTTAAACAAAAAATGAAAAAGGTCGGGCCAGTGTTTTGATTGCTAAAATGTACGTGATATTGTCTATTAACTTTTCCGACTTGATTTCCCATTTTGATACGCAAATGTTTATTCCCTTCCCAGCGTGCAACTGTCATCAACATTCATCCGAGTGCTACTTCGATGCCTCCGTAGCCCAAACGCGCAGAAGTCTGGACCTGAACAACAAGTATGAGGGGGGAGGTGTGTGTGAAAACTGTAAACACAACACAGCCGGAATAAACTGCGAGAGGTGTAAGCAGGGTTACTTCCGCCCAGCAGGAGTAGCGAAGACATCTCCTCATGCGTGTAGACGTAAGTGACTTGGGGGGGGGGGGGGGGGGGGGGGGGGGGGAGGGGCGGTATTCCCATGTATAAGCTATACGGGTATGTGCCGCTCCAAAGGGTATGGTTTTCGAGCTGTTTCCTACCTGCCATCAGTTGTGGTAAAATTCATTAATAATTCAAAAGGGTACGAGCCAATCCTGTGCACTGAATGATACGAAAATCATGGCTTTTGTAGATCACCGTACAAATCGTGCATATAATGACAACAACTACAACACATCAGACGTAGAATGACATCATTACCATTTTATTATTTAGACCTGCCTAGAAATCTAGTTTAAGCATGTACGATTGGTAAAACCAGGTGGGATGATAGTGAAACATAGTTTTTCTACGGATTTTGTAGAGTTTTGTGCATTTTTATAGATTTTTAAATATATTTTTTTATTGTGCATTTCGAAGATAGCCGAGTAATTTGCATGCTCATTATCACAATAAATCATGCAACAACTTCAAAGATGGCGGAACGTATTTATAGTCTTTATAGTTCTCGGGCCGCTATTTTGAAAGGCAACCAATGCACTGAGCCTTTGATGATATCGAGGCTGGAGTTTGAGACAAAAGTACAGCTTTGTTAGATGCTTGTATCTACATTGTAGTTATCATGATAATCAAAAGCTATCCATATCTCATAGAAAGAGGGTTACTTTATACCAGGGCAGGCCTGACAACTCCATTCTCCATACTATAAAAAGGTCTATTGAATCTCATGATGATTTTTACAAGATGTGTTATTTTAGCCTGAAATACAGCCACTTCCTCAGCTCGTTTCCAGGGTCCACTCCCCGAGAGACGACGTCTGGGAGTGATCACTGGGAACGAGCCGGCCGAGGACGCAAGGCGTAACATGTTAAGCATTGCTATTGTTTTTTTTAAGGGTGTAATTGCAACCAGGTGCACTCCACTGGTCTATGTTATGATAACAGTGGCAACTGCGAGTGTAAACGTAACTACGGTGGGCCGCGATGTGACAGATGTAGCGAAGGATACTATGGATTCCCCAATTGCAGACGTACGTATTCTACACTGTTTTAAGTCAAGAGCGATTGTTTGCTCGGTACACGTACAGGCAACGCGACTGCTGAAAACAAATTTCACAAAATATCGCGAGAAATTCGTAGAGCTGAAATTCTAGCCAATATCCGGCGCCTGTGATGCGACAATTGCGAACGATGTATCTATCGAATATGGAGCAAGTACGAAACCGAGGCAATAAAATAATTGGTCGTACCCAGTGCACTGTCTTTTTACCTCCAAATATGGCAAAAACACCTTGCGTTGGGGATAGGTTAGAGAATTACAACAACTTCTAAACGAACAGGCAACGCGACTTTCTGAAGAAATCGCAGCAAGAAACTGAAAAAATCGCATGTGTAGCCGCGGCTTTACTTACATGTAGCCAGCGATCTAGCCTGGAAACAGGCTCTCAAGAGGGTGGGAGGGAAACACATGCTACATCGCACCCTCTATCTAGCTTGGCTTCATTCCGAACAATTCGCTCGCTTTTGACTCAAGGATCTATGAGTAGATTTGGAAGTCTTTGATGTATACTCGCTCGCTCGATTAGGGAAACACCAACATCGTTCCCAGGGGTCTGTGCGGGCCTAATCTAATATTGGATTAGACGCGCAAAGTCGCCTGGGAAGAGTTAGGGGAATCACAGTTGGATCTTTTTAATAAAAAAAAAAGAAGAAAAATACTGCTGGGGCCTTTTTTCATCGATAAGCAATGCCAAAAATAAAACTGGAATAAGTTAAACATTTTCTCCCTTTGTACACAGCTTGTGACTGTAATCCCGTGGGTACCACTGGTCGGGTCTGTGGCCCGACGGGCAACCGCTGCCCCTGCAAGGTTAACTTTGACGGCGCCAAGTGTGACCGATGTGCCGCTGGATATTTTGGTTTCCCAGAATGCCGATGTAAGTAGAAGAAGGAAGGCTTCATTTCACGATTCTTAATTTAAAGGGGAACTGAACCCTAAAATCAACCCAACGTCTATACAAAGATGTATTTTCGAAATAAATAAGTTCTGATATTTTATTTTTCTGTGTTGCGCGTCTTTTAAGAGAAAATTAGTCTTCAAGTTCGATTTTCCGCTGAAAAATCTAGATTGTGTGGCGGCTCAATTCAGTATATACATGTCCCCATAACGTACGTCACACATACCAAGGAAAAACGATCACACCTCCAGCACAAAGAAAACACAATGGTCAGCAATTAGAAGCCGTTAGTCCCGCGCGATTTTCAGTGTCGGGGACAGCATGCCAAACTAATTTATTCCCCGTACCTGACTTCACAAATTGCCTCATTAGCGGAGGTTGTGAGGGAGGTTTTTGGATTTTCTCTTCATAGGCAGAACCTATTTATTTCGAATACATGTTTGTATAGACGTGTTGATTTTCGGGTTCAGTTCCCCTTTCTTTTACCAACACTGAGGAAAATACTGTATAGACCCTTTGCACGTGACGTCATAGCCGCCATGTTGGTGTACAGTTAACAATAGATTCTTCGTTAGCTTTTGTTCTGTACACCAACATGGCCGCCATGCCCTTTGTCATTTGAATCTCTGGGGATTGAGTTCAAACCGTCTATTGGTGGGTTGCACTGGCGGCCATGTTGGTTGGTAGGATCGAAAGAAACCACATTTGCTTCTTTTGTTCCTACCAACCAAGATGGCCGCTACGCTTTTGTGATTGTATTCCCTTGGCCTTAGGAACGATTGCAAACCAAGAATTGCGACCTTGAATATGTCATATGGTTTATATAACACATTTATTTAATTTAGCCGGCGGAGGAGGATAGGCGTTTACGGTGAGTACGGTAAAATTTGAGTTTTCGTCATGAAGATCTGATGTAAAATTATATCTTTCCCAGCGTGCAACTGTGACCGTGTTGGTTCGTATGATATGTACTGTGACCTCACAACTGGTCAGTGCCGCTGCCGACAGACATTCAGAGGACGGCAGTGCAATCAGTGCAACAGAGGTTTCTACAGCTTTCCGGAATGCAAAGGTCAGTTACCTTTTGCTCCAAGTTGCTGATTTAATTACTCAAATAAAGGTTTTAGCGGTACTGTTTCAGAGACACGAGTCGTATTGGTGGTTTTCATCGTCATGACGCGATCACAAAATTGGTTTGCATTTATAAAATCAAATAAAACATCTTGGTTCTTGTAGAACTACCAAAAATACACTTATAACCGAAATTTTGGAATATTAGATTATTTCCTAACGGAATTGTGGAATATTAGATTATTTCCTAACGGAATTGTGGGCCAATGAATGTACGACAATTTCACAGTAATTTGTATACGGCCGCCGTCCCAGAGAGGGACACAAAGAGGGACACAAAGACTGCGGCCATAAAACGAAAATACAAGAAAGTCGAATCCTCCACTCTTGGGAGAGCACCTTTGGTCAATAATATCCAAATTCCCCACCCTCTACCTCCTTATGTTTCCTATAAATAACCCCACCCTGGGGCAGGCAGTGTATGTCGAAATCCTCACCCTCTGGGTATCCCTGCCTGTCAAATCCCCACCTCTTGCCCCCCTCCCCACCCCCCTCGAGCTTAACATCGATAAGTGCATTAGTCAAACCTGTTTGGATTCAAATCGGGTATTAATGAGGTTCGTCCATAGTGTGACCACGTTCTCTGTATTTATCACGTGCGCTGTACCACCTTCAGTGGAATAAAAAGTCTTAAAACAGACGGAGCGTGTAAAAACACCATCCCACGTAACGCGTTTGTATCTTGATCGTATCCCACTCGTACTCTACTAACATCACATCACAGTCGCAATGGAAATCAAGTGATTCATGCCAATGCTTTTACTTAAAAATCCTTTTCATGTACGATTATTATAGTGATTTAGTTTATTATATTTCTCTACTCTAGCTTGTAACTGTGATTCGGAGGGTACTGCCCAGGAGATCTGCGACCCTATCATTGGCCGGTGTATTTGTATGAGAAACTTCGCAGGGCCTCGCTGTGACCTGTGCAACCAAGGATTCTACAGATTCCCTGAATGCAGAGGTGACTACATTAAACCTCTGTATTTCGTACACATGTGCATGGCCCACCGAGTTTGACGTCGACTCTAGCGGCTCGTATTCAGTTTAAAATCCTCTGATTTCTATTCTAAGTCGCGAGTTTTGATGGGGACAGGGATGGGATGTTGAGTGTGTTCTTAGGATCGTTATATCAACAGTAAAAACAAGTCTTAGTAGCCATTTCGAGTCGAGGAAAGGACTGGTATGGAGTATAATACATCAGTCTGATTAAGAAATGAACCCCATCACAAAAAAAATCACAATAAATTTAGTAGGTTTACCGAGTTCGAGGAAGATTGGTTAGATAATAAAAATGTGGCGAGATTTCGAAAACGGGAAAAAAAGAGAGAATGTATAGTTTTTGGGGAGTAGAGGCTTCATAGATTCTCTTCAAACATTCTCAAACTCGGTAGACTTACTAATTATTTTTAATGTGATGGTTCATTTCTTAATCAGATTAGTTTTTGACACTCGGTCCCAGTCTCTTCCTCAACTCCTCAATGGTTAAGTGTAAGCTTCAAGTGTAACTTTTAACTTATAATCAGCAGTATTGAATGTAATTTTAGTTCTTTGTCACATTCTTCTATTTGCAATACAACGTCCATGACAAGTCTTGCATTTCTAATAATATTGCGTCCCATGGCCTCCAAAGGATAAATCTTTTGCTTGTCCACTGGATAACTTGTTCTCTTTTTTACAACTGAGGCCAGCTGCAGCATCTACTCGTGTTGACATTTGAGCGTGCATATTCTTCGATTTTCATTCGGAGGGCAGTGCACCAAAACTAAAATTGAGTTGAATGCACGAGAAGAATTGCAGCGTATACAATGTACCAGTGACGTTATTTGAACGTCGATGTAAAGATTTCCCCCGTTTAGCGAACACGCAGCAAAATAGAACTCTCATCCGGCGTTCGTCCAACTCACTTAAAGCACTTGGGCCCGGTTGTTCGAAACAATAGTAACTTTCTCCCTAGGATAGCGCTAAATGTGCAATTGTAATCTGTACAGTTTACCCTCAGGTTAGCAATTTAATCCCGGGGAAGCGCCACACAGCGGTCAAACGTCTGCGCATGTGTAAAAAGTCTTGCAACAACAACCTATTCCAAAACAAATTCAAAGCGAGCCGGCGGCCGTCACTGTTCACAAACCCGCTTTCAAACCTTGAGAACTTCTTTGGTAAATTACGAAAATTTTGGGTAAACTCACAGTTTGAAGTTTGTTCAATTTCTCGTCGACTGTGAAAATACAAAGCTTAACTTTCACGTATTTTTCTTAACTTTTGGGGGTAGAAGTTCACTGTAATATGTTATAAGGTAAATTTGCGCGGGAAATTCGCGCGGCCGCCCACCAGACTGACCGTAATACGCACGCGCAGACATTTGACCGCTGTGTGGGGAAGCGCTTACCCTTGCTTCGAACAATCGGTCCCAGTAGGGTAAACAAATGGTTGTAAGTTTCTTTGAGGTAGGATCAGGCTTCAAGTTAAGTAGGTGACAACCTTGAGGCCAGCTGACTGTTCTTTGAACTTGATCTTCAGCCTGCGAGTGCTCTGGTGAGGGGTCCATGTTTCCAAGCTGCGAAATAAGTGGCACATGCCGTTGTAAGGACAACTACATTGGTGTTAAGTGCCGCAATTGCAAGTTAGGTTACTATGACTACCCGAGGTGCATCAAGTGCGCATGCGACAAACGTGGGGCGTGGCACCAGTTATGTAACCTGACGACCGGTCAGTGTACTTGTAAGGGAAGTTTCCGTGGGTTGAACTGTAACCAATGCAGGACGGGATTCTATGGGTTTCCTAACTGCAGGATATGTCAGTGTCACCCAGCTGGGATCAAACCCATCCCTGGACGACCGCTCGGGGATTGTTCCTACTCAAACACCGTAAGTAAAATGTATCTTCATCTATAAATATAATTCATAGGTCGTCACTAAAGAGGGGTGGGGTGGAGTAGTGAAAATGGGAAGGGGACGAGTTCTCCAAGTCTTGTGCAAAGTCGTTTAACAAGTCTTGATTAACATTTGAATGTTCTTAAGAGGAGGAAAGTGTTGATGATCAAATTCCCAGCAACTTCACGTACGGTTCAGTCTTTGAAAGAGGTATTATCATTATCTGTATATGGAGGATAATCATTATGTCGTATGCAATGACTTAGGAGATTGATCATGAAAAAAGAACATCATATCGAAGGTTCATTTCATCAGCCACACCCACTCCCCCCTCAACACCCTCTTGATGGTCCGACCTCTAAGTTGAGCTTTGCTATGTTTCACAGGGTCAGTGCGACTGTAAGGACAACGTACAGGGCCTAGAGTGTTCTGAGTGCAAGCCTGGCTTCTACAATCTCCGTGACAGTAACTCTCTGGGATGTGAGGACTGCGCATGTGACCTGAAGGGTGTTGTAGCTGGTCTGGCTCACTGTGACCAGACAGCAGGACTGTGTACATGCAAGGATCACGTGTCAGGCACGAGGTGTTCCACATGTAAAGTTGGTTTCTATGGACTGCAGGAGAGAAAGGAATTCGGTTGTTCAGGTCAGTTAGCTGTGTTAACTCTTGCTATCATGTTTCTAAAACCTGTTTAGTTTGTTCCTAACCTTTCATAAGCGACCATGTTTAGTCGAATCGCTACATTTGGAACTTCTCGCAGGTGAGCATCTCATTCCTTCTCTTATTTCTTATTGCGCATGCTCGACGAAATTAAAATAAGAGAAGGATCTGGGGTTGAGAATGGCGAGCATCTCTCGTAAGCGAGACATTATTTGGTTTAACATTAAGGATGGTTGCTTACTACAGGGAGGTTCACTATAAGTTCACGTATACTGCATTTGTTACATTATTTTCTTCCTGTGTAGTGTTAAAAGGCTTGGCTGCTTCTGTGGTTTATGGATTTACCGATCATGCAAAGCCAAAATTATTTTAAGATCCTCTAAAGCAGTCCAAAATTAAAAGTCTAAAAAAAGTTAAAATATCAAAACTCAAAAAAAGTTTAATAACTCCAAAGTCAAAAAATTCTAATAAAATCTAAAGTCAAAACAATCTCAAAAGTCCAAAGTCTGAAGACAAACTGGTCCCTTGAACAACCAATTTACAACTTTTGTTCTCTCATAATGTGTGACTGCTGTTGTTGCTGACAGGTTGTAACTGTGATGTTGGTGGATCGTTTGACCAGATGTGTGATGCCATTACTGGTCAGTGTCAATGTCGACCTAACGTACGTGGACGGGACTGCAGTAGGTCAGTACCATTCAACTGAGTCTTGACTGAATTAATACGTATCCTGAGCCTGGAAGTGGAGCATTTCTGTCGTTGTAATATGCGCTTTGCAGGAAACAGTCACGTGCAGATATATCACTTCAATAACGAATGAATTGAACTCGTGATCCCATGGGAAAGGCTTTACTGGATGGCAAGCAAATTTCAAACGTTGTTTTAGAAAGACCGACAATCGATTTAAGGTGGACATTAGCATTTATATATACAAACAGGTTTTGGTAATAATACTACCGATCTCATACAAGTGCCTTTAAATAAGTGAAGTAAGATATTTGTGCCATAATAATATAATAATAACAACAATAATAATGATAATTTCTATAGCGCCCTTTCCTAAAAGTACAACCACGTGATTGTGTCTGCCAAAGGCCCATTAATTAAAGGCGATATAGCTGATTTCCCAGGGCTTCATGTCAAAGGTTCAACAACATGTTGAAGATTGGCCATAGTGAAATATTATACGAGAAATGTGAAACTGCGAGTGAGTGTTGTTCAGTGAGCGGAGAAATCGATGTTTTTCTTAAGGTGTGGCTATAGACTATATCGCAACTCCGCCGTCGCAATGCACTCTGGGATGGATATCTCAGATCCAAGATGGCCGCCCAACAACAACAATGGAAAATTGAGATCTCCATCCCAGAGTACACTGCGATGGCGGGGTTGCGATATAGTCTATGTATCAGCCAATCATACAGCACCAGCATATTAGTATGTGATCGCCTGTGATCCAGGACTGAGAGACCTTTTTTTTCGAGTAATGTGAGTTTAGAGAGAGAGAGCAAACGAGAGAGAGAGAGCGAACAATCATTTCATTAAACTAAACTAAAAACCCAATCTTAGTGAGTGATTTACGATCTAAGGAAATTGTACGGAGGGAATTTCCGAAAAACAAACACAAATTTCTTATATTATGTACATAATCAATAAACAGTGCATAGTTTATATGAAATAAACAGCTGACAGGCGACCTGTCATAGTCACAGGGCTAATCTAGTCACGTGGGACAACAGGCAGTGGTTAAGCGCCTCGCCTCTCACCTCTGTGACCCAGGTTCGATTCCCGTTCGTGGCGCCACACATGAGTTGAGTTGAGTTTGTTGGTATCTCGCCCTTGCTCCGAGGGTTTTTCTCCGGGTTCTCCGGTTTTCCTCCCTCTGCAAAAACCAACGCGCTAATTTCCAATCCGATCTGTGGTTTAGCCGGGTCCTGGCTTTGATCAGCCCCTATGGTTGTTTCAGGGCTCGTTAGAAATTCAGAATTCAGAGGGCAGTAGTCAACGCTTTAAACCTGGATTTCACTAGCAACATAAGCATAATCACAAGCAACGTACGCAGACGCAGTAATGTATTGATCAGTAGCAGCGCTTGTTTATGACTAGAACGAGTACTTTTAATGATTAATGCATTACTGTGTCTGCTTATGTTGCTTGTGCTTATGCTTATGTCCCTAGTGAGGACTAGGCTTTAAGGCTAAGAAAACGCATTACACCAATACAGATTGGCTTTGTTTTGAGCTTGTTCTAGAGTAAAAAGAGATGCAACCCTGCCAAGGTACTCACTAGATGTTCGGCGTAACGTAACAGCGATAATTGTACATTTCCAAAGAGAGTAAATTGTTATGTTCTAGGCGGCAACGGAGCTTCTTCTGAGCTCCACCTAACCTAAATGAATGGTTCCGATAGAGCAGATTTCGTGGGACAAACTGCAGCATGTCCGTAGTCTTATCGTAATCCACACCGCGGCAAAACGGTATGCTCCGCTGGCCAAAAGAACGAAGGCTCTGCTATCAAATACAAATTACCGAGGGTTTCAACTTTTTTAGTAAATAATTTTATAACTTAGTAAACTCACAGTGAATTACAAATTTAGAAAACTTCAACCTGTTAAAGTCTTAGGCTTATCTTTTAAGTAGTTTTCTTATTTTTTGACAAAACAGTTCACAAATGGATACTTTTAAGCAGAAATTTTAAAATCACGGGTATGTGCCAGTTGTTTCATTTCAGTTTTCGCGGGAAACTGGGGGCGGCCGCGCCAATCTCGTTCCCAGAGCCCGCGATCTTCTGGCCAACGCCAAAGCGTTTGGTCACCGCTGGCCGAAAAACGCGCGGGCTCTGGGAACGAGATTGCGGCCGCGCCGACAAGAAATAGCAAATACGCATGCGCGTAACGTTTTGCCGCGGTGTGACCGTAATCGTACCTTAACTTACTGTACTGTAGTTCTGTAATTTGATTGGACCAGAAAAACAAAAACAACGGGAAACGATTTCAACGTCACGGCATGCCATACGGTAACCGTGCTGTAATCAGTGCCGTAGTTTGTCCCACTCATACGAAATCTGCTCTGTAGCTGATGAAATGTACGGAGTATCTTCGCGTGTTGGCTCAAGCACGGCGAGTATTTTTCAATTCTCCCTTCTCATGTTTAATATGAGTGTCGTTGCCTGTTCCCTAGACCTTCGGAAAACCACTTCTATCCAGACCTCCTCCACATCAAGGCAGAGGTCGAGGACGGCTGCGTGCCTGGTGGCCAGACCTCCATCCCAGGCCGTGACGTGCCCGGCCTACTCCAGTCTGATCCATCTCAAGGCGACCAGCCCGCTGACTGTAGACCGGCCAGGTTTGGGTTTGACGAGAACGTGTTCCCTGGCTACTCGTGGAGGGGATATGCTGAACTAACTGACCTACAGGTACGTAACACCTTTAAATTAAAGGGGCACTGTTAATCGAATTGAACCTTCAAGTTTCTTTAAAACAAAACTACAAAAATAACACCTTTAGTGAGGAGAGAAATGCTACGTGAATGTCCAGATATGCTTTTAAAATGTTTTCGATACAGGATGCAAAGATTAAAGTGGATTACAAAAGCTTATTCTAGAACTTTATTTCGGTTACAGTGAACCGATTTTAAGTTGCTCTAAGTTTCTCTTAAAAGCAGTATTTTTCATCCACTCGAATGTTGCCATGCTTCATCAAAATAGTTTAAAATTTTCTCCAATACACCTGGAAAGCATACTTTACGAATCCGAGTAGTTATTTTTGTTTTTATTACAAGAAAGTTTATCATTTGAGGGTTGACAGTGCCCCTTTAACATCGCCACTAATAGGCCTGTTACAGGAAACAGTCACGTGCTGATATAAAGACAATTTCGTATGAGTATGACAAACTACGGCATCCACTGACTACGGCACTGTTACTGTATGACATGCTGTGACTTTGAAATGGTTTCCCATTGTTTTTGTCCTACTGTCCAATCAAATTACAGTAAGTTACGGTCACGGTAAGGCTACGGTTACGGTAAGGCTACGGTTGCGGTTAGGATACGGTAAGGTTACGGTAAGGCTACGGTTACGGTAAGGCTACGGTTACGGTAAGGCTACGGTTACGGTAAGGCTACGGTTACGGTAAGGCTACGGTTACGGTAAGGCTACGGTTACGGTAAGGCTACGGTTACGGTAAGGCTACGGACAAGCCGTAGTTTGTCCTACTCATACGAAATCCGCTCTATATCACAGGGGCACCCATCGTTACGTTTTAAAACAGATTAATTGTTTAGCTACCTTATTGTAACTAATTTTCGCGAGACTTTATTTTCCCGATTTCGCAAAAAAGTTTAGTTAAAGGGAACTAAAATTCGCGAAAATGAAGATCCACATTTTTATTTTTTCACTGCTTTATGTTACATTTCAATTTTAAAATCGCCTACCCTTAATAAAACGAAACTAACATCGTCTTGTACACTCAAAAACGATGCCTATTGATCAGGGGACATCATCGTTTCTTAGCTGATACCATGCTGATTTTTCGGACTCTGGACTCTGGACTCTGGACACGTTTTAGTTTATGCATACTCGTGTAAACGTTTGTTAAAGTTGATAAAAGGGTTTTACCGAAAGGCATTAAATTTCGCGTCGTTAATTTTCGCGGTATCTTTTATTCGCGGGACTTTAAGTTCGCGATTTTTTTTAAATCGCGAAAATCGCGAAATTTAAGTCCCGCGAAAATTAGTTACAATAAGGTATTCTGCAATGCCAGCGAGCTAAAATTTCGTGAAGAATTTCTAAATTTTCCAGTTAGAAAATATAAGTGAATGTAGTGGTATAAAATAAGTGAAGTCGTGAACAAATCACAAACTATGTGGAGGAGAATTCATTGAAATACCGGCAGACCAACAAGAACAGTTTTGAAATATTTCAAATTTAATTCCATTTCAAATTTCGATACCCTGCAGAATTCAATTGAAAACAAAAAGTACAGAATTTGCCAGCTGAGAAATATCAGACTGCACAATTTGCCAGCCAAGTGGCCCAGAAGAACAGATATGTTACATAACAGTTCGTCAGTTGGGTATTCCTGATATCACTTCAATAACGAACTGATGAAATGAGCTCGTGATCCCATAGGAAAGGCTTTACTGGATGGCAAACAAACTTCAACACGCTAATTTAGAAAGATCGACAGTTGATTGCAGGTGGAACAGCATTTAAAAACATGTTTTACTAATAACACTATCGATCTCGTACAAGTGCGTTTAAATATAGTTTTTTGCCATCCAGTAAAATAAAATAAAGTAAAGCAACTTTATTTAATATAACTCGTGACAGTCTGGTAAGACTGTTAAACTTGAGGCCGACGTGGGACCTACGATTTTTCGTCCTTATCCGAGAAGACGTGAAGGTCTAATCGTTTGCAGTTCGAGAACGAGATTGTCTCACAAAGGCAGCACCTTCTACTCAGTTATTTTAAGACCCTGAGTGTTGGCCCAGCCGGGGTTTGAACCCGCGACCTACCGCACGACAGGTAGTACAACCACGTCATTACATTCCTTCAAAAGGCCCATTAGAAGAATAGGCTTGTTGGGACTTTCTGAATACACTGAAGGAATCCCATCCGCTGTTAACAGAGTGTGCTGACCTGACGATAAAACCGTTTTCGTTTACTGAACTGGCAGACATTAAAAGGAAGCAACCATAATTACTGCAGTTTCTCACATGCCACTGTAAATAGCGGTTATATTAGCAACAAAAACAACTGACAAACTTTCATGTTACCGACCTTTATACTCGTTCGAAAGCACCTTCTGTTCTTCTGATGTCAGTACGAGTAAACATCAGGCAGGGCTCGAATTTAATTTTGAGAAAAATAACCATTCGGGGTTTACAAACCAACTGCGAGGTTTTACTCTCTAAGAATCCTTAGTAACACCCTTCGTAAGTGGCTTTCTCTGATATCTAGAATTGTTTTACAAGATCGCAAATTTTACTAACAACTTTGGGTTGCCTAAATAATATTTAGTAACCAAACGCTGAAAACTAGTTACTGTTGGTGAACGGGATACGGTTAAATTCGAGTGATGGAGAGGGCCAGGTGAAAAAAAACTGTATTTGCTCTCCACTTTTTAAAAGTAATGATTCGGGTAAGAACTATAGGAAAAGACAACAGACTGCGGCAATGAGTGTGTCCTCTCGCACGATTTTACTTGAAGGTGTCTTAAGTGCTGCCTGAGATATCCTCAGTCAAAGTTACAAGCAGAAAATATAGGAAACGGTGTGCTGTTGGTCATTTGTACTTTAAAACGTAAAGAAAACACCTTCCAGCAAATAGGAAAGGGGAAAACAAAAGATATCTGAATCACAAATGTGAGAACTTTCCTCACGGTTGATTTTCATTGAAATCAAGCCATAGTTAGTTTGATCAAAACTAAATTAAAACTTCAAAAGTTATCTGATGAAAGTGCATTACTTCGATGATCTTCTATTGATTTTATGAGAATCAACCAATGAAATTACGAGAAAGGACAATAGAAAATTAACACCTTTTTAGAAAAAGTTACTGTGGGAGAGGAGCACCAAAGTATACACATAGTGAGTGATTGAAATAAATGCTACCATTTGGTCCGCCTGACGTCCCCGAACGCCACGCGCCGCCCTGATTGATATCTATCTTTTCTCTACAGAGGATCATCAAAGTCAGAATCAACATACCCAAGACAGGGCGTTATCATGTAGTCATGAGATACGCTTTGAACCAAAGCACGCCCGTCACGGGAGAGGTGGTGCTGAGTCCGCGATCTAATGGTGTTAAACAGAGCAGCAAAGTGGTATTCGCCTCCACCCGGGTGGGATCTACATACGTGGACGGCTACACTACTGTGGGAGAGGGACAGCAACCGACACAGTTCATGTTGACAAAAGGCGCTTGGGACTTAACATTCACCGCTCCATCCTCCAAACTTCTGGTGGTAAGTCAATAGACCTAATCTCACGATACCCTTTTAGGAGTGTATTCTGTTCACTCGGTAAGAACCGCCTTATGGAATGAAACAAGCGATCTCCCCTCCTCCCATGAAAGCGTAAGTTTTGAGATGCAGCAGTTGATCATGATTGGTTGATTCACCAGCAGATATTGTTGCGAGCATGCGCAATGCCGTTCAACAACAAATCCTAATATGGCTTCTCAGTTTCCAGAGCGTTCAGAGGAGGAAATTGCCAGCATTTTGGATGCCCAAAATACTGAATAATAAACCTTCAGCATCGTCAAATAACTGGTAGCTCGCCACAGACAATTCATCATATTTTGCTCAGCCTCGTCCAGTAATTGCTTATAAACTGTTCTTTTAATACAAGTTGTCAGATTTATGTTCATTGTTCCCCCTAGGATAGCGCTATATCTGTAATTGTAATCTGTAAAGTTCAGGTTAGCTAGTTAACCCCGGGGTAGCGCTTACTCTTGCTTCGGACAACAGGGCCCTGTACTGCAGCGCGAGCTTGAAAATTTTATCAGTTCTGTTGTTAGAAACGCATTTCCAGCAACTTCCAGAACGGTAAGAATCCTATAGATTAAAATTCAACAGAAAATCAGGAGCCCTTCAAGAGCGCTTCCCGAAAACTTTTAATTGCGCGCGTTAAATTCAAGAAAACTCCTACAAAGTATATATTTTCTGAAAGCTTAATAAACATAAATTGTAGAAAACAGCTTGATTTTCCTTATTATTAAATACTCTTTTATTTATTGTGATTCTAATCCAATTTCACCATGCCTTATAACTGGAGCTCCTGTCCCTCGGGAATTGGACGGAATTCCGCGCTGAAACGACCTTCATAAAGTAGAGATATTGATCTAAAAAAGCATGTCTCAGTTTTCTGATATCTTATTCCATCGCGAAAATATTCAACTGCAAAGATCTGGAACACCTTTTTTAGGGGTTGAAGAAAGAAACGTGAAAGTATCTCAAGAACAAAAAAAACGTTTCGTGTTTATTTATAAAAGATTCACGTGTTTTTTCGCGGTTTCCATGAGAACGCTTCACAAGTGCTAATAAGCCGATGACAGCCTGCTTTCCCGTCCATATTTCTTTTCGCCCTAATTTCTCGTTGAAAATAAAATGTTTTGAAATTTTATTAAACTGTAGAATTAACTTTGAACATTCTAAAAAAATCAATAAGATTTTTTTCCACAAAAATTATCGCATAAAGGGCTCCTGATACCTTAAACCGAATGTCGACACAATTGAGGTCATAAGTCCTGCAAAATGTGCAATCTGAGAGCCAGCGCAGAATAGCCTGTACACAGACCTCCGTAATCCCTTCAAAGGAAGGAAAAGGTGGTCTGTACTACGGATGAGTTAATCGTGTTCTAGGTCACGTGGATAGTTACAGGAATGCTGTAACCAGTCGCTGATTGGCTGGTGCCTCATAGCGGGTGCTGATTGGCTTAGCGGTTATGTTGACCTTAGTTCTGGCTCCGTGGGAAAATCCGAGCTCGATTCACTCTAGTTTGGAACACAGGAAACCCAAGCTCTGTTTGT
This sequence comes from Actinernus sp. WN-2022, assembly GCA_030867875.1. NCBI lineage: Eukaryota > Metazoa > Cnidaria > Anthozoa > Actiniaria > Actinernidae > Actinernus > Actinernus sp. WN-2022. The sequence continues at coordinate 120,750,737 of JAOWCC010001589.1, forward strand.
GTTTTAAATTATAAGGGTTTGTATGAGATTTTTAACGAGTATTTGGTTGAGAAAAAAATGATAAGAATATCGTTCATGGAACTGCTGCATTTCAAGTCTGGGAATAAATTATTTCTCTCGAATTTCAAGTAAAAAGTCGGCCTCAACATATATGCAGAAAGTGCCTAGCTAGGAAGTTTGAAAGAATTTGCAGGGAACAAACGAAATTCTTCTTCAGATATCGTCTAGTTATTCAAAACGAAAAGAAAGTCCATGTTCAAGAGCTCTTTTTGCAAAGCGAATGGCTGTGTGAGACGATCAACCAGAAGCATCAATAGCCTCGGCGGTCAGGCGAGTTGCTTACGAGCGCGACTTCTCAAACCTCGAGTTCACGTGGTTCTCAAACTCACGAATCCATCCAATCTTCCACTTACTCGAGGATAGAAAGATCTCCAAATCCCTTCCTTTGAATGGATTACGAAGGTCTGTGCATATAGGCTATCGAAGAAGGGAATTTATTTTATTTCCCACGCTTCCCAGCGCGTCCTTGCATTGCCGTTAACAATAGGAAATGAACAATCTGAAATCTACAATGTGTACCGCCTAGTGTTTCTCGGCCAATGGGAATCGATATGTAATTTATGCAAAATTATGTCGGAACACGATTAAGGTTACCGGATACCTTCAGGGTGCGTTTCCAGTCTAAATTATGTAGCGCCTCGAGAAAACATTGTAGATAAATCATTCATGTGTCATGTTAAAGCTTATAAAATTGGCTACAAGAATACATAAAAAGTTTTGAGTTCTTTGAAAATCTCGAATTTTCCGCCATCCCGTTTCTCCGATCTAGTGAGATGGCTTTCAGAAGCTCCGACTCAGAAAATATTTAAAATTTTAAAAATCTGTTTGCTTTGTCGTATTTCAGAGGAATCGTATTACAAAACCGTGTCGGGGAATTTCAAAATTCGATTTAGTTCAAAAGTTATCATGCTTTCCGTGAAAAGGCGAAAAATATTCCTAGTAGATATGCGGGAAACGTCGTCAAGAGCACTTTTTTTAGAATTTCCCAATTCCCCGACACCCTTTTGCAGCTGAGATATCAATTGACATTTTGTGAAAATTTCGCACAAATCGAATAAATTCCTCTTGAGTGGGAGCTTTTTTAAAACTCTATTTTGATTGAAAATCGAAAGCGAGAAAATAGCACTTCAAAAAAATCTAGCCGTCTGTCGTGCGTGAAGCTGAAGCCCCGCCTCTCCAACAATTAGCAAGCTCTTGGCCAATCATTTCTCATCACAGTTCAACTATCTGTTGAGATTTCCCGCCAATGTTGATTTCCGATCAAAGCTACGCGCCGCATCGAGAAAATGTTTTTTGTGTGTGACTTGAAAAATGGTAGCGGTAAGAGTCGGCTGGTTTCCCAGGCTAGAAAAATGGGAAAGACTCGAGGGGCAAAGGCAAGGTGAACACCTATAGAGACGCCTTGAATGCCAGCACAGTTGTAGAGGAGACAGCGATTTGCAGGCGTCTGAAACAGCACGGCAATAGCGAGATCGTGGTTCAACCGATTCAGGGTCACCGTCAGACTACGTTTCCATCTAAGCTTTCTTGGAAACAAATATTCTCTCGGCTGGCTCTTATCAATAGGAGATATTGTAGTTGAGTCTACGAATAGCAGTTTCAGCGGTATTGACCCGAACGCCTCACTTCAATGTAATGAAGCGCCATTGAAACCATCATTCTTACACGACACCAACACCCTCCTAAACAAGCACGACTAATTTAGATACACAGTTTCAATGGCGCTTCATTACATTGAAGTGAGGCGTTTGGGTCAATACCGCTGAACTCGGCACTCTGTCTGTGAAAATACGAACGCTTGTCGGGTTGGCTTTGTAATTGTAGTGTATGCATTGTTTGGCTTCGTTTTGCTTTTCTTTTTTCTTTGTTTTTCAAGCTAAGGGCATTCTGCTTGCTTTTTGTAAGATATAAGGCCAACAACCGATGGAATTGTGTAATTGTGTGTGGAAAAACTTTTCACTAAACGTAAACATTGGTATATGAAATGAATTTAATATGTGTTATTCACCACACCGACGTTACGGGCGAGTGAGCACTATTGATCTGCTGTCAATCAAAAAGAACCTTTTACTTCCGGTTAAAAACTTCCTTTTGGTATTTCTCCGTCAATATTAATTTTTTTTGAACGGAGTTTTTGGTATACGAGACACTACTACTAAAACTACATTTCTGTGCGAAAAAAATATTTTCCCATCTTTTTTGTTTTGAAGGTATCCGGTAACCTTAACTCATCCGTAGTACAGACCACCTTTTCCTTCCTTTGAAGGGATTACGGAGGTCTGTGTACAGGCTAGCGCAGAACGAATAATTTACAAAACGATTTGTTATACGTCTCACAGTTTTCATTGTTCTCTCTTCTAAGAAATGAGATTATTCCTAAACCGTTAAGTTTTGAGCTGTAGATTTCACTAGATTGTTTTATGATTTTCACAGTCTTGCTCTAAGCTCCTAGTGAAGTAATAGTATGCGAATCTTTGATTGACTGGACGTTTTGTTTCTGCCCTAATTTTCAGGACTATGTCTCCGCCGTGCCGCAGCAGTTCTACGAGGCGTACATCCTACAGCGCCAAGTGACCAACCCCTGTGTGGTTAATGGGTTAAACATGCTTTGTATCCAATACTCGTACATCAGCACCACACGACCTGACTTCCCCACTGTGGAACTAGAGACAGGATACATCATTACTCGACAAGGAAGGCAACAAACGCATGTGTTCGATGACAAGGCGGTGCTCAAGCAACTCGACTTCGACACCATGGCATGGCTTGATAGAACTCAGGTACAAACGTTCAAAACCTTAATAAAAGTTGATAACAAGAATTGAAGTATAATGTTCAATATGACTCATACTCATTCACGGCTTCTAAATTGACAAAAAAGTAGGCTGCTTCAAGATATGTTTTGACTATCAAAATAACATTCTTGTATCTTTATCTCTTTTGTCTTTCTGTGTACTGCTTGTGTATATATTTGTTGATACTTTACACGAAGGCAAGACAGTAGACACACACACATTAGAGCGCACAAGTGGTATACTCTCGCCCTGGTCTAACTATTCAATCACTTCTATTCAATACATCTATATCAATAATCCGCAACGGTTTCCCATCACGCGGATGATATGTACCATCTGCCTAGTACCCAGGCACGTTTGGTGGGAGCTTGGAGAGTAGAACGATGGGGCGCATGGGAGCACGGGAAGGGGGAGAGCTTCCCATCCTCTTTCTCCCTTCCCTTGTTCCTTTGCGCTCCCTCTAATCATTTTCCCGTGGTCTTATGCAAATGTATCTGTAGTGATCGCTTAAACTTTCTTCGTGAGTGAAGCTAAGTGAAACTGCAGAAATGTTTATCGGGCTATAGTTGGCAAGGATACCAGAAATGGATTTCGATTGTTATAAAACTAAGTTGAAAATGTTGGGCCAATGTTTTCAAAGTTGTAAACATTAGCCATAATATGTTATCCTACAATAGTTTGGTCTCTCTTCAAAAATTAACACCTGCATAACTTAGTGTTCAGTGAAGATTATGTATCGTATAATTAGAACATTCTAGATAATTATTTGACCGGCGAAAATCAGACACATCTGGGGTCATAAACCATTAATAATGCAGATTAACCCTCGACCAAATGGTAACTTCGTTCACTTTATCACTTGTTAAAGGGGCACTGTCAATCGAATTGAACCTTCAAGTTTCTTTATAACAAAACTACAAAAATAACACACAGAGATAGGAGAGAAATACCATGTTAATGTCCTGTTATGGTTTTCAACCTTTTTCGATAGAGGATGGCAAAGATTAAAGTGGATTATAAAGTTTGTTCTAGAAACTTGATCATGTTTCGTTTACAGTGAACCGATTTCAAGTTGCTCTAAATTTATCTTAAAAGTAGTATTTTCATTCACTAAAAGTTTTGCCATCCTTCATCACAATTGTCTACTCTGCTAATCTGAGTAGTTATTTTTGTCTTTTGTTATGATAAAGGTATAATTTAAGGGTTGACCGTGACCCTTTAAGTAGTTTTTTTATTCATCTTTCACAATACATCGATCTGTGGTTCCATTTCAGACTCGCGTCACTGAGGACGTGTATTTCCCAAAGCCTGGAAACTACGTCATTGTCATGCAATACTACCAACCGTCAGACAGAGCAGAGACGCTGGATGTTTACCTCAGGTCACGCAACAGTCAGCAGAAGGGAACATTCCATCTGCACAGCTGTCGCTACAGGTTCGGCTGCCGTCAGGTGGCGCTAGACAGCACGAGGAGGCTCAAGATCTTCAAGGCTAAGAACAAAGAGAGAAGAGTGGTGACACTGCTCATTAGACCTGAAACCTCAGTGGCAGTGGTGAGTTTAGCACTATTTTACAATTAGACTGCGAGCTCGAGGTTTCTATCAGTAGTTATAGTTCACCACAAAATTTTGGCGCGCGCCCATTGGCTAAAAGCGATCACGTGACGTGATAGTTGTCGTCCGCGGATGAAAACTATCAGGCGATATAGTTCACCACAAAATTGTGGCGCGCGCTCATTGGTTAAAAGCGATCACGTGACGTGATAGTTGAAGTCCGCGGAGGCAAACTATCAGGCGTTATAGTTCACCACAAAATTGTGGCGCGCGCTCATTGGTCAAAAGCGATCACGTGACGTGATAGTTGTCGTCCGCGGAGGCAAACTATCAGGCGATAGTGCCCGCTGAGCACGAAAGACAATTTTGTGTTGAACAATAACGCAAATAGACTGTGTCTGTCTCGGACCTATCGGCTGATAGTTTCCCTTGGAAATTTAATGTTCTTAAAACTAGCATATAAGCCCGAGAACTTCGTTCTCGGGCTTATATTTGTTTTAAGAACATCAAATTTCCGCGGGCAACTATCAGCCGATAGTTCCTCGACGGACACAGTCTATTTGTATAATAGTGCCCGCGGAGAGCGGAAGACGATTTTGTGATGAACAATAACGACAAATAGACTGTGTTTGTCTCGGAACTATCGGCTGATAGTTTCCCTTGGAAATTTGATGTTCATAAAACTAGCATAAGTACTAAGTACATAAGTACTTAAGTACTATGAACAAATTGAAAGAAAAATCGCCATAAGTCAAGGTAAATTAACCCTTCATTTATCCAAATGGGATGATTTGTAAGTTATGCTCCTCATTAAACTGGAGTAAAAAAATCATAGGTTAGAAAAGAAAATTTGTATTTTTTGTTATTGTAATTTAATATATAATTTTCGATGAAATACCAGTGTATATTTCTTTCTAATAAGTGATATCTTCACACGTGAAGATATAAATGATATCTTCACACGTGAAGATATCACTTTTGAAAATATGACTCGATTTCAAAGATTTCTAGCCTTTTTAGTAAGATATTGAAACTGGTATTTCATCAATAATTATATATTAAACAGAACATTACATGGCCGCTTGGAGATACGGATTTTATCTTCTCGTGTTGATGAGTATCTTACTCGTTCGCTGCGCTCACTCGTAAGATATTTCATCAACACTCGAAGATAAAATCCGTATCTCCGCGCGGCCATGTAATATCCTCTATATATGTAATGTATGTAAGTGAAACTAATTGTTACAATACTTTTTCATAAAAAAATAATTTTTAAATATAAAATAGCATTTTTAAAAACTAGCATATAAGCCCTCGAACTTCGTTCTCGGGCTCATATTTGTTTTAAGAACATCAAATTTCCGCGGGCAACTATCAGCCGATAGTTCCTCAACGGACACAGTCTATTTGTATAATAGTTCCTCGACGGACACAGTCTATTTGTATAATAGTTCCTCGACGGACACAGTGTATTTGTATAATAGTTCCTCGACGGACACAGTCTATTTGTATAATAGTTCCTCGACGGACACAGTCTATTTGTATAATAGTTCCTCGACGGACACAGTCTATTTGTATAATAGTTCCTCGACGGACACAGTCTATTTGTATAATAGTTCCTCGACGGACACAGTCTATTTGTATAATAGTTCCTCGACGGACACAGTCTATTTGTATAATAGTTCCTCGACGGACACAGTCTATTTGTATAATAGTTTGCGAGGGGCGCAGCTATGAGATCAGTATGAGCTCACCTTGTACTGTTCTCCTTAAATACTCCATTATTTATTAACTAATTAGCATTTTATTAACTCTAAGCATATTTTTTTAATAGTTAATATAGGTAGTTTACGACTTCGATAGTTATTATAATTATCATTAGCAATAGTAGTTTCTCTATTGTCATAATTGTAATTAGAGTCTTGTTAAATATTTTCACGTACATTTTTGTAAGTTATCCTTAGCAAAGTCGATAGAAACCAAGAGCGAGTGTAATTGTTTTAGCGTAACCAAGCCACTGTTCTATCAACTTATCGATCGAGAAAACTGTAAAAAACTCGCAAAAAGCATTTTTCTGAGTGATTTTTGTCTGCAGAGCACGCACGGCGCCTGTATACCGGGCTAGCCAATCAGACGAAGCCTGGCTAGCCAATCAGGTGGCGAGTTTGCCAATAGACGACGGCTGGGTTATGCTAAAGACTTTATCACACAGCCTCGTATGTGCGTCGAGTATAGGGAGAGTCGGGGTGGCGCAGTGGTTAAGCGCTTCGCCTCTCACCTCTGTGGTCCAGGTTAGATTCTCGGATGCGGCGCCATATGTGAGTCGAGTTTGTTGGTATCTCGCCCTTGCTCCGAGGGTTTTTTGCCGTAAGGTAACCGTGCTATAGTTTGTCCCACTCGTACGAAATCTGCTCTTGCAACATTGTGAAGTAGAGTATATTTCGTATGGGTGGGACAAACTACAGCACGGTTACCGTACGCCATGCCGTGACGTTGAAATGGTTTCGCATTGTTTTTGTCCTGTTGATCCAATCAAATTATAGAAATACGGTACAGCACGGTTACAGCACGGTTACGGACATGCCGTAGTTTGTGCCATTCATACGAAATCTGCTCGGTGTGCGCCGTAGTATAGAATGTTACGGAGTAACTAGGATTTCGATCTCGCTGAAATAAGAGAGTTTTATATGACGTCATCCAGCCATTGTCCTACAAGCCTCACTTTCGTGTCTATGCTAATACCTTTGGAGCATTCTGTTGTTAAACTGTGAAATCTCATTCTATGGATTTCTTTTACCTGCTGTTCGATGTATATAGGTGTTTTCAAAGCAACCAATGTTGAATTAATTTGAATTGAGCAAATGAGGGGCCAGCATTGCACAAAGGGTCTTCACCCAAGTTGACCATATTACGCCCCAACACTTTCCATTGTACGAGCAAATCATGAAAGTTATATTTCCACATTGTTTGACAGGACTCTATCATAGCCATCCCACTGGACCAGTGGAATCTTGACTATGTCATACCCAGGCCCTTGTGTACAACCAAGAACGGCAAGTGTATATCCACCTCGTACCCAATCCCCAAGGGTGCTGTTACATTCGATGCTGCAACTGATGGAAGTCAGCCGCCGCCAAACATCCTGGACCCGAGTACAACACTCAAGTACTTGGAGGGAGAGGTAACGAATGGTTTTTGACAATTCAAAAACTTTGGCTTGGATTAGACAAACTGGGAACCTTTAAATATTTTGCCGACACGTCTGGGTCGAATAGAGAGGAATTGTATTTATATAGACTGACGGTTAGAGATTTGATGTATTGTACGGTCAGTTTCGTACATAATTGCTTTGAATTATTTAATTAAATACGGATATCATAGCAAATTTATTTCAAATAGATGTACAGTCAACATTCTCTAGACGAACACCACTCTAAGGCGGACACCTCTCTAAGGCGGACACCTCTCTAAGGCGCACCTCTCTAAGGCGGACACCTCTCTAAGGTGGACAGTTGGAGATGGTCCAGAGGGTGTCCGGCTTAGAGAGAGTGGTCTGTAATTCATGATTATATTGAACGTCAGTCCCCAGAGTTGACGGCACTGCGTTGGTGGGGTAATATACATACATTCCCTTTTTATTCACTCATTCGTATCTGGCGGTGTCATGCAATATGCTATATGTTGTAGTGAAGCAAACGTTGAAGAAAGTACGGCTGTATAATATAAAGATAGGCTGGCTGACTAACATACCCATGTATCTAACCTTATAAAATTCATTATTAGTATAAACCAACTAGTGGACTATTACAAATCCTGCATTCTGATTGGCTACCCTACTATTTAAGAAATAGAAAACATTTCCCGTGTTTCTATAGAGTTATAGAAACACGAGTGGGAGTTTGGGAGAACGAGAAATCGTAGTGGGAACACGAGCCCGAAGGGCGAGTGTTTCCACAGCTATTTCGAGTTCTTCCAAACTTCCACAAGTGTTTCTATAACTCTTTAGTATAAACCAACTAGTGGACTATTACAAATCCTGCATTCTGATTGGCTACGCTACTATAGGTCTATTTGTGATAGCCCATGGTAGAGAAAAACCGCACGCATTTTCACGACATAATAAAAAAATTTCAACTTCAATTTGTTTCTTTCTATTATTTCTACTGTCCGACTAGTTAGTTTATACTAAAACAATTAGACCTCTCGCCCTCATGGGCTACGAGTTAAATAGCCCATTCGGCTGCGCCTCATGGGCTATTGACTCGTAGCGCATTCGGGCTGCGGGTCTAATTGTTAAATAGAAACAATGGGAAAATGTTTTCTATTTCCTTTATAAAATAAACGAATATAAACACGGAAACGCTCGCTTAATTTGATAACCAAAACGTAAATTCTCACAACTAGCTCAAGCGCGCGCTCAACTGTCTATGTTTCTATAGAGTTATAGAAACACGGCTTACAGCCAATCAGAGCGCGCGTACTATCGAAACTATTTTATAAAGGTCTATTTGTGATAGCCCATGGTAGAGAAAAACCGCACGCATTTTCACGAAATAGTAACATTTTTTCAACTTCAATTTGTTTCTGTCTATTATTTTCTGCTGTCCGACTAGTTAGTTTATACTAAAACAATTAGACCTCTCGCCCTCATGGGCTACGAGTTAAATAGCTATTGACTCGTAGCCCATTCGAGCTGCGGGCCTAATTGTTAAATAGTTGATAAGGGTGCTAGCCAATCTAAACGCAGCATTCAAGTCACATGGATACCTCTATCCCCAATACACAATTGATACACAATACTAATAAGCCCTATTAGTATTCTGCACCCATATCTTCACTCATCCACAAACTCGATGTACTGGCGTGTTCAGGGCTGCACCTTTTGTAGCCTACCGTCGCAGTAATAACTTGCGCGACATTTTAGTTAGGTCTAAACTCCGCACTAACAAACTTCATAGTCCCTGTGGCTCATTTCGCTGTGGTAACGATTGCGTAACCTGTAAATACATAATCAACGGCCAAACTAATTACGCATTTCACTTTACTGGTGAAACCAGATGCATCAAAGATCACATTAACTGTAACTCTAAAAATCTCATCTATATGGTTCAATGCAAACGATGTATAGCTCAATACATCGGAGAAACTAAACGTCGCCTTAAAGATCACTTTAACGAATACCGCCGCCCCGTTGATAAACTTTCTAATCAGCCTAAAACCACTACCGTATAATCAGCCTTTCTTCGTTGTTACTGTTTACAAATTTTCGCTGATTAGATCCCTCCAAGGTGATCCGGTACTATACTTCGTCCGTTGGTTCTTACAGTTTTTCAGTATTCAGGATACACTGGTTCATCTAACGGCTCGTCATTGTATAGCTGATACAATTCGGATGCTCATATTATAACTAGTACTTATCATGCGTGACTGATTGCACAGTGTAGTATGTATTGCTGACGAGTTGAGTGTCACGTTGGCAGAAATGATTAAAATCCATCCTTCTCTGCAGACGACATTTGATATGAATGGCAAAGTACCCAAGATTGGCAGGTATGCCATTCTACTGCACTACTACCAGCCGAAGCACGTGACCTTCTCATCCAGCGCCACTGTAACAAGCGAGCGAGCCATTCCTGGTTCTGTTCAGTTCAAGAACTGTCCTAACGTCGCCGGCTGCCGTGCTGTGGTACAGAACCAAGACGGAACAAATTTCTTTGACATTGGAAGACTCTCCGCGGCTCTCCAGATCTTGATACCTCGAGGTTCATCTGTGTGGATTGTAAGTAGGAAATACTGAATGCCTTTTCTCTTCTTGGTGAATCGCAAAGCGGTATTAAACTAGCCTACCATATCTTTGCCCCGTCAAAACGAAAGCATTTTTTACCGAAGTTTGTGCGCGGACGAGGAAAGGAGATTTTAGTCGACGAGCCTCTGAGATTATATTGGATAGCTTCGGTTCTTCTTTCAAACATTTTAGTCATATACTCGGGTGCAAGGCCGTGCAGTGCTTTATAAACCATGACTGCTTTTTGAATGGCCCTTTGAGATTCTAGTCTTTTCCACCCTAGGTTACTCAGTAGCTCGTCAACATGGGTATGGAATGGTAGACCAGTTAGTATGCGGGCTGCTCTGTTTTGTAGTTTTTTTAACTTGTCAGAGAGTCCTTGGTTTAAGATCAACGACTGCATTGCACATTGTAACACAACATTATTATCGCTATTTCGAGTTCTCCCAAAACTTCCACAAGTGTTTCTATAACTCTATAGAAATCGGGGATCTTATAATATAAGCGGAATTTTACGGAATCATAACGAATACTGTACTTGATTCACAGGACTATGCCCTTCTAATCCCTGAAGACAGGTTCTCTCGGGATCTTGAGGATCCTAACCCTGTGTCGTTCTCCAAGGATTTCATTGCTGAATGTGGCAAGGACGATTTTTATATCAAGCCAACGACACCTGGATCTTGTGCCAAGTCCGTGTTCTCACTCACTACTGACTTCAATAACAGGTGAGTTCTGCGCTTTAGTCCCATCGATCATAAAATATGTTATTTTTTTATTCTGAATTGTAAAAATATTGTTATAATATAGCTAAAATAATGCACGCTCTCTGATTGGCTAATATAGCCATTGACTATTAGTTGCCCATTCGTCTTTTCCTCACGTTCGAGTTTGTTCAGTCAAATCTTATCAAATTAATCAATGTTACATCTGTCCGTCCATCGAGTTATGAACGCACATTTGGCTTTACCTCGAGTAACTTCAGGGCTCGAAAAAGATATGAATTTTTCAGCAACTGAAAGGGCAAGTTATTCTTGAGTTATGCTTGCCCGAGACAATTTTGAACTAGCCCAAATGATTAAATGACAACTTCGAATTCTAGCAAACTTACCCGTCGGGCTAGTCACTGACAATAAGTAATTGCGAATTGCCCGACGTGAAAATCTACAAGTCACGGACTATTGGGCACGAGATATTTCAGTCGAGCCCTGAACTTACGTAAAAATGTCCGATAGATTTTCAACATGGCAGTACGCTGGTCTGAAAAGCGAAAACTACTAAAAATTCCAACACAATCCCTACTGCTAGCCTCCTCCGCAGGCAACTCCCGTAAAACTCTCCTGTGCGGACCGGGATTCCTGTGGTATAAGAGAAGGGGGACGGGGAGGGGAAAGAAAGGAGGGGGAGGGGGGGAGGGGGAAGAGAAAAGAAGAGGGAGATGCCTGCCAAAAGTCCGTTTCGCGCATCTCATTCTGCCCCATCCCCTCCCCCTCACCTGAACCTTCCACAGGAAGCCCGCTCAGATGATCCTTATTTAGGAGTTGCCTGCGGAGGAGGCTACCCTACTGCAGCGTAAACTATAATCTGCTTCTGTTTATTACTTGGTTATGCTGAGTTGCTTTACACCAAGATTATACATAACGAAAACAATAATAGATAATAAAAAATAAAAAATAAAAATTAATTAATTATTAAAAAATAATTAAATTTAATGAGAATTAAGGGTAGCGGTCATGTTTACATAGCAATGTTAACTAAGGTTCGAAAACTGTTAACCGTATCGGCATCAGTTGTGTGGCTAGGCAAGTCATTACATTCAGGAACGGTACGTGGGAAAAAAGAATACTTGAAATAGTTTACAGATGGCGAGAAGACATTCAATTTAAAGTTGTGTTTACGTCTGGTCAAAGTTTGTGAAAAAGATACATAATCTTTAGCGTCGATGGCAATATGACCATTTAGGATCTTATACATTGTAATCAGCCTATTACACTTTCTTAAGGAGGCTAAGCTAGGCCAATTTAAGTCTTGCAACATTGCCGACACACTAATTATGGGTTTTCTTTGAGTAGTAAGTTGTTGTCTAGTGTCTAGCCGGTGTATTACCATTCGTTGTGGAGTGTCTAGCCGGTGTATTACCAGTCGTTGTTGAGTGTCTAGTGTCTAGCCGGTGTATTACCAGTTGTTGAGTGTCTAGCCGGTGTATTACCATTCGTTGTTGAGTGTCTAGTGTCTGGCCGGTGTATTACCAGTCGTTGTTGAGTGTCTAGTGTCTAGCCAGTATATTACCATTCGTTGTTGAGTGTCTAGTGTCTAGCCGGTGTATTACCATTCGTTGTTGAGTGTCTAGTGTCTAGCCGGTGTATTACCAGTAGTTGTTGAGTGTCTTGTGTCTAGCCGGTGTATTACCAGTCGTTGTTGAGTGTCTAGTGTCTAGCCGGTGTATTACCATTCGTTGTTGAGTGTCTAGTGTCTAGCCGGTGTATTACCAGTCGTTGTTGAGTGTCTAGTGTCTAGCCGGTGTATTACCATTCGTTGTTGAGTGTCTAGTGTCTAGCCGGTGTATTACCAGTCGTTGTTGAGTGTCTAGTATCTAGCCGGTGTATTACCATTCGTTGTTGAGTGTCTAGTGTCTAGCCGGTGTATTACCAGTAGTTGTTGAGTGTCTTGTGTCTAGCCGGTGTATTACCAGTCGTTGTTGAGTGTCTAGTGTCTAGCCGGTGTATTACCATTCGTTTTTGAGTGTCTAGTGTCTAGCCGGTGTATTACCAGTCGTTGTTGAGTGTCTAGTGTCTAGCTGGTGTATTACCATTCATTGTTGAGTGTCTAGTGTCTAGCCGGTGTATTACCAGTCGTTGTTGAGTGTCTAGTGTCTAGCCGGTGTATTACCATTCGTTGTTGCATTTCCCCCTCCAGGACCATGCCATGTAACTGCGATCCTAAAGGAGCCCTGAGTGACGTGTGCAGGGAGTTTGGTGGTCAGTGTCGCTGTAGGCCTGACGTGATTGGACGACAGTGTAACAAGTGTAAGACAGGCTACTTTGGATTCCCTAACTGCAGGAGTAAGTACATAGAGCGGATTTCGTGTGAGTGGGAAAGTTACGGCAAGACTTACAGCCGGCACGGTTAACGTACAGCATGCCGTGACATTGAAATGACGTCCTTGTTGTTGATCTGCTGATCCAATCACATTACAGAGTTATGGTACAGCAAGTTACAGTACGTAGCAGTAGGGTACGGACATGCCGTATTTTTGTCCCGCTCTGAGTGAGACAAACTACGGCACCGACTACGGCACGGTTACTGTACGGCATGCCGTGACATTGAAATGGTTTGTCCTGCTAATCCAATCACATTACAGAGTTACGGTACAGTAAGTTACAGTACGGTAAGGCTACGGACATGCCGTATCTTTGTCCCACCCATATGAAATCCTCTCTAGCTCATTGAGCTCTTCCAGACTGTATTCTGATTGGTCCATTATTCTGTCGTTCTTCCAGACCTGTATTCTGATTGGTCCATTATTCTGTCGTTCTTCCATATCTGTATTCTGATTGGTCCATTATTCTGTCGTTCTTCCAGACCTGTATTCTGATTGGTCCATTATTCTGTCGTTCTTCCAGACTGTATTCTGATTAGTGCATTATTCTGTCGTTCTTCCAGACCTGTATTCTGATTGGTCCATTATTCTGTCGTTCTTCCAGACCTGTATTCTGATTGGTCCATTATTCTGTCGTTCTTCCAGACCTGTATTCTGATTGGTCCATTATTCTGTCGTTCTTCCAGACCTGTATTCTGATTGGTCCATTATTCTGTCGTTCTTCCAGACCTGTATTTTGATTGGTCCATTATTCTGTCGTTCTTGCAGACCTGTATTCTGATTGGTCCATTATTCTGTCGTTCTTGCAGACCTGTATTCTGATTGGTCCATTATTCTGTCGTTCTTGCAGACCTGTATTCTGATTGGTCCATTATTCTGTCGTTCTTCCAGACCTGTATTTTGATTGGTCCATTGTTCTGTAGCTCTTGTGTTTTTGTACTGCTCGTTTGTTGTTTTAGGGTGTTTTCTATTGTTGGGTGAGCCAATATTGTGGCTCATTTCGAGCGGTATAGACAGGCTTCGCTTGTTGGCTGATTATCAATTCATATTGCTTCAATAGTCACAGTTCAGATTGCTCCATTAGTGACAAACAAACTAAGAACGACACATTGGATGACTAGTTCCTATAAGAACTAATATTGATCTGTGTCGGCGCGGTAGTATAATCAGCTAAAAATAGACTAAGGTACATTTGTATGCTAACCACTATAGCAACGCGTAGCAGCTGACGTTTCGAGCACAAGCCCCTCGTCACAGCGAAAGAGGAAGGGCTAACGCGAAAGAGGAAGAGCAAACGCTCGAAACGTCAGCTGCTACTCACTTGTCACGGCGATTAGCATACCTTAATTGACTTTTAGTTGATTACACCACTGCATTAAGGAACAACACTGGTGACTCCTTATTGTAAGATTCACATTAGCAAACTTCAACATTTTCTCAGTGTTATTGGTTTCTTTTCCTGTAGGATGTCAGTGCGTCTTCTGTAACGAGGTGACAGGAGCGTGCGACTGCCCGCCAAACACCGTGGGTCAAAACTGTGAGCTGTGCCTCAAGGGAACCTACGGTTACGACCCCATACTAGGATGCCAGGACTGTAAATGCGATCGGTTTGGCGTCGAGGGGGGTAACATCGCGTGTAATCCCAGGAAGGGACAGTGTCCTTGTAAGGTGTCCCACGCGGGCCGTCAATGCAATCGGTGTGCGCGTGGTTACCATGGTTACCCGTATTGTCAGAAGTGCGACTGTGATGCTCGGGGGGTGAACAGCAGTGTGTGCAATTCTGCTGGGAAGTGTCTCTGTAAGGTATGTGGTGTGTGAACAGCAGTGTGTGCGCTTCTGCTGGGAAGTGTCTCTGTAAGGTATGTGGTGTGTAGAGATTTCATGCGGTAAAGTAACAAAGGAAGGAAATTATGTTAACGTTAATTATTATTTCATATTACCCATACGGCCCCGTGTGCGCTTTCCTTTCAAAACCATTTACAAAAGTCACGTGATGGGGTCGTACGTGTTTGACGTGAACGGACCGGAAAAAGGCCCCGCTCGATTTTCCCATTTGAAAGTAGTCATATAATTTTAAAACTTAATGTACGTCATGTGTATAAGGTGACGTTAATGTGACGTTAGCGTGATTTTCGGTGTTGTTTTCGCAGCCTGGTGCGGTGGGTAAGCGCTGTGATGCGTGTTCTCCTGGGCACTACAATCTGGATAATGACAATCCTAATGGTTGTACTAAGTGCTGGTGCTCGGGGCTATCTAGCAAGTGTTCAAGTTCAAATCTACAAAGGTATGTTGAAGATCTATTACATTTTACCAATGTTTCGTTAAATATTTTGTTTATATTATAATCATGTCCAGAGTCAGCTCAAATGAGCTCCCTTTGTTAGGTCAATCCGAGTATGGAACAATCTTTCTGAATGGGCAGTCCTTGCGCCTAACCTAAAGCTATTTCAAGCATTGTCGTTCTGAAATTTGCACACTAAGCCCAACCGCTCATCTAAAGAGATTCTGACTGCTGACCGTAACATTGTTTTAACATCACCTGCACCATAATTAATATTTATTATTAATGTATTTTTACTTTTTATTATCGTATGGCAAGAGCTACTTCCGGGAAAAACGCGCGTTCTGATTGGCTGTTTAGCGGTCGAGATTTCCCCGTAATGCCCACGGGCATTATGAGATATGCTAATGTGCGTCAAACTTTGACAGCCCTAAAACCAGCTGAACTGTCGTAATTTTAGAGAAAAATGGAGAGAAAGCGCAAAATGAGAGAGGAAGAATATTCCGAAAGTGAAATTTATTACCCTACTGAAATAGAAAGCAATGTTATAATTGACAAAAACAACTTCACCATCGGCAACGGCAGATGGAGGTTCCGAATAGCCAGCAAGAAATCGAGAGGTTCATAAATGAATAGAAAAGTTCCGTGAAGAAAATAGCCAGTGACATAAAAACCTTCCGTCGGAAGGAGTCGATAAACAAGGAAAACGTAATATTTGCAACCTTACCTCCAGCTGACTAAGTGGCCCAGTTTCAGTAGTCGCACAAATGACCAAGATGAAAAGCAAATGGCAAGACCTAGAAATATTGAGAAGTAACCAGTTTATATATCTATGCTTTTTACTCAGATGGAGAGTGAGGGCCATGAGTGGGTGGTCGATTGAGAACACGCCTGCAACAGTAGCTAAGTCAGGTCCGACAAGCCTGTCTGTGTCTATAGGTGGTCAGAGGTTGGACGGGAAAAAACCCATCTACTGGGTGTCTCCTGCTGAGTACACGGGCAAGAAGGTGGGTGGCCTATTATCTCGCTCTCTGATTGGCTAATTTTTATCGTCAATAAGAAGACAGACAATAATGCTGACGCGAGGCGCGCGCGCGACCGCATAAAGTTTGTTTAAAAAAAGCCAAAGTAGCCTACATTATTCCATTGTCCATTGTTGTAAGACTCTTGAATCCACAGCTATTTTGACCATGTTTACGACGCAATTCATCTTCAATATTAGGACAGACACATAAGAAACTAACTTCAATTTGTTAAATTTCAAACTAAATAAAGTAATACATAGCTATGAACCATATCCATGTCAACAAAGTTAGGACAACAAGAGAGAATTGACACTAAAGCACAGTGCATGGAACAGCTTTTTGAAATTCTTCTGATAACTAAATAGAGGTTATTAGTCGGCTAAGCATCTAATACGGCTGTGTATTTTTATGAGTCACACGTATTTTGGCGAGCGTATTTTTGGTGTTTTGGCGCGCGCTCGAGAAATGAGATTTACCATATATGGTCATGGTTTACCATATATGGTGATGATTTATGGTGATTATTTACCATATATGGCGACGGGAAGCCATTTCAACGTAACTACCCGAAATACGTTCTCATATTTGGTGCGTCATTGGGCATATTTCATGCGTTCTTGGCAGAATTATATAAAAATGCGGCGCTTAGAAAAATTCATTCGCAACTCGTAAAAGATCAGCCCGTATTACCTGAAAATCATCTAATAAGATATATTTATTCGACACTTGAATTTTTTTATGTGATTCTCCTCGACCATTTTTGCTTTGAACAAAGTACGGTCATGTGTACTAAACCGGTTAATGCTGGTTTACTAGTGGGTAATTCGACTACGCTGGCATATCAGTCCGTTTTTTTACCTAATATGGTAAAATTACGCAATAGTCGTATAAAAACAAATATTTTTGACTCAATGAACTAATATCTTGATCAACTTCAACTCATCTAGCCAATCAGTATAAGCGCCCGTCTATTATAAAATTAAGCCAATGTATAGCCGCCCAGGTAGTCAATGATTATAACATGCAGGTCGCCACAGGTCAGGGAAAAATTGTTTTTTTCAAGGTCAGGGAAAAGTCAGGGAAAAATTGTTTTTTTCAAGGTCAGGGAAAAGTCAGGGAAAAATTGTTTTTGCCACAGGTCAGGGAAAAGTCAGGGAATTTAATTTTCAGGTTGCCACGACAGTCCCTCGTTCCTCAAAGCATCTGCGAGGGGAGGCTACAGGTTTTTATAATGACTTTTGTTTTGGACGAGAGATTGACGAACAGTGTTATTATGGGCAGTGAAAATTGTTTTCTGGTCAGGGAAAAGTCAGCGAAAATTGTTTCCCTAATAAGTGGCAATAATGTATAAGCTCCTTGGAGTTTTTATACTGATCATCTGTCCATAATCTTAATTTCCCAACCATTACTTTAATATTACTGGCACTATATCTATATATATATATATTCTCTGCTCGTTTAACATTAACATTTCTCGATGCTAGTTCAATCTGTAATTACAGCACGCTGTGCTCCAGTTGGAATAGTAAAAGGGTTAGAGACTTTATGTTTGTGTTTATTGACAAATACGGGCACATGCTGACTGTACGATGAACTCAAAATGTCTTCATATAGCATTCGGCCACATGTAGTATTCATTATTTGTCGTTCATCGTACAGCCAGCGTGTGCCTGTATTTAACAAATAAAGAAGCCTTAGCCATGTTTTATACTATCATAAAACACGTTGGGCATTTGAGAACATGAGAAAAATGTTAAAGCACAAGCCGAAGGCGCGTTCTTTCAACATTTCTCGAGTGTTCTCGAATGAAAACATGGCTTTTTAGCCAATCAGAGCGGGCGTTACTATCGTATCTATATTATAATTGTCAATACAACGCGCACGCCAGTCTCTAACCCTTAAATAAAGCACGTTGAGCTCAAGTCTATTAGCCAATGAAATCGCGCGTACTTAGGTTGCTCCTGTAGTTTATGATATAGAAAGTTACATTTGCCTCGTTACAGATCCTTTCGTACGGTGGAAAGCTTACTTACCTGCTGAAGTTCTCCGTGCCAGTAGAAGTCATCAACCCTGTATTTACTGTCAAACCCGATATCGTGTTAAAGGTGTGTTCCATGTTAATGACACAAACCAAATGTCGAATGTTGCGTCAGGTTAAACTTATAGAAATAACGACTAAATGAGGTATGGCCGGTAAGGAAAGCGCAGGCTTGGAGATACAACGGAGTTTTGTCTGGTCTCCGACGTCCTTTCTCCGACGTCTGACCGTTCTCCGATGTCTTGTCACCGATGTCTGGTCGCCGATATCTGCGGTCGCCGATGTCTGGTCTCCAATGTCTGATATCCAATTTCTGGTGGCCGATGTCTGGCCGGTGTCCGATGTGTGCGGTCTCCGATGACTGGTCGCCGATGTGTGCGGTGGCTGATGTGTACGGTCTCCGATGTCTGATCGTCGATGTCTGATCTTCGATGTCTGGTCCCCGAGCATGAGGAAAGCAGGGCATTAAATTAAAGGAGTTTTGTCATGCGCATGTCTGTAATCCGGCAATGTTCGATTAGTGCCTGTTAATCGCCTACAAACAGTCAAACTCTCCTAGGCCTCCCTCAATGTGATTGAAATGATCTGCAATATTTTCCTTGAAATCTCGATCTACACAAAGTTTGCATATTTGCTTTGATCTTAACCATCCCACATGTGTACTAGGTTCGTCAGTTTATATGAAACTCGCTGAATACCATTGTGTCCGACTAGGCCTAGGACACATGACACCATGACACAGCTCCTTCAAGATGGCATGAACTCAATGGTCCTTTTGCAGGAATACGATCACGTGATTGTACTGGGTGGCAAAATCACGTAACTTCCTTTATTTAAAGAGATCGATTGTGTTATTTATGAGCAAAACCTGTTTGTAAATGCTATTTTCCACCTCCAATCGATTGTCGATCTTTCTAAAACTGCATTTTGAAGTTTGTTTGCCATCCAGTAAAGCCTTTCCCATGAGATCACGAGCGCAATTCATTGGTTATCCAAGTGATATGTCAGCACGTGACTGTTTCCTAGTTTCTGTTGACTTGATGATGTCATCATTGTGCCACCATCATTGGTGAAGTAAAAAAACACGAGGAGAAATCGTAATGTAGATAACGAGATACCGCCTCCCGGTTAGCTTAGTGGCTAAGCTCCGGTCTGTTGAGCGGGAGGTCGCGGGACCAACACTCAGGGTCTTAAAATAACTGAGTAGAAGGTGCTGCTTTTACATGATCCAAGAGTAAATGGTTACACCTTCT
This sequence comes from Actinernus sp. WN-2022, assembly GCA_030867875.1. Classification (NCBI taxonomy): domain Eukaryota; kingdom Metazoa; phylum Cnidaria; class Anthozoa; order Actiniaria; family Actinernidae; genus Actinernus; species Actinernus sp. WN-2022. The sequence continues at coordinate 120,770,627 of JAOWCC010001589.1, forward strand.
TGTCTTCTCGGATAAGGACGTGAAATCGCAGGACTAAGTAAAGAGAGGGCCACGTGTTAGATTATTGAACTATATGTTAGCCGGTAAACGTGTTTAATACCCTCTATGAATAAAAGTGACTTTACTTAAATAGGACACGAGGTGTTTCGTTTAAGTAAATTCCATTTTTAAAGTGCCTTTCTGTTTCAGGGAAAGAATGGCGTGGAGCTGTCTTACAAGAAGCAGCTACAGCTGGAACCCGGCACCATACACAAGATAGAAGCGAGTTTCGTTGAGGTGTGAAAAGTAAACGTAATCTCTTTGTGTTTATTTCCTCACGTCGATGTCACGCGCGATACAATTCGCTGTTGTTTTTCCAGTCCTTGTTGACCATTTCATGCGTCACATTAAGGTGCTAGGACTAGCAGCATTGTTGTCGAAATGCAAAACAGTTTCGTGGGGATTACGGTAAACGAAGATACTAGACAGCCGTCCTAGTGCTAGGATCAACCTCCCTTAATGTAAACATCCCCTAACACGCATCCTATATGTCACACATTATTCATATGATGTCACGCACTCGGTCTCGCAACTCTTTTTTGTCTTTTCAGGGCGCGTGGGAAGTAGGTAATCGGAGCGTGGTGATCCGTGCTGAGCTCATGTCTGTTCTACTGGACGTCGAGTCTCTCAAACTCCGTGCATCCTACAGCACAAGTGTAGCTGAAGCCACCATCTCAGACGTCCTGATGGACTCAGCCGCCAAGGTTCCTGGTGCCTCGGGTCAGTCTGCCAGGGAACTTGAGAAATGTACGTGTCCTCCACAAGCATCGGGGGATTCATGCGAAGTAAGGATGCTGCATGGCAGTTACTGTCCACTTGGTTCATGTAGAAGAACTCTGCCTTCTTTTCTTACTCCATTCCTTGTTCTCTTACTGATATTGTGGTGTCCTTTCCTTGTTTCAGTTGTGTGGTACGGGCTATACACGTTCTGCCGATAACAGGACGTGCACACTGTGTCAATGCTTTGGGCACTCGAGCGATTGCCATCCCGAGACTGGAGAGTGCTACAACTGTCTGTACAACTCCACAGGTATTGCACTGTAGTTAAGCCGTGATCAAACAGTTTCAACATCGGTTCAACATCGGTACAACATGTTTAAGGATGTTGAAAGCATGGGTGTGAAACGGTTTCAACATCGGTTCAATATTTGTTGCGTCATGTTTAAGGATGTTGAAAGCAGGGGTGTGAAACGGTTTCAACATCGGTTCAATATTTGTTGCGTCATGTTTAAGGATGTTGAAAGCATGGGTGTGAAACGGTTTCAACATCGGTTCAATATTTGTTGCGTCATGTTGAAGGATGTTGAAAGCATGGGTGTGAAACGGTTTCAGCATCGATACAACAATGTTGGGTAGATACATGTAAGTTGCGAGAGACCTAAGAATGAGTACCAGACTCCTCGTCCACTCTGCCGCCATAGCTACGCATGCTCGTACTCAACAAATGTCGAATGAAGTGGTCAAACTATTTCAACATGATTCAACATTTCCAAGAACAATAGCAGTGAATTAAATGTTGGAGAGATGTCGAATCAAAGTTTGAACGAATTCAAACTCTATCCAACATGCTTTGAACACCGTTCAACAATGTTGGAAGGCCATGTCAAACGGTTTCAACATCGGGTTTCATGAAATATTGTACCGACGTTGTAACGCTTGGTATGTGTCGAACTTACGTTTATGGCGTGAATTGTTTTGTTTGGTGTTGGCCAGGACTTAGTGTGGATCTTGAACATTAGAAGATAGAAAGAAACAGTAATTTGGTGTTAAAGGGGGTATTGTTAGCGTTCTAAACCGTTATTTGTCACGTATACCTTACAGTAATTAGGTAAGTGTGCCAACGAAAAAAATGGAAATATCCACAAGTTGATAGGATATGAAGTCACTTTGATGTCACGACCGTGTTGTACAGCACGATGCGTCTGTTATGATACGAAAGCCATTGCTATTAGAGCGTTCGTATGAGTGGGAAAGTTATGGCAATAACTTACGGCACGGTTACTGTACGGCTTGCCGTAACGTTGTAATGGTTCCCCTATTTTTTTTGTCCTGCTTATCCAATCAAATTACCAAAATACGGCACAGCACGGTTACGGTAAAGCTACGGACATGCCGTAGTTTGCCCCACTCATACGAAATCTGCTCTACTGTACGACATGCCGTGACGTTGAAATGGTTTCCCATTGTTTTTGTCTTCTGATGAATCAAATTACAGAGGAGTTACGATAAGTAAGTTACAGTACGGTTACGTGAAGGCGGTACGTGTCCCATCTATACAAAATCCACATACGAAACCTACTGAAAAAGACACGTTAGTTTAGGTGTAATGAACAATCTAACATTACTGTTTTCCATCAGGCGATCGTTGTCAAACATGCCAGAAAGGTTTCTATGGTAACGCAACCACAGGGACTCCACAAGACTGCAAGGTCTGCAAGTGTCCTCTGGAAACAACCTCGAACAGCTTCGCCTCGGAGTGCTCCATCGGTGCTGGCGGGGATTTAACATGCGTCTGCCACAAGGGCTATACCGGCAGGCAGTGCGATCAGTGCGCGGAGGGTTACTATGGAGACCCAGCGGTCGTCGGTGACTACTGCAAGCCGTGCAAGTGTAACAACAACATAGACCTTCAGGTACCAGGCAGCTGTGATCCGTTCACGGGAGTCTGTCTAAAATGCATCAACAAAGCGGCTGGTGATCACTGTGAGCGTTGCCGTGATGGTTACTATGGAGACGCTGTCGTTGCTAAGAAGTGTGACAAGTGTCAGTGCAGCACGTGCGGGGCTGTGACGTCACTGTGTAATCATACTAATGGTGTTTGTCAGTGCAAGCCTAATATTATCGGACCGAGGTGTAGTTCATGTAAGGTGAGTGATATCCTGCAGGTTCTCCCGTTTTCTCTTTGGATTTAAGTGCCGTTGGAGGTTGATATTTTAGTTAGAAATACGCAGTCACTCACACGGCACATGAGTCGGCCGATGTAGAATCCATTCGTATTCATCATCATATTCATCAGCAAGTTCATGTCCTATTATTTCCAATCGTAATCAAGCCAATAAGAAAACGAAAATCTGAACAATGAAACGGCCTTCACCGATTAACGTGCAAACGTGTTTTTTTTTTGCTTAACTTTCAGCCCAACACGTGGAACTTTAACAGCTGTCTCGGCTGCCAGGACTGTAACTGTGCAAATGCCTCACTGGTTACCGACTGTGACGTCATGTCCGGCCAGTGTGAGTGCAAACCGGGTGCGATAGGTAGACGATGCGAGAGATGCAGAGCAGGATTCTGGAACTACAAGGCGGAGGGATGTCGAGGTAAATAGGCTCACTTTACAGACTAAACAAGAGCCCATGGGCCACATGAGATTGAAGATGAAATACACTTTCATTTGAAATCCTCTTAGTAATAACCAAAGGGAATAATTATTAGCTGAATTTAGCAGTATTTAGGAGTGGCCGGTAGCGCGGTGACTTTCGTTCTCTGCTCCCCTAGTATATATGTAATTTAATATTTTTATTTTTCTCGTATGTTGACCTTTTAATTTAAACACTACTTATTCGTTTAACACACTGCATTTGAGCAGGCATATATTCATTGTTTTGAACCCGAGAATTAACCGTACTACCGTACTTCATGGTCCCTTTCTTTAGTAGTGGGTTGTCGGTCAGGTGATTGTAAACTCTCGTCATTTAGCACAGAAAATGTATTCTGATGAATAGGGATCGGGTTGTCATGTAAGAAAGATGGCTCTTGAAGAAACTGATTCGTTGCTAAAGCTTCAGTAGGTTGGGTAGTCTCGGAACACTGGAGACCTTGGTCTTTCATTGTCGTCTTATTTGTATTCTTGATTTTTTTTTAAAGTTTGAAAGTCGGATCTCAGCTTTATTATATCCGCTTTCAACTCGCCATTTTCAACTTCTAGGTCAATAATACGTGATGACAGCATCTTGATTTCGGTCTTGTATATATTATCTTGCTGCACTAATTTGTCTTCCAAATGACTGAGTTTCGTTTCGTGATTCGTGTTTTGATGTGACGAGAGTAAGAATTCATTACGCATATCAGTTAGGTTCCATGTTACAAATCAAGGTCATTAAATCAGCGAGAGAGTTCTTATTGCGGGCTAACAATCCTCGTGAAGAATCTCAAGAATTCCGTCTCTTCCTGTTTGAATTTGACTCATGTGTATGTTGCTTTTGGAGTTTCAAGGATATGTTGATCCAAAACTACAGGCTCTTGGGGTTTTTCATTGACTTGTGAACTTGCAGGCTCTGTAACTTGTTTTGTTTTCTTAGTATAACATAAAGTGTTGAACATGTTCATGTTCTCAAGCATGTCGCGCGTGACCTCTGTTCTCCTCTACTTTCATCTGTAATCTGGGAAACTCAATCTTTGCCGCCCATGCTTGGCACATAACTATTCCTGTTGTTAAGTAGACGTGGATGATTATAAGTAAAATCCTTCGACAGCTTGTACCGTTTCCGCTAGGTCAATATCCTCGCTGGAACGAAATAACTTGATCTCAATACTCTCTGATCCAACTTACGGTAAATTTAAATCTCTGACAGTTTTTAAGAGACTCATAATATTGGTCTTGAAGTGCCTTCACCCAAAATAAGATGTTCTCCTCGGATGTTTTAAATGCAGCACAGCGAGCCGATGGCTTATAGATTCCAATATCTATTTCTTCGAATTTTAGCTTTCCGGATCCTGGCCGCTTCACTGGCTTCAGGTCGTCGTACGTGTCGTATATAAATTCACTGGCCATCTGGGTAAAAAACGCGGTCCTTCGGCTCCGACAATAGCGCCAGTTGAAATATCCTGAGCCTGTTGGAAGGCTTTCGCACGAGTGAAGTTAAATAAAACATTAAACTGCTTACATTTGAGAGATGGGACTCCAAATTAGAGAGAAAATTCCTCGCGGGTCCTCCGCCATCTTGATTTACTGTATTAAATTATGTAAATAAATTAACCTGGCGATTGTTGCGTGACCAGCACAGTGCAATCTGATTGGTGTGAACTTGACCTTTAACGTATGCGCATAAATTTTGCTACACGGAATAAAAAACTTGCATTTTAAGACTCGGTGCTGCCACACCCGAGTAAAAATAGCGATGCTTCGTACCAAGGATCTATTATTATAATCTGCCATAAAAGTAGGGGGGAGGGTAAAAAATGAACCAGGCAATCATTGATTCCTGACACAAAGTGGACTTTTGCAATCATGGTTGGCACATTGACATAACAATTGTAATGTTTATCAACACAAAGTATCAATAACCCAAATGGTACGCGCACTCTAATTGGCTAAAAGGCATGTTTATACGAGAGGTTAAACACATGGAAACAGCGCTTTGTTGTTGTATGTTTTAGCTATAGAGGCTCGTGATTTTCAAGTTGTTGTTTTGTTCTCCTAACATATCCCACGTGTTTATAACAGAGAACAAAGATATGGAAAGCGCGTTTTATTGCGTAAATCATAATAAAATGCAATGTTGTGCAGATCTAAAAAGATAGAGTATTTTATTGTTACGAAGTACCATGGTTAAGATTGATCCATTATCAGCTCCGTTGGGACGAAACATTGGTAGTTTTTTTCTTTCCTAGCTATTATAACGGAAGTATGTGTATTCTCAGAGTTAATCGAGTAAGTGATGTAGCTAACGGCTCTTGTGTCACTGCTCGAGTGTGTGGCTACCGGACATGGTTAGTCATTAATTACACATGTATATAGTTTCCCAGGAACCGTGATTGATCCCAAATCTTATGTCCCTTCCAGCTTGTAACTGTCCTGGAGGCGCAGAAAACCTGTGGGGATTCTGTGACGTGAACACTGGTCAGTGCTGTAAACCACGAGGTAACTGCACTATCTGTCCACCCAATCACATTCTTACACGTAGAGGATGCGAGTTCTGTGGCGAGTGTGTAGGAAGACTCCTGACAACAGCACAGGGTCTCGACCGCAACATCACCATGGTGCTGGAACGGCTGCGTAAAGGAGCAGCAGGTTTACTGGCTGAGGGAAGATTCAAGGACATTAACGACACTCTGTACAAGTAAGTATTGCAGGCTGTCTCCATGATGCGACTCTCAGGTATCTGAATGGGTACTGTAAACCCCTAAATTATCAACTTTCTCATGATGAATGGCAAAAATAACTACTTAGATTAACAGCGTATGCTTTCCAGGTATACTAGAGAACATTTGAGACGATTTTTGATGAAGGATGGCAAAGATTCGAGTGGATGAGAAATACTACTTTTCATAGAAATTTAGAGCAACTTGAAATCAATTCACTGTAATCGACATCAAGTTTGTTTTAAAGAAACGTGAAGGTTCAATAAACCCATTCAGCTTGCCTGTTGTCCCATTTCAGACCTCGCGACTTTTCCCTTGAGTAATGCGCTTTTGTTTTTCTGTATCCCAAGAGGAAATGTACCTATTTCTATAATTGGAAAACAAAGCACTGAATCCTCTGGAGAACTATCACTTGGTCTGAAATGGGGCAACAAACAGGATGGTCTATTGGATTGACAGTGCGCCTCTACATAATGCGCCACAACTGAACACTGTCAATCGAATTGAACCTTCGAGTTTCTTAAAAATAAAACTACAAAGATAACACCCTGAGATAGAAGAGAAATGCAACGTGAATGTCCTGATATACTTTTCAAACTTTTTCGATAGAGGATGGCAACGATTAAAAACTAGAAACTTGATTTCGGTGACAGTGAACAGATTTCAAGTTGCTCTAAATTTATCTTAAAAGCAATATTTTTCATCCAATCGAATCTTTGCCATCCTTCATAAAAAAATTGTCTCATATTATCTGCAGTACATCTGGAAAGCATACTCTGCTAATCTGAGTAGTTATTTTTGTCTTTCCTCATGAGAATGGTTGTCTTATATGTGGGATTTAACAGTGCTCCTTTAAGGTTTGAGTTACTCAGAACAACAGCAGTAATGTTCTTATCCTTTCTTGTCTTCAGACTCATTCCACCAACCAACAAGTACAGTTCTACCATGCAGACACTGTCTCTTACTGTTGGAATCTCCGTCGTCAATAGAACTGGTAAGGCATCAGTCATTTATGAAAAAATGAACAAATGATGAAGTAGCTGTATAGAGGCTTGAGGAGTTTGAGTAGTGGCCATTGACAGGTTTGAGCTGACTAGCCATTTCGTAGTTTTTGACTGCTATTTTGAATGGTTACCAAACATTTGGTGTCATCGAGGCTAGAGTTGGCTTAGTTAGAGGCTTGTATCTATCCATATTCATAGAAAGAGGGTTTGTATCAGTGCAGGGTCAACTCCACGAATCAATACAAAAAAATATTTATTAAATCGACAAAACTGACATATTATAAGCAATATACTTTTGCCTACCTGACCATTATTATTTTGTTGCCGTTGTTGTTATGATAAATATTATAAATATTATAAACATACATATATGTAGTATATAAATAGATATAGGTAAGTGTGTGTGTATAAATATATATGTTTATATATGTATATTGTACAAACATCTGTATTTTTCCCCCTCAGATTTTCTCTCTTTAACTTCTCTTTTTCACTATCTTTTATTCTTGTTTCATAATATTTACAATAATTACATCATACACGATTATATTTATGTAGTAATTTTCTTCTATATTTGTACAATCTGCAATTACATGAACAGTCTAACCCATGCTTGCATGGATTAATTATGGATTAATTATGAATAATGATGATGATTTACTATACAGGCAGTGATTAACTCGAAAGCTTTTGCTACTTTAATCACTGCACACACTTAAACAATAATTCAACCTATTTTACCTCTCATGATTGTATCTTAGCTCTCATGATTGTATCTTAGCTCTCATGATTGTATCTTAGCTCTCATGATTGTATCTTAGCTCTCATGATTGTATCTTAGCTCTCATGATTGTATCTTAGCTCTCATGATTGTACCTTAGCTCTCATGGTTGTATCTTAGCCCTCATGATTGTATCTTAGCTCTATCCTTCGGCAGATGTTAGACAATGGTGGCCCCGCCAGTTGAAACGAAAGACTTGAACAACTGCGCATGAACCGTAAACTGGTCTATACGTTTCTATTTTCTTTTTAATATATGTAACTGAACAGTGTAAATAAACTTGAACTTGAACTCCATGCGAGGCCGAGGCTTGGTTACCTTTCAAGAACTACGAATTGGACAATTGTTAATAGTCCTTACCTGAGTAGGTGGCATCGTTCTAAAGATAACCCGCTTACCGTAAAAATAGAATTGGCACCCGGGGTGCTAATTAATGTTTTGGACCTGGATGCTTAGTTAGAGCTGTTATTCACCGCGAAGGAGGGCGCTCGAATCATTACGGTATATGCGTTAAAGCTCTGAAATTAGCGTGTTAGTTTTTGTGGAAGGAGGAAAACCGGAGAACCCGGAGAAAAACCCTAGGAGCAAGGGCGAGATACCAACGAACTTCAATTCGCATATGACGCCACGTCCGGAGTTCGAACCTGGGCCACAGAGGTGAGAAGCGAGGCGCTTAACCACTGCGCCACCCCGACTCCCCCGGCGTTTGCTTCTCGAAGGACGAAGTGTCCCAACGGAACTCTACTCACCATATATCTATTTCTCTGATGATGTTTTTAGGTATTCTTGATTAGCACAGGGCCACGCGCTTTATTGTAGAACTCTTTACGCGAAATCTAAGAACGTCAGGTTGGTGTTTTCATCATGGAATGCATCCGGTTTCCTCCCATTTGCTCACGACTGCTTTTTTTTGTCTTCAGCCGTACCACAGGCGTTCGCTCGGTACCCATTAGATCAACAGTCATCTGGGCGAGACACAAGTGGTAACAATCGACCCGTCGCGAACCTGACTGACGTGGGCACTGTGGGTGGCCCGCACGGTGCTGGCGGAGCCTCTTACTTAAAAGGCACTCCAAACAGTCACATAACACTGACAAATGATGGTAATCTGGATACTAAGAGGTTGGTAGCATTGCTAACTTATTGCCTCTTTCTGTATCGTTTAGGGCATACCCAGTCTCATTTGTACAAAGAGGGGTTTGGAGACTGGGTAGGAGTTACCTGTGGCACCACAGGTATCCCGATATTCGGATTCGTTCTTTTTAATCGAGTTGCCTGCGTAGGAGGCCATTTTGTATACTACTACCATTTGTTGGTGGTTCTTTACTTTGCTTTACAATATGATCGTTAGAAAATGGTTGAATCCGAAAATTTCCTGTTTTATCACTGACGTCTTCACTTGGGCTCTATAGTTTTGGTATTTGATCTATGTCCTTACTCGCCTTCCTAATTCAACGCCTCGTCCCCTCCTTTCTCCAGGTCCACAGCCATCCTCCTGTGGGTGAACCACAGAGGCCAGGAGGGTCCCATACTGGAGTACAAGGGCCTCAAGAAAGTCAGCTTTTGGCTGGAACAAAACGGTGCGTTTGTTGTTCGGTTCTTTGACCGTGTCACTGGAGGACCTATTTCACCAGCACAGATAAGCCCGAGTACGAAACCGAATGAATGGCATCACGTTGCTGCCACTTACGATTATGATACGGGTAAGTATCGATTGGTAACACTATTACGAAATCACGTCCGAGTGATCCTTCGTCTTCACTGTTTGGCTTGAACTTGGAAGAGTCTGGAGTCTCTTAGTCCTTTTCTTGCCTTCCTGATTGCTATTTTTGCATGTGACGTCATCTTCTCTCATCCATTAGGCCTGGCCAAGCTGTGGCTTAACGACAAAATGGTGTCGCAGGATGACATTGGTGTCAAAGAGCTTGGCACAGATTCAAGTACAGTACACATAGGCGCGCTATCCGATGTGTCTGAGTATTTCAAGGGCGCAGTTTCCTGTTTACAGCTATTCGACCAGACGTTGGATGGAAAACAGATCGCTGCACTCAAAGGAGCATGTGATCCTGGTAATGTAATCTACCTGTGGCGTTGAAATATGCACCAATATGTGTCCGCGGATATTATCTGTTTCGAGAAGCAAACAGTTTCCGAGAGCTCGAGGGAAACTGAGAGTTTCGAGGAACAGACAAGTATCAGTTCATATTTTAACTGCCACAAAGTAGGTTATTGTCTTTATATGTAGTTATGATATTGAATCATGTTTGCCGCGTAGCACTAGTAAGTGTAAAGAATGTAATATATAAAGTGGTAAGCTGTAGTGCTAAGTGTGCACGCCCTACGAGGGAAAGAGAAAAAATCTCTGACCCAAGTGGGACTCGAACCCAAGGACCTCCAGGTTACATGTCTGGCGCTCTACCAACTGAGCTATCAAGTCAGATGAGAGTAATCGTGGGTATTGGTGCGTTATATGGGGTCACGGCGATTATATATGTATATGTAGTTATGATATTGAATCATGTTTGCCGCGTAGCACTAGTAAGTGTAAAGAATGTAATATATAAAGTGGTAAGCTGTAGTGCTAAGTGTGCACGCCCTACGAGGGAAAGAGAAACAATCTCTGTCTTTACAATCTGTCAAATATTTTCTTTTACAGGAGCCCTTGCGTGTGCTACGCGGGGGGTAGGGGGTTTGTATTCGCTGATTTTTGTCGTCTGGCGGAGTGAAAATATCAGATCACATGACATCCCATCAATCATGCGCGAGAGAAAATATTTGATGGGTTCTAATGCAAGTTATTAGGGACCATTCATTATATATGGTTGGGTTGGGGGGTGGTTCTCTCAATTTCAACAATGCAAAAGGGGGATCATTCAAAGCAGTGTACCGTTAGAGGGGTAGATGACCGAGTGGATGTTCGCTTAGTATAGTGGTTATCACATTGGCTTTGATGATTGGAGGTTATGGGTTAGGATCCATAATAACCTCGTATTTTTCTCTCTCTTCATTTTGTCTCTTCTGTTTAACTGTGAACCCTGGAACCCTAGCCCTAAAACCTCATCGTTTCACTGGGAACTTGTTTTCGAAGTGGTTAGAGTACGTTTTATGTTTCGGGTTAGGGGAACTTGTTTTCGAAGTGATTAGAGTAAGTTTTATGTTTCGGGTTAGGGTTTGTGTTAAAGTGCCTATAACCACAAAAGAAATATATTTTCACATCGATTCTGTATAGCACCATGACTAAGAATTTGAAAAAATAAAGTGAAAAAAACTAAACTTCGACTATTTTAGTGGCGTAAAAGTTAGGGAAAACACCGTTTTGGGATCTCTCTTTCCAGTTGGAAGTCAGCGCGAGTCTTGGTGAGGGCCTGGAGTTCTGAAGTCAATCGGACATCATTTTACTACAACTACCAGAATCCTTTGCACGGTTTCTTTTGTTCCTTTCATTTAGACCATTGTCTTGCTATTCTCAAAGGAGATGGAAAATCGTATTTGTAAATATTTTTTCTTTTGTTTTTAATGTATTTTAACGATCTTTGTATTTAGTTTTTAATTTTTCAACATTGTAAAGCGCCATAGAGCATTTAATGGGTATGGGCGCTATATAAGTACACTATTATTATTATTATTATTATTATTAGTTGAATAAGAAAAATAATTAAAAAAGGAAAAATGTCCTATTATAGTCTAATCAGTATGAAATAAACTCCATCACAATAAAAAGCACATCGAAATTAGTAAATTTAGCAAGTTTGGTGACATTTCATTGGATATTTTACCATGTGGTGAGCTTTCAAGAGTCGCAGAAATAAGAGATGTTTGTATGGAATTGGAAGGACGCCTTACTACATACACGTCACAGGTCACTAGTCTCCAGGTCCCCAATGGGAATTGAAAACTGACGGCCACATGTTCTGGTTCTCAACTTTGAAAAGCCGTAAAAAATTACAGTTGAGTTTTAGCCTCCCATTTTTGCTTTAAGTTCTAAAGAATAGTTTAAAGTTTCAATCAAAAAATAACAATTTTTGGGGTTATAGGCACTTTAAAGATTGAGCGATTCCTGTCATCAGCAGCGCGCCTTAGTACTTAAACAGTCCTTCCCATTAGCTTCAGGTGCAGCTAAGCCGGGACCAGCTAAGTCCTTGATGCAAAGAACCAGCGAGAACGAAAAGAAGACAAAAAACATGGAGCAAGATGTCATTGAGCTGAATAAGAGGGCTAAGGAATCTACCAAGAATGCAACCAGCACCAAGCGAGTGGCCTTCATCCTAGAACAGGACATCAGAGATGCTTTGAATAAGACAAGAGGTAATATTAACATTCACATAACCAGTCCCATTTTCTGATTGGTTAGTGATCTTGGGCGTGATATTCAATGTGCGTATTCATATTCTAGAAAAACAAACCATTTTCCTCACCTGAAGAAACTAGAGAGCATTTTAACCGTGTTGCCAAAGATTTATGCCAACAAGAAACGAGAAATTGTCATTTAAACAGGTTCGCGTATTTTACGTATACAGTGAGACTGGGTTGAAAACGAGGTTTCTCAACCCCTTCTCACTGTATTTAGAAACTCGCTTCTAAAACATGCTTCTCAAACATGGCTTCTCAAACTCCACTGTAATGATACAATTAGCGATCTAAAAGTCTTGAAATACGAGCTGTATAGACCCTATGCACAAGTCCTGGTAACTAGCATGTCAACGAGGCCGGTAGGTCCTCTGGAATGTTGAAATTGAAGCGCCCGGAGAGATTGTTAAATTCACTGAACAAATGTTCAGTAAAACAATGCCGTTAATTTGCTATGCGCTTGGCTGATTGTACTATAAAGAAAAATATAGGATAAATGAGGACAGATTAGCAACATTGTTCAACTAAACAATCATGTTCAACACGTTTCACACCTCCTGCTAGTATTTCAACTTCAACATTCCAGAGGACCTACCGGCCTCTTTTTCGTGTTGTGACCGCGCGAGTTATGCATAGTGTGTATTTGGAAACGATTTCTTTAAATACTCTTCATGGTCATGATTTCAATTGTATTCACCTGGGCCGGGTTGTTCAAAGCCCGATTAGTGTTAATCCTGGTTTAACTCTGCACAAAACCTATAATTAACCCTGGTTTAGCACTAATCGGGCTTTGAACAACCCGGCCCTGATGAATTAATAGTAAGTTTGAGAAGGTGATTTCTCTTTTCTACCAAAATTATTACCCATACGTGTTATCACATGGATAACGTGTTGTATTTATATTCACTTTGACAGTTGAAATGTAATCTAAATGATCTGTCGAGTAAGCTGAGTCTTACGCTCGGTTTGCAGGACAAGTATTTAGGGCACGGCACTCCTAACAACAACAACTTTATTTATACCTGGAGATTACAAGTTAACTAAGTACATACATTATTTCAATAGCTTAGACATTTGTTACCTAGAATAACTAAAAAGCTAATCTAGCTAGGTAACACAACATGGCACGGCACTCCTAACATGGCACGGCACTCCTAACATGGCACGGCACTCCTAACATGGCACGGAACTTCTAACATGGCACGGAACTTCTAACATGGCACGGCACTCCTAACATGGCACGGCACTCCTAACATGGCACGGCACTCCTAACATGGCACGGCACTCCTAACATGGCACGACACTCCTAACATGGCACGGCACTCCTAACATGGCACGGCACTCCAAACATGGCACGGCACTCCTAACATGGCACGGCACTCCTAACATGGCGCGACACTCCTAACATGGCACGGCACTCCTAACATGGCACGGCACTCCTAACATGGCACGGCACTCCTAACATGGCACGGCACTCCTAACATGGCACGGCACTCCAAACATGGCACGGCACTCCAAACATGGCACGGCACTCCTAACATGGCACGGCACTCCTAACATGGCACGGCACTCCTAACATGGCACGGCACTCCCAACATGGCACGGCACTCCCAACATGGCACGGCACTCCCAACATGGCACGGCACTCCCAACATGGCACGGCACTCCCAACATGGCACGGCAATCCCAACATGGCACGGCAATCCCAACATGGCACGGCAATCCCAACATGGCACGGCACTCCCAACATGGCACGGCACTCCCAACATGGCACGGCACTCCAAACATGGCACGGCACTCCTAACATGGCACGGCACTCCTAACATGGCACGGCACTCCTAACATGGCACGGCACTCCTAACATGGCACGGCACTCCTAACATAGCACGGCAATCCCAACAGGTGGGCTTAGAGTACCTTTTCACAGGGTCTCGGCACCCGTAGGTTTTTGGGCCGGCAATCCCAACATGGCACGGCAATCCCAACATGGCACGGCACTCCCAACATGGCACGGCACTCCCAACATGGCACGGCACTCCCAACATGGCACGGCAATCCCAACATGGCACGGCAATCCCAACAGGTGGGCTTAGAGTACCTTTTCACAGGGTCTCGGCACCCGTAGGTTTTTGGGCCGGCGTACCCGCAACAGCCGTGCCGACATTTAGCAGTGCCGTGCCCAAAATACTTGTCGTGTACACCGGGCTTTAGTGGTTTTTGAGACGTTGAGAATGTGTTCTCTTTACACTTTTTGTTCTCGTAGGCATAGTAAACCTCGCTAAACATATCGCGGACACGCTTAAGTCGGGTACAGTCAACCAAAGCATGCTGCTAGAAGAAGCAGAGAAAATCCTAAAGGAGCTGCAAAATAGGGACTTCTCCGACCTCAATAGCACAGTCAACAGCGAGCTTAACGCGATAGCATCCATTCACGAAAGCGCTAAGATGCTGCTGAATGAGACTGTCAGTCTGCACGAGCAGGCGAGAAGAGCGAGGGAATTGCTGAACATGCTGCGGCACAAGTTTGGTGCATTGCTTGACCAGAGTATGGAAATCCTGAAGAATGCCAGCATGGCAGAGGACTTGAACGAGAAAAGCAGAAAATATGATTCAATGGTTAGTAATATATGTATGCTATTCAAAGTTCATTTCAATATGTAAATTGTGCCCTAGGGAATTCATTAATGAGAGTACAAAATGAAAAATAGGTGTTATTTGCAAGAAACTAGAAATTGCGGCCATCATTTCTCATCCTTCGGCCAGGTCGGAGTTGCACCCCATACCTCATTGATGACAATGTACTAGGCAGAATAATACTGACACTATCTTATTTTCGTATTTTGTTTTAATGGAAGAATCTCTTTCATCCTACAATGTGTGTAGATGTGTTAAGAGAGAGAGATACTAGTGAATTTAGACATTTTTTTTATATTTTAGCTCGGCCTGAATAAGCTTGCTTGCTTGCTCGGCCTTACCGTAGGTTTTGCGCGCGCGTACCATAATAATAAGGGGTAAAACGGGGATCATTTATGGTACGGATCGAGTAAGCGAGTTTAATAAGATATTTAGTATATGTGCAAAAAAAGCCGTGCCATTCTAGTAAAGTCACCGAATCTTCCTGATACTGCACTGTTAACGGCGATACAGTTTTTTTCAAAGGCATATGAAGTTGACAAAACAATGACTTGTCCATTTTCTCTTTATCCGTCCTGTTATTGCAGACTCCGATCATGAAGGCACAAGCTCAGAAGCGACAGATGGAAAAGGCCCTAAATGTGGTCCAAAGTGTTCTTAAGCAGGCGTCTAACAAGCTGATGAACGCTACCAGCAACTTTCAGGTACTTACTAAGTTTGACACAATTCTTTATTAATAGGGACTTTAAGAAATCACGACGGCATAAAACAATCGCCTTAATTACAAAATACAATAACTGCACGTGAAAATGCACATAGTCGCTTACATTTCGATCGTCCTCTTCAAAAACACAGCATGAAAATCATACGTTTTGCGTTTCACAGAGAACGCGAACGTCAAAAATTAAATCACACAGTCTTTCGATCGGCATGAAAGGAACTCTATGCTTATTGCATTTTTCGTCCTGGTTTCTTAAATTCCCTTTGTACTCAAGTCTACGCCCCGAGGCGGGAATTTGATTCATTGGAATTAAAAACACAAATTACACTTAACCCGACGTAAACATGTTATAAATCGATAAAGACTGTAACATTGAAACTAATAACTTGAATATCTAATGAGAAAAATGTCGACACTTATTCTGTTTTCGTAGCAATTCAACAGCAGCTTCGGTCGACTGGACGACCTGATTCGCCAGGTGTATGAGAGGTTTAAAAACCTGACAATGGCGATAGAGGGTCTGGAGACCTTGGCTGCCAAGGCTGCCAATCACTCAGACGTGCTGAGTCAGCAGGCCAAGGCTCTTCAGGACCTCGTGACAGACACACAGCAGTTTGCCGGCAAGGCACTCATTGCCTCGCGTGCTTACGCCGAAATCGCTAGGAAACTGAACGACGCGTTGGAGATCGCTAAAGAGGCTGACGAAATGGCGACAGAGGCACAAGATCGGGTACTGTGAGCTGCTTTTAAAGGAGCTATGTCATGGTACTGCGCATGTATCGAGTAATCGCTCGTTTAGTGGCTGTTAATTGTATACAAACAGTTAAACTTTCCTCCCTTAATGCTTGATTGAAAGAATTCTCAATATTTTCCCTGGAGACTGTTTATATACACTGTTTGTTAGTCGTATTTGCATATTTGCTTTCATTTTTAAGCATCCCACATGGCCGAGAGGTTCGTTAGTTCATATCAAAATCGGTGGAAATAGCTCTTTCCGGCCCGGAAAAGCGAATGTAAAGTCTTACCGTGACACAGCCCCTTTAATGGTGTTAGTATACCTTACAAATAATCCTCCAATCCAATCTGCGTATTAGGGTCACATGCCAGCCCAATATTTTGTCATGTTGGACAGCTAGCAATAGGCCATTTTGACGATGTTGCGCGCGCAGCTAGAACAATGGCTATCTGTTCTAAATTACAAAAGGCTGGTGAACCAGAACGAGTCTTAGCAGCTCGCGTCTATTGTTCTACTGATGCGTGCGCAACATCGTCAAAATGGCCAATTGGACAGTTTACACGAGCGAGTGAGTTCTTCATTCATTCATTCATTGCGTTTATTGATTGGAGGATTATTTGTTCGGTATAATAAAACAGTTATAGGATTCATCCTCACCCAATGTGGCAAATGTTAAATTCCAACATTTAATAGACTCGACCTTCCGTCTCGCCAAAGTCTCGACTTAAGAGGAATGAATCCAACAGATGTAATAATAATAATAATAATAATAATAATAATAATGCTTTATTTATCGAGGGTAGCACTTAATATCGTACAGATAATATACGCTGTAAACAAAGCTCGCTGTGGTTTTCTAAGGATCGTGAGCCGGTTTAATGTCTTATTTTTCACATGGCTCGGTTTTCTTGTCATTTCAGGGGAATAGATCTTATATTTCACATCACGCCTCAGTTTCTCTTTGTTCTTTGCGGGGGAATATTATTTCCCTTGCATTTTAACAGTGCTTTAATTAACAATTATTCACCGAAGTGGAGGTGAATAGTGGTGGATATTTACCGAGCCGCTTTGTTTTAGTACGTACCACACTGCAGGTGAATAGCAAGCACCAAATAGTTATTTTAATTTGTGTCAAATGGACAAAAACTCGCGCGAGGTGATCGCTGCTTCGCTCGGAGGTGAATATGAAATCATATTCACTGTTTGAGTAGCCAATCAGAGGGCGCGAAAAGTGATATTCACTGCTGTGGTATATACTAATATATATTCCCCCTTACTGGCTTACCCTTTACCTACGAAAAAGTAATTTGAAAGGAAAACATGAACAAACGGCATGTCGCACTCTACCCTCGATCTCTTGGTTACTCCTCTGTTTGAAAGGAGGACATGAACAAACGTCATGTGTCTTGAGTGGCACTCTACCCTCGATCTCTTGGTTACTCTTCTGTTTGAAAAGAGGACATGAAAAAACGTCATGTGTCTTGAGTGGCACTCTACCCTCGATCTCTTGGTTACTCCTCTGTTTGAAAAGAGGACATGAAAAAACGTCATGTGTCTTGAGTGGCACTCTACCCTCGATCTCTTGGTTACTCCTCTGTTTGAAAAGAGGACATGAAAAAACGTCATGTGTCTTGAGTGGCACTCTACCCTCGATCTCTTGGTTACTCCTCTGTTTGAAAAGAGGACATGAAAAAACGTCATGTGTCTTGAGTGGCACTCTACCCTTAGCCTGCTTACAGGCTCTCAGGTTTTTTCGGAAATATTAGTTTTCGGGTTGGGTGGAAATGTTGGGTTACCTGTGGGCCGAGCGAGGCCCGGACCCGAGTGAGGCGGAGGCGAGTGCGTCAGAATGAGAGCCTGCCCGGAAGGTCTGTGTTTCAGAGTAGCCCGCGTTCGTCCACGAACGCAGCACTGTGATTGGCTAATCGTTGACAGATAGGTTTTTGCACGAGCCGCTTCATTATGATTGATTGTCAGATTGACAGATTGTTTCCTGAATTAAACCAAGACGAAGGCAGGATATGGAGTGCAAAGACTGTACGAAAAGTTAGATAAAACCTTTCTTTGCTGGCATAACAATCTCATAAACTCAAACACGATAGGCTTGTGAGAAATCGACATACATATGACGCTATATAAGTTATTATCGACTACATACGAGTCAAAACATCGAAGTGCTATGAAACAGGAGTCAGTTTACTCACTTTCGTGACAATTTCGACACACGGCCGCTAAACTGTACGAAATCTCAAAGAATAAATCTCTAAATGTCGAAAATAACCCGGGGATCCGAAAGAGGATAGTATTGTGACCAGTAGACATTCATATGAAGCTCTAAAAGTTATTATCCTTAGCATGAAAATTCCGAGATCAAAAATTACGAAACCGCAAGTTTACGTACTTCTCTGACAAGCGAACTTTATCTAGTTTCAACATATGCTCGCTAAGTGTACGAAATCTTCGTGAATAAATCCCTAATGTCCAAACTAACCAGGAAAACTGAAAGGAGGAGATCCTTGTGACCAATCGACATACATATGAAGCTCCAGAAGTAATTATTGAATACATGAGAACCCATAGAGCTAACTGATAACAACGGAACGACTCGACAACAACGGCGAATTCACAAGTTGCACGCGCGCCAACATCTTGACACTGCCGCGACTGCCATCCCGATCAGAGACTTCGTACAGATTTTCCGTAGAAATACGGTTCTTATTAGAAGAACGGCAGAAATTATGCATTGTTAAATTCACTGAAACTCTACGCACTTTTTGCGGTACTTTCTGCCGATCCATACATTCAGGCGACCAAGACAATCTCACGTGGACAGTCAAATATTTACATTGTACTTCGCTCTGATTGGTTACTTTTTGACAGCTGTTAAATCACTGATGCGTGAAGACGTCATGCAGCATCAGGGGGCGGCTACTCTGAAACACCGGCCTTCCGGGCAGGCTCTCGTGCTGACGCACTCGGCTCCGGACCTCGCTCGGCCCACCCGACCCGAAAACTAACATTTTCGAAAAAAACCGAGAGCCGGCTACTCTACCCTCGATCTCTTGGTTACTCTTCTGTTTGAAAGGAGGACATGAAAAAACGTCATGTGTCTTGAGTGGCACTCTACCCTCGATCTCTTGGTTACTCTTCTGTTTGAAAAGAGGACATGAAAAAACGTCATGTGTCTTGAGTGGCACTCTACCCTCGATCTCTTGGTTACTCCTCTGTTTGAAAAGAGGACATGAAAAAACGTCATGTGTCTTGAGTGGCACTCTACCCTCGATCTCTTGGTTACTCCTCTGTTTGAAAGGAGGACATGAACAAACGTCATGTGTCTTGAGTGGCACTCTACTCTCGATCTCTTGGTTACTCCTCTGTTTGAAAGGAGGACATGAACAAACGTCATGTGTCTTGAGTGGCACTCTACCCTCGATCTCTTGGTTACTCTTCTGTTTGAAAAGAGGACATGAAAAAACGTCATGTGTCTTGAGTGGCACTCTACCCTCGATCTCTTGGTTACTCCTCTGTTTGAAAAGAGGACATGAAAAAACGTCATGTGTCTTGAGTGGCACTCTACTCTCGATCTCTTGGTTACTCCTCTGTTTGAAAGGAGGACATGAACAAACGTCATGTGTCTTGAGTGGCACTCTACCCTCGATCTCTTGGTTACTCTTCTGTTTGAAAAGAGGACATGAAAAAACGTCATGTGTCTTGAGTGGCACTCTACCCTCGATCTCTTGGTTACTCCTCTGTTTGAAAAGAGGACATGAAAAAAGGTCATGTGTCTTGAGTGGCACTCTACTCTCGATCTCTTGGTTACTCCTCTGTTTGAAAGGAGGACATGAACAAACGTCATGTGTCTTGAGTGGCACTCTACCCTCGATCTCTTGGTTACTCTTCTGTTTGAAAGGAGGACATGAAAAAACGTCATGTGTCTTGAGTGGCACTCTACCCTCGATCTCTTGGTTACTCTTCTGTTTGAAAAGAGGACATGAAAAAACGTCATGTGTCTTGAGTGGCACTGTACTCTCGATCTCTTGGTTACTCCTCTGTTTGAAAGGAGGACATGAACAAACGTCATGTGTCTTGAGTGGCACTCTACTCTCGATCTCTTGGTTACTCCTCTGTTTGAAAAGAGGACATGAAAAAACGTCATGTGTCTTGAGTGGCACTCTACCCTCGATCTCTTGGTTACTCTTCTGTTTGAAAGGAGGACATGAAAAAACGTCATGTGTCTTGAGTGGCACTCTACCCTCGATCTCTTGGTTACTCTTCTGTTTGAAAAGAGGACATGAAAAAACGTCATGTGTCTTGAGTGGCACTCTACCCTCGATCTCTTGGTTACTCCTCTGTTTGAAAAGAGGACATGAAAAAACGTCATGTGTCTTGAGTGGCACTCCACTCTCGATCTCTTGGTTACTCTTCTGTCCTACGTTGGTTGAAAAACCCGAGAAAAACAACAACAATAGTAAGCCCAATGAACAGTAATTTCATCCAACAATAAATCAGGCAAACAATGCTTTCTAATGATTTATGAAAATATATATTATAATTGCGTGAAATGAAAAAAACCTCGCCATTGTGAACAATAAGGCCCGATTCAAACTTTTCATGCGCCGAACGCAATCGAAACAAAAGATAATTAGGCGGCGGCTTTTGATCTAATGAGGTTCGGCGTATGAAACGTTCGACGCCCTCGGTGAATAAATCACATACTCCCTGGCCTCGGTGAATAAATCAAATACTCCCTCGCTCCAGGCCACTGACCGTTACCTATTCCTTCCGGTCTGTTGCAGTCCAAGGACATCAACAATCGAGCCAAAACCTCTAACGACGAGAGCATGAAGCTGGTGAACGAATCAGCAGTTACTAAGGAAAAAGTAGATAAAGACCTACAAAAGCTGCTTGACATCATCAAGGACAGAATTGCCCGGCTGAAGAAGAAGATTATGACCGTCGCTGACGACTTGGGACAAGCGAACGCCAGCTTTAACATCATTGATGGATATGGCGACATGGGTAAGTAACTATATAGAGCAGATTTCGTATGAGTGGGACAAACTACGGCAATGACTACGGCACGGTTACTGTACGGCATGCTGTGACATTGAAATGGTTTTCTTATTGTTTTTTCTCCTTCTGATCCAATCAAATTACACCGAGTTACGCTGCGGTACGGTTGCAGGAGCTCCATTGTAGTTAGGAATATCCTCGAAACCTTAGCTAGTTATGTTATAGCTCCTAACTGAAACGTCACCAGATAACTCTAAATCTGATTGGAGATGGCCAGGAGCCCATAACCAGGAGCGTTCCATATCTCCTACAGCGTTTTCACAAGTTTGGATATTTTAAGATTATCTTTCCCGCCAATTAATGGTTGCACTAGTGGCGGAACAAAGTATGCCTCATTAGCTACTTTTGTTATACCAACAACATGGCTGCTACGCTTTTGTGATTTTATTCCCTTAGGAATAATTGAGACACAAGAATAGCGGGAAACCGTTCTAAAAATAACCCAACTTGTGAAAACGCTGTGATATAGGCCTAGTATGCGGGGTAGACGCTCCTGGTTAAAAGTGCCTATAAGCTCTAGCCAGTTATCTTTGATTTAAAAGTCAAACTGGAAAACAAAATGACTGACATTGGAAAAATAAAAATTATAGTCTGTCAATTTCGTTTATCAAGGAATCAAATTTCAATGACGTCATTTAAGGGATATTGCTCTGTTTTTATGTCAGCTCTACTTATTAAAATATATTTCTCTAAGATTGTAAGTATCAAATGTCTGACACCTGAAAAACAACTGTATAAATGAAGAAATTCGATGTTATGTTATAACTCGATTCATTTTCAACTCATTAGCATAACGTCCT
Organism: Actinernus sp. WN-2022; assembly: GCA_030867875.1. Classification (NCBI taxonomy): domain Eukaryota; kingdom Metazoa; phylum Cnidaria; class Anthozoa; order Actiniaria; family Actinernidae; genus Actinernus; species Actinernus sp. WN-2022. The sequence goes on from JAOWCC010001589.1 coordinate 120,792,843, forward strand.
TTAAATGACGTCATTTCAGTGATTTGTAATGCTTTTGATAGCAATACTACGACCATAAATCTCCCAAAAATTGTTGAACACTTTACTGCGTCCACCGCTGATCTACGTTCATAAAATGGTTCGGTGTGATTATGACGTAGATGACTCAACAGTTTTCAATGAAAGTTATCTTCAGTTGAAGAAGAGAATCAGCTCGCAGAGGTTTCAGTTTCAGGATACTATTTTTCACAGTTTGTAAAATTACGGAAATTATAATCTAACGAAAAACTGAACTCCGATACCAAAAAGGAGCACATCGAAATGAGTACATTTACCAATTTTGGGGGAAATTTCATTGAATATTTACCATGTGGTGAACTGTCAAAAGTCGCAGAAATAAGAGACGTTTATATGGACTGCAGGGATGCTTGTCCTTCCAATCCATACAAACGTCTCTTATTTTTGCGATTTTTGAAAGCTTGCTATTCAGTTTCTACAGAAACACATAAGAAGCATATAACCCCCATGCTATGCTCTGGATTATCCAGCGAGTAAAAATGACCATATATGGATAAAATGACAGTCTGGTTCTGTGACTAGACTAGACTGTCACGCTAGACTAGACTGTATTTTCCAAATATGGTACTTTTTATTCACTGAATAATCCGGAGCATATATGTTTCTGGTTTCTATTTACTAAATCATATGCCTACTAAACCTTGGTATTTTTACTAATTCCGATGTGGTCTTTCTTGTTCCAATTCGACCATGGAGTTCGTCGGAATACTTAAACATAAGCCTCTGGCTTGGGAGACCCGGTAACGGCTTCCTGTGTCTTCGACGTATAATAAACCAAACCATTTTTTTATTGTCACGAGGTTTATCTGTTAATTCATTCTTTTCTCCTGGTGGCCATCTTGGATTCAAAGCGAGGCAATCCTTTGTTTTTGCCTGGTTCAGATAGTTGCTCGGTGCGAGGCTAACCTAGCAAAAACAAAGCGTTTCCTCACTTTGAGAATGGCCCCAGGTGAAAAGAGTGAAATGGACTTGGCTTCAGTCCTTTTTTTAAATTTCGAAAGTAGAGTTCCAGTGATTTTGTTGTCTTTTAATGGCATTACAGGTAAGAAGGCCGACGCTGCTGTAAAGAATGCAACTGAATCCCAAGCAATGGCTGACGATGCGTACAGAATCGCCAAGGAAATTGAGGTTCGTCACACTCTTGGCTCTCGTGAACATGTTATCCGTCACTAGAAAGCTGAGTAATATCTGACATGACCACATGGACCCAGTTCCTCAAGCCCCTAGGGCGCATGCGCGTAAATCGGCGGACGTTTTGCCGTAAACACTATCCTGTACCGACTCGTGTTTTTATTAAATTTTATCCCAGTGTTCAAAACTTAAACTACACTCCTCAAAACATGTTTTTGAACAGTATTTGAAGCTTATCCTTGCCATGAAACTGAAGATACTTGCAAAATGGTAAAATGTCCGCCATAGGGGCGATGAGGTATAGGGGCAATAAAGTATAGGGGCGATGAGGATTAGGGGCGATGAGGTATACTTAGGGGCGATGAGGTATAGGGGCGATGAGGTATAGGGGCGATGAGGTATAGGGGCGATGAGGATTAGGGGCGATGAGGTATACTTAGGGGCGATGAGGTATAGGGGCGATGAGGTATAGGGGCGATGAGGTATAGGGGCGATAAAGTATAGGGGCGATGAGGATTAGGGGCGATGAGGTATACTTAGGGGCGATGAGGTATACTTAGGGGCGATGAGGTATAGGGGCGATGAGGTATAGGGGCGATGAGGTATAGGGGCGATGAGGTATAGGGGCGATAAAGTATAGGGGCGATGAGGATTAGGGGCGATGAGGTATACTTAGGGGCGATGAGGTATAGGGGCGATGAGGTATAGGGGCGATGAGGTATAGGGGCGATGAGGTATAGGGGCGATGAGGTATAGGGGCGATGAGGTATAGGGGCGATAAAGTATAGGGGCGATGAGGATTAGGGGCGATGAGGTATAGGGGCGATGAGGTATAGGGGCGATGAGGTATAGGGGCGATGAGGTATAGGGGCGATGAGGTATAGGGGCGATGAGGTATAGGGGCGATGAGGTATACTTAGGGGCGATGAGGTATAGGGGCGATGAGGTATAGGGGCGATGAGGTATAGGGGCGATGAGGTATAGGGGCGATGAGGTATAGGGGCGATGAGGTATAGGGGCGATGAGGTATAGGGGCGATGAGGTATAGGGGCGATGAGGTATAGGGGCGATGAGGTATAGGGGCGATGAGGTATAGGGGCGATGAGGTATAGGGGCGATGAGGTATAGGGGCGATGAGGTATAGGGGCGATGAGGTATACTTAGGGGCGATGAGGTATAGGGGCGATGAGGTATAAGGGTAATCTTTAGTTTGATTTGGTAACCCTTGGACTACTGATTTTGGATTAAGTAATGATTCAGCTAAGAACTGTAGCAAAAGACAATAGGCTGCGGCAATGAGCATATATAAGCAAGTAAGTATACTTTATTTTCACAGGGTGGCCCATTCAGCTTGTATCCAGAGGGACCCTGCATATCCCCACATACGATTTCGCTTGAATATGCCTGAAGTGCTGTATGAAATGTCTACAATCCAAACTACACCCAGAAAAAAAATTATGCTATGGGTATTTTTTACTGTGAAAACTCACTGAATGAAACCACCATCCAGCCAATCGGAAATGGAGAAAACAAAAGATGTTCTTCGAAATTAAACCATAGTTTGTTTGATCAAAAATAAGTTCAAACTTAAAAAATTATCGAATGAAAATGCATTATTTCGATGGGCTTCTATTGAATTTATGAGTATCAACCAATGAAATTACGAGAAAGAAGAATAGAAAATTAACACATTTTTACATTCCTTTGCCGTTCAGTGCTATCGTTCTTAGCCGAAGTACTACTTAACAACTTATTGTTTGATGAGGAGGAACGAGTAGTACCTTTCTACTTGGAATCCTAGAATAAGGACACACACCTTTTACCGCAAGAGAACCACAATCCTGATCAAGAGAACCTTTCACTGTTTCCAAGACGTAACACTAATGGGCTATGTTGACGATGTTGCGCACACATCAGTAGAACAATAGACGCGAGCTACTTAAGACTCGTTTTGGTTCACCAGCCTTTTTTTATATTTAAAACAGATAGCCATTGTTCTAGCTGCGCGCGCAACCTCGTCAAAATGGCCTATGGCGTATTCGTGATGACGTCACGCTTGTGACAACATTTCCTCAACACAAAAGTGAGGCTTGGTGGTGATCACAAAAGTGTGACGTCACGCATAAGACCTATACACAACTTTCATAATAACCGCCGCCTAGTTTGCATAATTTAGAAGATTAATCTGTAGAGGAAAACCCATGCTACCACATGAAAGATCACTTTAAAACTGGTACTTGTTTTGAGTTTTAGAGCAATTTGGAAAATTGCTGTTGAGCTGTGAGCATTTCTAATGCGAGGTTAGAAAGGCCTCCGTCGTTTTTCTCATACAAATCTCTCTAAGTTCAAATGGCTGTAACTTCATAGCTTTTTAAGCTGCAGCACTCAACTTCCATAAGTTCACTAATGTCGACATGCTCTTTCACATGGCAATGTTCATATTCTCTATACATGTGGATAAACTACCGAGACGGGAAATAACATTAATGAAAGTCGTGTATAGGACATCTAGGAAGTCTGGACTTAGGTTCTGTTTCCTTGTAATGATAAAACGTCTGGACGTTCATTATAAAGGCAACACTTTACCCATCGTGCAGTTATTCTGGCTGGAGATGGAATCCACGCCCCCTCGACTGAAGGTCGATGGTCTACTTACTGCGCGACTACTGTAACCGGGGATATGTTAAGATTTGTAATGCTTTGTTTTCGTTCTGCAATGTGATTTGTTCTCGTTGTCGTAGTGGTTCTGGTTTCAGTAGTCGTACAGCAGTCCAACCTTCAACTTGTTTATCGGGGTTGCTCCAACACGTCTAGCCTGCGAAAGCAGCAATTCAATTCAATTGCATCTTTGTGCTCGAGCACAAAGATGCGGCTGCTTTCGCAGGCTACAACACGTCCTAAATGGAACCGACTGCGGTAAAGGGAATGACCAGATATTTGTAACTCTTTGTGCTCTTTAGGATAAGCTTCCTGCTCTGAGCAAGCTGAAGTCGAAAATCACTGCTACTAATAGCAACATCACAGCCGCCGAAAACCAAGTAAAGGAGGCCGTGAACCGGTCCATGAATGCCAAGACAAGAATCGAGATCATCCGTATAAATCAGACCAGGATACTGCACGAACTCAAGACAGAAGTGTTGGATGTTATTAAAGATATTCAGGTCAGTGTGACAGACATAAAATAGGCGTAGAACCTATCAATATCAATCTAGATTGTCTTCTTTATTAACCCTTTGTCCCCAAGGGTGATCAACGTCTAACTTCTCTTGACGAGATGTGACACTAAATTCTCTTAACTGACACTACAAGAAATGAAGAATCAGTTTGGAGAATTGATGACATTCTTTTTCCTTAATTTCTTACCTGTGAAACACGGGTTTTACTCCGACGAGAGTCTGTCAGTCAAGTAACTGTTAATAGGCTTCCGCTGCTGTGATTGGATGAAAAGCTGTCTACGCACATAATCCATTCAAGTGCTAACTTGATTGACGGATACCCACAATGTTCTCCCTACATCCCAATTGTGTATAATAGCGAGAGAGCAGTAGCACTAAAAATGCGATTTATTGCTTCTTTTTTCAGGAAATGCTAAAAGAGTCTCGACAAATGTTGCAGGATATTAGGCTTGTGATGAACTTTACTGGCGAAACAATCACCATGCCTATACCACCTCCTATTGCACGCGAGCCGTCGTCCTACAAGGACGTGCTGTTGTACATTAAACCCAGAGTAAGCAATGCCCTGTTACTGTACTACGGACCTACCTCAGCTGGACGCAGACTACGAAGACAAGCAGAGTGCTCGCACGGTGACTTTCTTGCCTTAGAACTCAAGGACAAGAAGGTAAATACACGGTGTATTTTTCGTTTCAATACCACTGGAAAAATTGAGTTATTTTTCACGTGGCTCGGTTTTCCTTGTTTATTTCGAGGGAATATTTCTCGAAACCCCTGCCCAGTTCCAAAGGTAGAGGAAATCTCGCAACATATTCCCATGGTCCTCGACATATTTCCCTCACACTTTCCTAGTACTAAGTTCTACCAGGAGCCCATAACTAGGAGCATCCATTCCTCATACTAGGTAGCGTTTTCACAAGTTAGGTTATTTTTAGAACGGTTTCCCTCTATTGTTGAGTTGCAATTATTCCTAAGGGAATCAAATCACAAAAGTGTAGCAACCATGTTGTTTGGTATAACAAAAGTAGCTAATGAGGCATCTTTTGTCCGCCACGGTGCAACCCACCAATTGGCGGGGAAAATAATCTAAAAATAGCCCAACTTGTAAAAACGCTGTGACAACTGTATAGGAGGTATGGACGCTCCTTATATGGGCTCCTGGTTCTACATGCTATTTACGTACGGAGAATGACATATTTAATGAGGACATCAAACAAATAACGGCATGTGTCCTGGATGGAACTCGATCCCTTGATCTCTTGATTACCCTATCCATTACACGATCAGCTTCATTTGTTGAAGAACCGAGAGGAAAAAAACAGTGATAAGCCATATGAACGGTAAATTCATGTAACAATAAACCGGGCAAACAATGCTTATTGCTATTGCGTGCAACGAGAAAACCTCGCCATTGTGAAAAATAAACAGTTTATCGGCGTTCGGGTAGGGGGTATGCGCCCTTGGGCCTGCACCCGAGGTGAATATATGCCATACCTCCTCGCTTCAGGCCAATAACACCTACCAGGTACCTCTTCTACAGTATACACGACTTTCATAATGGCCGCCTCCTAATTTGCATAATTTGGAAGATCAATCTGTAAAGGGAAACCAATGCTACCACATGAAAGATCACATTAAAACTAGTAATTGTTTTGAGTTTTAGAGCAATGTGGAAAATTGCTGTTGAGCTATGAGCATTTCTAATGCAGAAAAAAAATATGAAAGCGAGGTTAGAAGGCCTCCGTTGTTTTTCTCATACAAATCTCTCTAATTTCAACTTGGCTGTAACTTCATAGCTTAATAAGCTACAGCACTCAACTTCCACAAGTTTACTAATGTCTATATGCTCTTTCACATGGCAATGTTCATATTTTCTATACATGTGGATAAACTACCGAGACGGGAAATCACATATGGAAATTAGGAGGCGACCATTATGAAAGTCGTGTATTGAATCACCTTTGAAATATTATAGAAAACAAGTTGAAAATTTTGTAGGAATACGGAAATCATACTGTGGAAGAGGTCATATTTTTCCTGTGTACCGACTTTCATTTACTTTTTGACAGTCTTTATGTTAGTTATGTAACACACGGTGCTTTACTGAAAAAGCGCATTGCCTTGCTTGCTTGGTTGCAGGTTCGTTTTAGCATGTGTATCGAAAATAGGTTTTTGTCTTTGACGTCCAACATACCCCTTGAACCGATTGCTCGTGGTACTACAACTATTTCACGATCGTCAAATCTCAAGTTGGCTATGGTGGACCCGTGGTACAAGATACATGCCGCTTTGTAAGTTATTTGCTGCCTCTATCTACGGTGGCTGGTTAGGGCCATATGATATTTAACTTTTTTTAATAACCTGAAAAAGTTACTTTTCTTTGGCGGTAATATTTTTTTTCTTCAATCAAATGAAAAGTACATATTTTTAAAATACATGAATTAGTTTTTTTCTCATAACTCGAGATCTCGACTTATAACTGTATATCTCGACTTATAACTCGAGATCTCGACTTATAACTGTATATCTCGACTTATAACTCGAGATCTCGACTTATAACTGTATATCTCGACTTATAACTCGAGATCTCGACTTATAACTGTATATCTCGACTTATAACTCGAGATCTCGACTTATAACTGTATATCTCGACTTATAACTCGAGATCTCGACTTATAACTCGAGATCTCGACTTATAACTGTATATCTCGACTTATAACTCGAGATATCGACTTATAACTCGAGATCTCGACTTATAACTGTATATCTCGACTTATAACTCGAGATATCGACTTATAACTCGAGATCTCGACTTATAACTGTATATCTCGAGTTATAACTCGAGATCTCGACTTATAACTCGAGATCTCGACTTATAACTGTATATCTCGACTTATAACTCGAGATCTCGACTTATAACTGTATATCTCGACTTATAACTCGAGATCTCGACTTATAACTAAAACTAGAGATCTCCACTTTCGGGGTCAGCGGTAAGCTGCATCGAAGCGGTAGGTACTTCATATATGATATATATTGTGTACTGAATATATATCTAAATTCCACTGTATTCTCCTGTATTCTCCTCGTATATGATATATATAGCCTCCTCCGCAGGCAACTCCTAAATAATAAGAAACAAGAAATTTGAATCACCGGGATTCCTGTGGTGGAAGGATCATCTGAGCGGGCTTCCTGTGGAAGGTTCAGGGGAGGGGGAGGGGGTGGGGCAGAGAAAAAATAAGAAGTCCGCAGTTTTACGGGAGTTGCCTGCGGAGGAGGCTATGATATATATTGTGTACCGAATATATATATTCTCCTTCATTCTACTGCGTTCCCCTGTATTCTACTGTGTTCCTCTGTGTTCTACAGCATTCCCCTGTATTGTACTGCGTTCCTCTGCGTTCTACTGTGTTCCCCTGTGTTCTCCTGTATTCCCCTGTGTTCCCCTGTATTCTACTGCGTTCCCCAAGCGTGTCACAATATCAGCTCATGCTAGAAATCTGGGCTTTTTATTTGATAACTCTATGTCATTAAAACGTGCCTTTTTCCATATTAGAAATATTGCTCGAATTAAGAAGTACTTATTAGAAGTACTTACCTATTGTTGGTGGTGGAAAGTATGATCATATTTGACCTGTTCTTCAGCATCTCCACTGGCTACCCGTAGAAAAACGAATAACTTATAACGTATTACTTTTTACATTTAAAGCTCTAAATAATCTGGTTCCTACCTACATTCGTAATATGGTAGAGTACTATACTCCTCCTCGTAATCTTAGGTCTGCCAATAAGTTCCTTCTGAAGGTTCCTACAGTCAATTTAAAGAGCTATGGAGAAAGAGCTTATTCCGTTATTGCGCCAAAACTGTGGAATTTGTTGCCACTTACTATTAAGTTATGCCCCTCGGTGGGAGTCTTCAAAGCTAAGTTAAAAGCATATTTATTTAAGGAAAGTTTTTATTAGTTTAGTTATTGCTTAGATCGTCAGATTTATAGTTTTTGTAAATTAACTTGCCTGTTTTCCAGCCTTTGGACGTTTAGGATTAAGGCGCTATATAAATGTAGAATTATATTATACTTTATAATATAGATACGATAGTACGCGCGCTCTGATTGGCTAAGAAGCCATGTTTTATCAGAGTATATAACATGGTTAGCCGTGTTATATAGTTTTCAACTGGCGGTTTCCTTTCATCGCGCGCGTAAATCTATATTATAAAACAGATAAAGAAGCCTTAAATCCATGTTTTACACTATCATAAAACACTCTGGTCATTTGAGAACACTCTAGAAATTTTGAAAGCACGCGCCTTCGGCTTGTGCTTTAACATTTCTCTCATTTTCTCAAATGCCCATCGTGTTTTATGATAGTATAAAACATGGCTATATAAGGCTTCTTTATTTGTTAAATATATGTTCTAGAAAACCTTCTTATTTCTTGATAACTATTTAGTTTTTTACCTTTGATTTCATTCCGTGGAGAAAACTGGCAAATTATTTTCTCCGCAGAAGGCCACGCCGCGAAGCCACAAGCCCTAAAATAGCGTTGTTTTTCTCAGCTTTTTCTGGCAAAATCAACTAAAACTTTTCTTTTTCCAAGAGAAACGAACATAACTAGCCTGAAATACAGCCGCCAATGCAAGACATTCTAAATGCCATAAACCACTCGCGTTCATTATCTAACCTATACCTAGAACAACAAGCCTGAGAATTTTAAAGATTTAAAAATAAAATAAAAATAAGACTTAGACAAAATTTGCAAATGAAAAAAAGAACAATTACCCTGATAGGGGGTTCAGGACACTCCACTAGACCATGGAGTCCTACGAACAATAGATGGTTTGCACTCGATCAATCCCCAGAGATTCAAATAACAAAGGGCATGGCGGCCATGTTGGTGTACAGAACAAAAGAAGCTAACGAAGAATCTATTGTTAACTGTACACCAACATGGAGGCTATGACGTCACGTGCAAAGGGTCCGTTTGGGTGACAATTATTCTATTCCAAGGTAAGCTTGAAAATTTCCGTCCCACAGCAACCTCGTAAACAAGTAACGAAATACTTTCCAGCCCCCTACAGTTTAAATTAAATAACAAAAAAACTGCCATGTAGGTGGGGAGTTGAACCCAGTGTACCTTCGGTGTACGGTGCACGAGACAAAAAAATGCGACACGGAAACAACGATGGTATCTCGGTACGAGTTTTAGTGTATTATGTATATTAAAATCACACGAATGTGACGAATACTCGTTTAGCATTTTAGTTCGGAAAGAAGAGGGTGAATTTATTACACATACCCTAAGGTGCACAGTGAAAAGCATGGTTTATAAGGTAGTGCCTTTTGAACAGGTTAAGTGTGTACATGTTCGCTAATATCCTCTCCGGTAAACTACAAAAGTTCGAAAATAGGGCGGCTATAGGCTGATCCTAAGTACTGAATATAAAACGAGCTCCAAATTAGTACTTGATATTTCAGATTGGGAACGACTTGACGGAAAAGTAAAGCCAAGCGCAAAGCAGTTCTAATGCACAAAATCATGGACTTCTGACAAAATTCAAACTGAAACGGTTTCAGTGCACCAATTAGCTTACTGAACTATTTTATACAGTTGGAGACTCGGCCCACTACAATTTTTAAGAGAGAATCTACCTCGAAATTGTGCTTGCCCCAACCAAAAACCGAATTTATGAAGACAAGCTTTTGTTATTTTATGGGGCTAAGCTGTGGGACAAGCTTCCAACCAAAGTGCGCGAAATGAAGTCTCTAGTTGCCTTTAAAAAAGAAGTCGTAAATACCCCTCTCATTACCGAACTTCATTAAATAGATTTAGTTATATACTAGAACTAATAGTTTCAAATTGAAAGTGACATGCTGTCGAGCGAATATAGTAGCAATTGATTAGAATCTAAGACATGTATTAAGGCCATCATATACCCATCTAATCAGCATCTAATATTAGAAGAGCACCATTTGAATGAATGAAAGTATTCATCAAAGCTGAACGCAGAGTAACAAAGTTCGCGGTAAATTCCGACATTTTGAAAGGGTGCAAACATGGCGCGAAATAGTGTTTGTATGGGAATCCGATGCCAAATAAAATACGTAAAATCGAATTTCTGGAATATTCTTCAGATACAAACTTAAGATGTCAGGTAATAGATTAACATATCGAAATTTGAGGGATGTAGCTGTGCTGGGAAGCGTGCAATCGTGTTTTCAGTTTTCCATACGTCTGTAAAATATATGCATTATCACTTCGTATACGTCTATTTGAACTTTTGATAAATGAATATTAACAGGGCTTGCGTTTCGAAAATCTTTGAAAATCTCCCCTTACAGGCGGGGGAGTCAAGTCTCCCCTCTTAAAAAAATCCCGTTTTTAGGAATAGGGGAGACGCGTTCCCCCAAATCTTTAAGTGAAACGCGAGCCCTGAATATATAAATTTGTGCACTATGTAAGTTAATTGTTATTACACCCTATATATTGATTAGAACATGGGCGGATTTAGGAGGGGTGGATTGGGTGGCTAGCCGGCCAAATTGCAGCATTTTCCAGAGGCAATGCATGTTCCCGAACAAAAAATCTAAACAGCCAGCCCCTTCAAAAATCCTGGATCCGCCTGTAGAACCATCAAAAACTTTAGTTCTCTCAACAGGGTCAAGGGGGTAATCCATCACAAATCACTGGTCACATTTTCTTAAAATCACGGATCACAGTTTTCATTTTATCCTGTTTTCATGGATCGCAAGCCCCGTTAAGGCTAATTCACGAATCATGGCAAAAAAATTGGGCAGTTTTAACGAATCATGACCAAATTTTGGCTGATTCTCGGATCACGTATTACCCCTTCACCACTCTGCTGTCTCAATTTCATTGGCTGTAATAAGTAAATGATTGCCCAGCCATGTGAATATCGGTCCTCTGGCATTTATTTTTTTGCCTTAAATCCTTGTTAATGCTCTAGTTCTTATTAAGATCGTTATTAAAGTTCTGCTTTTTGTGCACTCGTGGGGAACACGTACAGTAGAATACAGCTAGGGAACACAGTCAGAATACGGGGGAACACAGTAGAATACAGCTAGGGAACACACTAGTACAACATAGGGGAACACACTACTAGAATACAGGGGAACACAGTAAAATACAGGGGAACACATTAGGATACAGGGGAACACAGTAGAATGCAGTGGAACACAGTAAAATACAGGGTACACAGTAGATACCAGGGGAACACAGTACAATACAAGGGAACACAGTAGAATACTGCCAGGTAAACATGTACATTAGAATACAAGGGAACACAGTACAATTCAGGGGAATGCAGTAGAATACAGGAGAACACAGTAGAATACAGGCCGGGTAGCGCAGTTGAATACAAGAGAACACAGGGGAATACAGGGGAACACAGTAGAATACAGGGGAACGCAGTAGAATGAAGGAGAATATATATATTCGGTACACAATATATATCATATACGAGGAGAATACAGGAGAATACAGTAGAATACAGGAGAATTTAGATATATATTCAGTACACAATATATATCATATATGAAGTACCTACCGCTCCGATGTGCACAGCTTACCGCTGACCCCGAAAGTGGAGATCTCTAGTTTTAGTTATAAGTCGAGATCTCGAGTTATAAGTCGAGATATACAGTTATAAGTCGATATCTCGAGTTATAAGTCGAGATCTCGAGTTATAAGTCGAGATATACAGTTATAAGTCGAGATATACAGTTATAAGTCGAGATATACAGTTATAAGTCGAGATCTCGAGTTATAAGTCGAGATATAAAGTTATAAGTCGAGATCTCGAGTTATAAGTCGAGATATACAGTTATAAGTCGAGATATACAGTTATAAGTCGAGATCTCGAGTTATAAGTCGAGATATACAGTTATAAGTCGAGATCTCGAGTTATAAGTCGAGATCTCGAGTTATAAGTCGAGATATACAGTTATAAGTCGATATCTCGAGTTATAAGTCGAGATATACAGTTATAAGTCGAGATCTCGAGTTATAAGTCGAGATATACAGTTATAAGTCGAGATCTCGTGTTATAAGTCGAGATATACAGTTATAAGTCGAGATCTCGAGTTATAAGTCGAGATATACAGTTATAAGTCGAGATCTCGAGTTATAAGTCGAGATATACAGTTATAAGTCGAGATCTCGAGTTATGAGAAAAAAACTAATTCATGTATTTTAAAAATATGTACTTTTCATTTGATTGAAGAAAAAAAAACATTACCGCCAAAGAAAAGTAACTTTTTCAGGTTATTAAAAAAAGTTAAATATCATATGGCCCTAACCAGCCACCGTATCTATCCTATGGCCTTTGATAATAAAACAGATATTCATAACATCGTAAATATGATATCCATACTATATAGTAGATATGATATCCATACTATAGTAGATATGATATCCATGCCATAGTAGATATGATATCTATACCAAGTGTATATTATATCCATACCATAGTATATATATATACCCATGCCATAGTAGATATGATATCCATGCCATAGTAGATATGATACCCATGCCATAGTAAATATGATATCCATGTCATAGTATATATGATATCCATTCCATATAGATATGATACCCATACCATAGTAAATATGATATCCATGTCATAGTATATATGATATCCATTCCATATAGATATGATATTCATGCCATAGTAGATATGATATCCATGCCATAGTAGATATGATATCCATGCCATAGTAGATATGATATCCATGCATGCCATAGTAGATATGATATCCATGCCATAGTGTATATGATATCCGTACCATAGTACATATATATCCATGCCATAGTAGATATGATATCCATAATATATAGTAGATATGATATCCGTACCATAGTATATATGATATCCATGCCATATAGATATGATATTCATGCCATAGTAGATATGATATCCATACTATATAGTATATATGATATCCATGCCATAGTAGATATGATAACCATGCCATAGTAGATATGATATCCATACTATATAGTAGATATGATATCCATGCCATAGTAGATATGATATCCATACTATATAGTAGATATGATATCCATGCCATAGTAGATATGATATCCATACCATAGTAGATATGATATCCATACCAAGTGTATATTATATCCATACCATAGTATATATATATCCATGCCATAGTAGATATGATATCGTACCATAGTATATATATGATATCCATGCCATAGTAGATATGATATTCATACCATAGTAGATATGATATCCATACCAAGTGTATATTATATCCACACCATAGTATATATATATCCATGCCATAGTAGATATGATATCCATAATATATAGTAGATATTATATGCGTACCATAGTATATATGATATCCATGCCATATAGATATGATATTCATGCCATAGTAGATATGATATCCATGCCATAGTAGATATGATAACCATGCCATAGTAGCTATGATATCCATACCACGTGTATATTATATCCATACCATAGTATATATATATATCCATGCCATAGTAGATATGATATCCATACTATATAGTAGATATGATATCCATGCCATAGTAGATATGATATCCGTACCATAGTAGATATGATATCCATAATATATAGTAGATATGATATCCGTACCATAGTATATATATGATATCCATGCCATATAGATATGATATTCATGCCATAGTAGATATGATATCCATGCCACACTACTCAGTTCTATTTCTTTTCTTCACAGAATTGGTGGCAGCGCGGAAGTGACTATAACGAAATACTACAGCAACAAGAAACCTGAAGAAGGGCCTACCACGAAGAGGATTAAGTTTCCGTTGAATAACCCATTCCTCAAGTTTACTAAGAATAGCCATGTGATTGTTGGAGGAATACCGAGCGGTGTAAATCTTCCGCCTCAAATCAGTACCAGTCCCTATGTGGGTGTGATGGACGGAATAATGATAGATCACTACCCCGTGGGGCTGTGGGATGCAGAGGTGAGTTCAAATAGTTTTCCATATAAAAATAACTTGATTGGTCAACATTTTGATAACGTCTCAAGGTGGTCACATGCCGTCCTCCATTGGCACAACTCAAAACGCGCCTTCGGAGAAAGACGTCTGCGATTTGAGCCACCAAATTCCATACTGATGTTGTCACGCGACCAGGTTCTTGTCGCGCTATTTGATTGGCTAGTATATCAAATTACCGTCACGCGGCCAGGATTAGTTGTCGCGCTATTAGTACCATGGTAATTAGATATACTAGCCAATCAAATAATGCGACAAGAATCCGGGATGCGTGACGTCATCAGTATGAAATTCTGGGACTCAAATCCCGTCTTTCTCGGGATGCGCGTTTTCAGTTGTTGCTCCCGGTGGAATACCGCTGTATTCGCAGGCTAAGTGCATATACGCCTTTTTTTATCATTATTGCAAGATTGGCTCTGTTTTCTTTGTTCTTAATAGGTCTTTATATCCGATAAAGACCGGTTGAACAATATAGAGTTGCTCATTATAAATACAAGGTCTTTATCCGTATATACAGATAAAACCCTTGCATTTATAATGAACAATTCAAGGGTTGTGCTCTCAAGCTGACAGATGGTTTAATGACCCGATATAAGAGTTCAAATGCGATGATTTCACTCACTCCTTTAAGAACGCCAGCCGTCTCATCCATATAGGACGTGATTTTTTTAAACCATATTCCAACTGCGCACTACATTCTTTAAAGCATTAAACGAAAGTATGCATGATCAAAGGTCGAATATCAGGTCTACCAGAATGTGTCGAATGTACAGATTTTGTCATTTCCATTTTCCTTTTAGTTAATGTTTAAATATTAGTGATTTACTAATTTCTATGTGATGTTGCTTTGCTTTAGTTTTTACTTTTTTATTTGACAGTTGAATTTTAGTGAATTGTTCTAAAAGTAATTTCTGTTGGAGAAAAAATTAGACCCATTTTAAGGAAAAATAACCGATTGCGATTGGATTCCAACTCGCAACGTTTGGGTTGCCAGCCAGTTGCGCTAACCGCTCGGCCATAACGCCACTTAGTAAGAGAGCCTGCTGTTTTATAGTGTGATATTGCTTGTGTGATGGAGATAAGCGAGTCACATTCCCCGCTTCGACGACGTTCCGTCCAAATCCATGCTTTCTATTGGCTAGGCTGTTGCTACGTCACCTGTCAAAAAATTCACAGGCAAATTTTGGCGCGTTGCAAGCAGTATTAAAAATGGAAAAATTATTGGAAAGGACTTCGAGAGGTCTAGCCCGTACCGTCATATGGGTTGTTGCGTTACTCCGTGGTTTGACAGGTAAACATTCCATACCTCTATCGCCGGGGTCGAGAAATGGTAATAGCGGTTTGTACTACAACTATACCAGAATCTTTTGCGCTGATTCATTTGTTCTTCTAATTTGGACCATTGTCTTGGTATTCTCAGAGGAGTCACAAAATCTGAATAAGAAAAATAATTCGCAAAGGATTCTGACGTAATAGTGCAAACCCGGAATTGTCATAAACATTGAAAGTTTTATTTGTTTCTCCTGTTTCGTTTCCGAGCTCTGGTCCCTTAAACGTGTCATAGGCTCGACGAGTCGGATAATCATGCCCCCTACACACAATAACTCGTTCCTATACTTCGCATATCCACGAGTTAAAAAGGACAAAATACATTTTAAATCTCTATATATTTACATGTTTCAGAGTCTTATGAAACCATCGACATTCTACGACCGCTTGGCCTTTAAACCCTATACAACACCGCTTCCCTATCATTTCCGCGGCAGTGGCTTCATTAAGGCTGGTTACTACGAAGCCAGTGAAGTGTCAAACATCGGCTTCTCTTTCAAGACTACTGAGTCCAATGGTCTGCTACTGCTTGCTGTCCATTCAAAGAAAAAGTGGGTGTTTGCCATGGTTGAGATGATAAACGGAACCATCAAGTATTCTTACAACCTGGGTCCAGGAATTGGATCTGTCACGTCGAAAAAAACATATAACGATGGAAAATACCACAAGCTCGTCAAGAAACAAGATAATCGGAGAGTAGAACAGTTCAGTTTGAAGATAGATAATGAAGTCTTGGCCGACGACAAATTCTACTACGACGAGGCAGATACCGAGTTCTCTGTTGCGGCGTCGTATGTCTTCATTGCTGGACTACAGTTTAACGCCACAATGCCTCCAGGAATGTAAGTATTTTCCAACTTCTAAAGTTATTGACTTGAAGTTCATATCTTGCATCTAGGTTGACCTCAATTAAGGTGGTGTGGAAGTTACCACAGATTGTCCAGTGAAGTTGGACCATAGATTGTCCAGTGAAGTTGGACCATAGATTGTCCAGTGAAGTTGGACCATAGATTGTCCAGTGAAGTTGGACCATAGATTGTCCAATGAAGTTGGGCCATAGATTGTCCAATGAAGTTGGGCCATAGATTGTCCAGTGAAGTTGGACCATAGACTGTCCAATGAAGTTGGACCATAGACCCTATACATAGGTCCTGGTGACTTGCATGTCACATCTCCCCGGGCGCTTCAATTTCAACATTCCAGAGGACCTACCAGCCTTGTTGGCATGCAAGTCACCAGGACTTATGCATAGGGTCTATAGATTGTCCAATTGAACTTTCAAGTTTCAAATTTATTCTGCACTCTACGCTATTTACAATGATTACAGTTATGTTTGAACAAACATTCAAAAACTCATGAATAATTTATGAGCATTTTGTCCAATCAGATGAAGCAAATCAGTCACGTGCATGCTCCTTTATACCTGATAAAATCTCATCATTCTAAAAGGCCCGCGGAGGGATTTGAATTCTGTCCCAGAGGGAAACGGGGTTAATGATTGAGACAATGGAATTTCTATTGATGTTTCAGCTTTCTCACTGAATTGCTAATTAGGATGATCGTTTTATATAAAGAATACTAATGAACATGACATTTTATATAAAGTTTCATCCTAATTAAGAATTCACTGATAAAGACACAAAGATAGCAAAAAGTACACGGAACATAAGGTACCCGTAGATAATAACTTTTGCACTAAATTTACTAATATCAGCAGATTACCGAGATACACAGATAATATTTTTAAAATGAAGTTATCCAACTACCATTACTTGTTTACCGAGCCACTGTTTAGTTCCAATTATTAAACCAAACTCAAAGCCGTAAAATTATAAAAACGTGCATCAAACTTACATTACATTTGTGCCGTCATGTCAGTCACATCGCTTTCCAAGTCTTGAACTTTATCGAGGTAAACCACGACACCAAATCCTTCAAGTGCAGATTCTTCTTGCATTGCGAAACGCCGCTTCAAACAACATAGTATGGTAATTTCTTCATGTCATTCCCTTGAGATGTTCGTAATTGCAGGCGGTGATTACTCGAATATTTTGCATGGCGTTGTGAATACAAAGGTTCAATGGTTCATTAAGTAAAATATAACCATTCCCTTGAGATGTGCGTCTTTCTTTCATTGCATTCTTAAAGCGTTTTTTGAAGCCGTTTAAAACACTCACAGCACGTGTTTTATCAAGTCTAAAACTTCTCGGGCTTCGCCCTCGAATTTTTAAACTTCATAAAACACTGCTGTTCGTGTTTTAAACTACTTTAAATGGAATATATATATATATATAATTCCTGTATTTTGGGCGATTTTACTATATACATGTTGAATATGTTACTCCTAGTTAATGTGTTCGTCTATATAGATTTCTAAGTATTTTATGTAGCTTTTTTGTTCAATATTAGTGATGTTGATTTTAGTGTTTTTTTATTGTTGTGGCTATAAACATGAAATTATTATTTTCATATTAACAGAGAGTTTATTGATTTCACAGTAACGGAGAATTAACTTGAACTCTTCGTTCATTAAAGTTTCTAGGTCGTTTACATTATTACTCGAATGGAAAACATTGGTATCATCAGCGAATGTACGAAAGGAAAGTTTGTTAGATAAATTTTGGCATATCATTTATATATAGTAAAATAAGCTGAGGTACTCCACAGGTCAGCTGAAGCATACTGGATTTAATGTCACCTAGTTTTACATTCTGTCGATTATTTGGTGGGTGGTCCAGTGATGTGAGCGGCTCGCCTCTCACCTCTGTGGCCTGGGTTCCATCCCCGTACTCGGCATCATATGTGAGTTGAGTTTGTTGTTATCTCACCCTTGCTTCGAGAGTTTTACTCCGGGTTCTCCGGCTTTCCTCCTTTCTCAAAAACCAACATGCTAAATTCCAATTCGGTGTTCGTCGGAATACTTAAAGTGCCACTACGATCAAAATTTGAGATAGTGATATTTTTGCGTATTTGTACAGTAAAGTTGCTATAGTTTTCCTATCCACACCGTTTTTTGATATGACGACGGAAGTCTTATTTTTGGGGGTCGGAATCTTGAGTTCTTATGTTCGTCATTACTCGAACCCGTTCCTGTGACAAGAGCAATGATAGAGCTAATTTCCGGGGCTACGTTTCACACAAACGTTCGCCTGAACTTGTGAGTAAAGTACATGTTTATACTATTTTTTTCCAAAAAGGAAAGGTAAGAACGAAGATTTTCAAATGGAAATGCATTTACAAGGGCGACGCGTTGAGAAAATGACTTAACGACAGCAAACCGCTGGTCGAAAATATTTGGAACACACTTCAGTAATATCGGATCGCGGCGGACGTGATTTCGATGGTAAACTCTCAGCAAAATTCATAATTTAATTTGGACGTTTGGTAATATTTTTCACTGATTTGAATATGTTTGACACTTGGGAGACCCGGTATGTGCACCCTGTATCTTCGACGCAAAATAAACCATTTTGCATGTCTAATTTATTGTTATCATAATATGTGGTGTTATTCCTTTAAGTCTAGTTGGGTATAATTGACCTTTGGTTTTTCGTTTAATTAGTGTTCCAATCAATTTCCAGGTGGTTTTTAAGTTATTTTTACACCTCTCAACATTTTTATTGTAGTACTGTATTTTACCAGAAGTCCCTAATCTTCTGGTTTTACTCTGGTTTAATTCGATTAAGTTTGTTTGAGAACTTCATATATTTATTTACCTTTTCCATATCGTAAGAAATATAATGTGTGTGATACATTTTCTATTTAGTCTTAATTGATTTTAGAATGCCGTTCAAAAGAAGTGGACGTCTGAAATAGTACTTTGCAGGATAGCAAATGGTTTGACAACAGGATAATGTCTACAGCAAGTCAGTGAGGCAAAAAGCCAACTCGCAAACAATTGCTAGTTGATATATATTCTACCAGCAAATCCAAAAATGAACTCGCATTTAGCGAGTTAGCTTGTGCGAATTTCGAGCCCTGCTGTTAGTTATCCAGGGTTTAGTCAAATCACTTGCTATCCTGCAAAGTTAATTGAGTTAATAACTAATACAGTAAAAACCCGCGTATAAGAACCTGGGTTTTAAGAACCTATTAGGCTAAAATGTTCATTTTAAGCACCCTCCACATAAGAACCTATTAAGGCTAAAATTTTAAGTTAGGTTCTTATCAGTGGAGTTGTGGTAAAAGTGCATAGGTAGAAACTGATGAATTGGGATAATCATAATCATCTTGACATAGTACTGTGTGTAAGTCTATTAAGTTTACCATTCAAATAGTTCCTCTACTACCACTCAACTAATATGAAAGGGCATTTCAGAGAACTGACTACATGAGTTTGTTTGAACATATGTTTTGTTAAGGACATACAGCCTTTCGGCATTATGGTATAAATGATTACTGTACATTTGATATGTATTACGAGATGATATTTATAATATATTTAAGTGAAATTCATATGAAAATACAGTACAGTATAAGAACCTATTTTAAGAACCTTGGTAGCCTAAATTTTCTTTAAGTACCATTTATATAAGAACCTGTTTAGGCTAAATTGAAAAATTAAGGTTCTTATACGCGGGTTTTTACTGTAAGCATGCTTATTTGTTATCTCATTTATGCCATTAAGTTACGTTTGTTGTTTCTTCGTTAATATATTCTCCTGTAATACCTTGCTCCAGTTTATAGCATTTATATTATTTAAATAAACTTCTTGATTAAATTTTCTAAATTCCCTGTACAGCCTTTTTTCTTTAGTTCTTTTGACAGTAGTATTAATTATGCAGAATACTGATAGGTGATAAGAAATATCATTCTTATAGTGCAATTAATTCCAGGGTAGTTTAAGTTATAGGTGTATTTGTATATATGTAATCAATTAATATCTTAGTATGATTGGTAGTTAACTCGTGTTGGTTTTGTTATAATTGGAATTTAAGCAACTCCTCTAACAAAGTATAACCAAGTATATCAATATTAGTTAATGGAAGTTGGACCACAGATTAATAGAAACAGTACTGAGACACACAAAAATATAAATTGAACCTGAATTTGGTCGACGCACGGCTAGAGGAGAGAAAAAGGTCAGGTGAAACAAGGTCTCGACTAATAGGATGTAATAAATATTTAACTGTTTCATCTCCTACTTTGGGATTGGGAGAAAGTCGGACTTGTTTTGAAAAAGCTTTCTTTGCAGTATTACTTTACCTAAGACGTAAAATGAATCTAAAAAAACAGTTGACTCAATTTGATCATTATAACATAAATGTTATTTCTGGTTAAGAATTTTTGAGGTACAAATTTTGAGACACATTTAAAAAGAAAGAAACATGTCAAGCTTTCCTTTTAATCAGTCAGAAATATTTGACTGCTTGTCAGTTTTGACTTCCTTGTGTATTCTTTGCTATAATCTTACTCAGGTAACGTTTATAGTGACTCAGGACTGCCGTTCTGCTTTGACAGGAAATTCGAAGACGTACGTGACTTCAAGGGCTGTTTACTGAATCCACACTTACGGAATCCAATCTCGCGCACCGCCGAGTCTATTGGCTTCACGCGCGTTTGTGAAGATACGGTAAGAATCCTCCGTGTTTACCGAGGTCTTTGGAGGCCATGTCGTGTCTAGTTTAATGAGGTATATCGGCTAAACGTGCAACGAAATCCGTCCCATAAAGGGATAAGGGGTGTGGGGATGTGGTTCTACCAGTCCACGATGGTCTATTATGAGGGAGACCTCCGTCAAGATAGAGATTAACGACCTCGTCACTTCAGTAGGCCAATGCAGTTTGATGAATAATAAGAAATATTCCAAGTTACCACTTGATGTCACTCTGAATCAGGAACTATGCACCTTGATTTGTTTCTCATTTCTTTATTCTTTTATAAATCCTTACCAAAGGCATCACCTGGCTGTGACGTTGGCGCATGTGTAGTTGGAATGCTCGCTGCGTCAAAACAATCAAGCAGTACATTTGTTTCGACCATGTATCTCGAGAAATGAATAAAAACTAAACAAAGGCTGTATTTAATCTCTGACGTATCTGTAGGGCTCCTTTCAAAAGGAACCTCCTTCCCCCTCCGCCCTCCCGATTGTAAAAACGTAAGAAAGAATTTTGTAGTTTATTTAGAAAACAACCTTTAAGGAAAAAAGCGATTTCGACTAATCTTTTTTCTAATAACATAAGTATTAACTCTTGAAAACATATCAAAGTAGCAATAAACTTCTTCAAGCCTCTGACAACGACAATAAAATTTAAGGAGATAACGCGCTCGCTCTGTTTCCATGTCTTTACCCTGATATAAACACGCCTTTTAGCCAATCAGAGTCATCTATATATTGAAGTAGAATCGATATTAATGATAAAAGAGTTTGGCTTTTAGGCATTTCAAGCACACACACTCGATAATCTCCCCTCCCCTCCCTCCTACTCTCACCAAGTAGTTTGTCGTGCTCTAGGTTTCTGAGAAGTTCAGGTGGTGATCTATTACATTTTCCCTTCACAGCCGGTGCGTTTCCTGCGGATTCTCGCCCCGGGTGGCTACCTCGCCATGCAGAAACTTGCTATCGATGGTCGGAGCTTCTCCCTGGGTTTTTCGTTCCGCACTAGCCAGCCTAGTGGCGTCCTTCTAACCCAAGCTCACAATTCTGAGGTTTGTAAACTTACCGCTCATACGCGGGCAGTCAATGCTCTCGTAACTTTTGGAATAGCTTCTCAGTCGTGGTAAGACACGGCTATTTTAAGTGTAAAACAGAACACCTTAAAATGTACAGTTTTGAAATGAATCTTGTAATAATTTTTATATAGGTTTTTAAGGGAGCTATGTCAACCCCCAAATGATAACTTTTCTCATGACGAAAGACAAAAATAAATACTCAGATTATCAGACTATGCTTTCCAGGTAAATGGGAGAAAATGTCAGACAATTTTGATGAAGGATGGCAAATAATCGACTGGATGAAAAATACTGCTTTTAAGAGAAATTTAGAGCAACTTGAAATCTGTTCACTGCCAACCTAAATCAAGTTTCTAGAATACGCTTTTCTAATCCACTTTAATCTTTGCCAAAGTGTTGTCTCTTTTCTGACAATAGTATTACTGATAGTTTTAGCTTAGTGTCGAAGCAGTCGTCCGTTTATAGAAAAAGCGTACTGCCTCTATTAATAGTTATCAGAGATTCTATCCTATCACTTAGTGGGCTTTTCTTTGAAGAGCTCAGTTCGTTTAGACCAGCTTTATACAGTTGTTACTATATTCCCTATATAACATAAAATTATTCATCTTTCAGGATGACTTCATCACCCTTGGTCTTTTGAAAGGCAAGGTCGTTCTTAAGGCGGATCCTAGCGGGTCTCCAATCGAGTTGAAGACAATAAAAAGCTATAACGACAACAAGTGGCATTTTGTGTTCGTCCATAAAGAAGGGTTCGAGTAAGTCATGACGATTCGGTACAGCAGCGTTCAGCAAATGTTTTGAGAAATGAGTAGGTAAAAGTTAGGCCTATGATCGAGATCCTCTACCCGAGACTTACGTAAAGTATTATATGTAAGAAAAAAACAAAGAACTTTCAAGTGTTTGAAACGACATTTTCCATACAAATTCGAACTCGTCTAATATGATATTTTCATTCATTACAAACCTTCCCGCTGAGTTTATTCCCAAAAGCAATAACAAGTTGGATTCATGACATGTTTATGCCGTGGTTTCTTTTACTTTTCAGTTTTAGCCTCCAAGTGGACTCTGAGAGAAAACAAGACAAAGTCCGTGGTAACCAACGGGTCCAGACGTCTTCAGATTTGTACATTGGCGGTGCACCTTCCTATTATATTAAAGACTATCGTAACGTCTTCTCTGGTGATATGATTAAGAGCTTGGTGGGAGGCACGATAAAGGACCTGTTTTTTAACGCAAAGTTAGTAAACGTGTTAAAATGATCTTATTCATAAGGCATCAAAGCGAGGCTTGTCAATCTACAGTCGTTATTAACGGGCATATAAACCACAAAATTGGGCCTTTTATGTTTACATATTCATGAAGCTCGTGTGTTTGATGGAATGGATCCAAAAACTTAATCCAAAAGCTGAAAATACGAACACGCCATCTTGGATATGTGACGTCACAAGTCGGAACACACAGAACCGGAAGTTCCTAAATGTTGTATCTCAATGCACTACACTGTACATTGTATGTAAACCCTTATTGCCTTTGCCTGAAGTCTTCGTAGAAGCCATTTCTCCACTTGTGACGTCACAGCATTACTCCAAAAATCACGTGTTTTTTTTCGTTTATCATTCGAATTCGACAAAATAACCCTCAAATTCGTTTTCTACGAGTGATTCTGCATTAGCTTCGGATTGGTAGTATTTGACTGGTTTAAAACATGCCTTTAATTTATTTATGACAAAAGGACACAACAGTGCATTACGACAGAAACTAAGAAATTTCTGACCGACTCCAATTTTGCGATCTCTGGGACAACTGGTCTTGTTCTGATACCATTGTTACCAGACTTCTTGCCGGGTGGCCGCGTGGCCTTGGTCTGATACCATTGTTACCAGACTTCTTGCCGGGTGGCCGCGTGGCCTTGGTCTGATACCATTGTTACCAGACTTCTTGCCGGGTGGCCGCGTGGCCTTGGTCTGATACCATTGTTACCAGACTTCTTGCCGGGTGGCCGCGTGGCCTTGGTCTGATACCATTGTTACCAGACTTCTTGCCGGGTGGCCGCGTGGCCTTGGTCTGATACCATTGTTACCAGACTTCTTACCGCGTGGCCTTGGTACTAGACCTCTTACCGTGAATACATTGCTTACGTTCAGAGAGTTATAAAGTGACGATGCCACAATCATATTCAAAAAGTAAATGTTAGGATTTCTGAACCTAAATAGAAAGTCCTAGTTAACATGAAGTCTTGCTAAAGATTTGAGATCATTGAAAGTGAGATATGGACCTTTGATTGCAGAAATATCTCCATATCAAAGTCTCTTATTTTTGAAATATCTCCATATCAAAGTCTCTTATTTTTCACTGAACCAGTGAAAAGTTACAGTCTTTGTATGGCCAAATTTCGAACTGTACATTCCATTATCACTCTTCAATGTAATGGTTGTTGAGACTTGAAATTTTGCATACATGTATACCTTATTTGTTACATCTATCTGACTGGGTGGTTACCAGAACTATATTGTGAAACTCATCAGTAAAAGGATGATATCAACTCTACCCTTCCACCAGGGCGGCGCACTTCTAACCGTGCATTCTCTGTGTATTTCGTAATCAGAATTCTTAGCTTCATCAAGAATTTGAGAAGCAAAAACGTGTCATTTGACGAGGACGACTATCCTGAACCAGGTCCAAAGGATTTTATAATTATTAAACCGCCAACACAGATGCCTACGACCCCCACGGTAACAACAGAGATGATGATGCCTCCTACCACAACCATGCCAACTACAACCACTGAGCCGACTACAACTATGGAGCCAACTACAACTATGGAGCCGACTACAACTATGGAGCCGACTACAACTATGGAGCCGACTACAACTATGGAGCCGACTACAACTATGGAGCCAACTACAACTATGGAGCCGACTACAACTATGGAGCCGACTACAACTATGGAGCCGACTACAACTATGGAGCCGACTACAACTATGGAGCCGACTACAACTATGGAGCCACCTACAACCAAGAAGCCAACAACTATGAAGCCAGCCACAACCAAGAAGCCAACAACTATGATGCCAACCACAACTGTACAGCCAACCACGGAGATGATGTGTCCTTTAGGAGAACCTGTAGTGCGTGATGACAGTCTGTTTGCCTTTGGATCGGGACGGCATAGTTATGTCAAGTACTCGAACATTAAGGGAGACGCAGTGATGAAGAAGGTGGCTGGGTCAAGGTGGGTTTCAAATCCTATGTAGTTAGATACTGGGCTTAATTATCAGGCTTGTCATTACCTTTTCCTGTGATAACTTAATTAATCCAAGTTATTGATCTAAAGGGTGGTCAAGTGGTTGAAGCGATAGCCTCTCACTCTGACCAGGGTTGAGTTCCCAGACTCGGCATCATATGAGTTGAGTTGTTGGTATCCCACCCTTGCTTCGAGGGTTTTTCTCCGGTTTTCCTCCTCGAAAACCAACCTAAATTCCACTTCGATCTCGAAATGCATGTGCACGTTTAAAACGAGCCATTTGAAGCTCTTAAAGGGGCAGTGTCAACCAAAAAGGGCATGTTGCTTTCGTCACCAAAGACAAAAATAACTACTCAGACAAGTAGAGTATGTATGCCATGAATACTTGTGAAAATCTGAGCCAATTTCGACCAAGGATTGCAAAGATTCGAGTGGATGAAAAATGCTTCATTATAGAGAAATTTAGAGCAACTTGATTTCGGTCCACCGTGGACCGAAATCAAGTTGCCAGAATAAAATTTGTAATCATTTTAAATCTTTGCCATCCTCAACTAAAATGGTTTGGAAACCATACCTGAACTTCCACAAGGTATTTCTTTTCTATCCCGGAACGTTATTTTTTCAATTTCGTTTTAAAGAAAATATGAGGTTCAGTTTGGTTGACATTGCCCCTTTAAGTGTTTTGTGGGTAAAGTAAAGTAAAGTCACTTTATTTATAGAGGATAACACGTTTACCGCTAACATGTAGCTCAGTAATCTTACACGTGGCCCTCTCTTGACTTAGTCCTACTGTTTTACGTCCTTATCCGAGAAGAGGTGAAGTTGTAACGATACTGTGGGATTATGTAAAGGCAGCATCTTCTACTCAGTTATTTTAAGACCCTGTGTGTTGGTCCGACCGGGGTTTAAACCCGCGACCTCCCGCACGACAGACCGGCGCTTAACCACTGAGCTAACCGGGAGTAATACGATTTTATATATTATATGCGAAGAATCGCTGGGGAAAATTATTTCTCGTTTTTTCTAAAATCAGTATTTAGAGCTATTGCATTCTAAAAACAAAACCAGTACGATGATAGAAATGAAATATGTTTTCCATCGGTTCGATAAGAGTTTGAGTGCTTCATGGGTCCAAGAATGTATTTTCTACAGACCTTGGAACCAATCGATTCGATGTTTTAGTTTAACCAATAGATGCCATGGGTCTCTTGTGGATGCACAGATGACGTCATAACGTGAAGATAAAGAAGTACGCCACGAGACGCAGTTAAATAAGAGAGGATACGAAACTATTCTATGCAAAACATGAGGAGTAGGCGACTGGTGACACTTGGGTATTTTCTTTGGCCAAGAATGTATTTATACGACTACCCACAGACCTGTGAAACAATCCAGTCGATCGTGCTATGGATCTGTGCACCTGTTCTCTAACAATGGCTATTGACCAATCAGCGCGCGCGTTTCGCACTATTTATTGTAAAATTATAAACGAATTATGAAATACCGCCTCCCGGTTAGGTCAGTAGTTAGGTGCTGTGTCACGATACTGCGCATGTTACAGTGTCCAGACATAATTGACAGCCGTATTGTGTAACATCCAATGAGTATCCATCAAAATAGATTGCCGGAAACGCCACACTGTATCGAGTGACAGTTGTGATTCACAGATTGTAGTTTTGCACAGTATTTACAAGGATTTTATTCTTCCTACATCCAAGATAAACAGCAGTAAAGAATGGTATCTATATTTCATTACTTTCTTGTATTTTTTTTGCTGTATTTCGAGTCCTAAACAGTCACGCTGCCTGCGTGTTTATATAGATTACAACACTCAAAATAACCTTTTATCGATGTTTTGGTTTTCATTTTATTTTACATCATAGGATAGCTATGAGATTGTAAAGGTACTAGTTGGGCTTAAACGAAAAGGATGTCCATGTAAACTCGCTGCAGCTCAAGAACGAGACGATAGGCAGCGAAGTCGATATCGTATCGCTGTTGAAAATATTAATGCCATATCATTATGACTTGAAAGGTTGCCATGTGTTTCGTTAAATCTACTGGACATCCAAATCCTCTTCGCTTCTGGTTGGAGCGCCAAAAAGATTCCGATTTCTTGCGTTTCTCGGCCGCTATATTCGGAGTACTCAGTGGCGGTCTTCCCCGCCGGGAAGCAGCACTTATGCTTTGGTTTTAGTTGTGTTGCAGTCCGCAATACCGACTTTTGAATAAACAAATAACTAAAACTTATTTAAGGACATCTTACATTTCCATAAATGACCAAAGGAGGCTAGGATGGGTTCAAGAAGAACACTGATGGAAGTCGATTTAAAAATGGATATCTCACCGCTCTGAGAATTTCTTTCCGGGCTAGACCCCGGGTCGTAATTCACAAATCATCAGTTGTGACGCATGCGCAGTACCGTGACATAGCGCCTTTAAGCTTCGGTCTGTCGTGCGGGAGGTCGCAGGTTCAAACCGGCCGGACCAACACTCAGGGTCTTAAAATTATCGAGTGGAAGGTGCTGCCTTTGTGAAATTATGTCATTCTTAAACTGCAAAATGGTTAGACCTTCACGTTTCCTCGGATAAGGACGTAAAATCGTAGATCCCACGTCGTCCTCGTGTTTATCAGTCTCACCAGACTGTCACGAGTTACTGACGTTAAATAAGGTCGCTTTACCTTTACTTTATACCTTTTTTTTTATTCATTACACAGGACTAGAATTTCCCTTCAGTTCCGTGCTGCTAATCCTGACGGCATTCTATTCTACTCGGCCAATTCCATACAGGCAGACTTCCTCACGTGCTACCTTGTTGGTGGCAGAGTGAAGTGTAGTCTGAGCTGCGGTGGGGGTATTATTGAGCTGGTGTCCTCTGCAATGTACAATGATGGAAAATGGCATTCGGTAGGTACTGTAGATGTTGTAGTTTAAAATATTCTGGGCACTGCATGGTTTCCCTCCAAAATCAACTCCCCTTTACATCCACCCACTAAACCTAACCTAACCACGTACCTTACCCAACGTAACTTAAGGTTACCGTATACCTTCGCGGCATGTTTTCTTAAAAAAAATTTTGATGGATTGATCTTCATCCTTCCGAAAAAATTTTTTTAAACATCCAAAAGTTTGCGAGATATTAAAAAAAAAACGTAATTTGAAGGAAAGTAAATAAATCGCTTAGGCGTGATAAATCCCTCTGATCCCATTACGTGCCACAGGCACCCCGCTGAATTTTTGCGGGAAACTACATCCGGAGCTTCAGACTCACAGTGAGCCGTGACTCGTGAGTTCAGTGATTTTATAGCGTTTAATTTACCGGTATATCGATCGTGGATATGCCCAGAAGAGAAAAGAATAATCCTTGAATTAAAGGTTAAAAAAGAAGACAGGCCCCAAGAAGATTCAAGAGAATGAGCTCGAGAAGGAGCAAACTTTCAATACGGAGAAGAAAGTGATGCCCGCGGAAAGCGACAAAGGCTCGTGGTTCGAACAACCTTCATTTTTGACGACTCCCACTTCGAGTTATATTAGTACTGCTACAACTCCGACGGAAAGCTGCTCAGCTAGTAGACTTAAACTTTTGCCAGGTACAAGAAAAGAGACGGAAGATTCAGAGAGTAGCAGCGAGTCCGCATCCGACTCCGATTCTAATGTCTTGGGTGACTCGCAGTTTCCAACTTGGGCCGTGGTCAATCCAGGAGTTCTAAATCGTGAACTTGAGCGAAGTTCAGCCTGTCGATTTTGCGGAACTGAAGGAATCATCGCAGCTGACATAGCAGGTTTAGGATCAACATCAACGTTCTGAGCACGAGGTTGCCTGCCACTCGCTTTTCCCTTCGCTCTTGTTTGCGGCGTTGCCTTTCGACGCGATTTAGTTTTCGATATCCGGCCCTCTCCCTTCATGGTACAACCCGTTGATTTACCTTTCTTTTTCCCCTTATGCGCATTATCTCTAGTTTTGGCCATAACACAACGCTCTTTTGAATATTTGTGACACGACACTAGTATGTATGTTTCTTATGCAATTTGAGCCACGTACTAATTTCCCGCGAATTTCTGGACTTGATTCATAAGCTCCGGGGATCCTTACATATAATTGGCTGGCTGGTTTAAGTGTTGACGTTTGCTTTGATGAGGTGTGATGTGTGATGTGTTTCCTAACCTTCAGAAGCCAAAAACGCTGATAGATATTTATGCGTATTCACTGTCTTTGGATGAATTTATAGGGTATGAAGACTTGTCAGATCTTGATGAAACTTGGCCTAGTGTTA
This sequence comes from Actinernus sp. WN-2022, assembly GCA_030867875.1. Lineage (NCBI taxonomy): Eukaryota > Metazoa > Cnidaria > Anthozoa > Actiniaria > Actinernidae > Actinernus > Actinernus sp. WN-2022. The sequence continues at coordinate 120,822,766 of JAOWCC010001589.1, forward strand.
GAGGAGCTACATATGAACCAAAGTGTGTGAGCGTTTAACGATATATTAATTATTTTTCTTATAAGAGTACTTGCCGTGATGAAATACAGAAACTATTTCGATGGAAACTTTGAAGATGAATTGCATTTGAACAAAGTAAAATATTAAAAAACGCTCACACACTTTGACAGGCCATCATGTGCTGATTGACATTATGCAGCCGAATCGTCCGTAGGCGCGAACGCGGAGGGACATAAATTCACTTCTGTGAAGCTCGTCTTTTTTGCGTTTGTTGCCTTGGCATTTACTGAAAATGTAATATTTGTGCAATTCTACATTATATAACCTTTCCAGTGATATATAGGTTTCTATACTTTCCTTTAAAATGATGCGCGTGCGATTTTATTTGCGAGAGACACCCGCGAAGGTATACGGTAACCTTAAACCTAACGTAAGAACAACAGGCAGAAAAAATTAAACAATGATTCGCTTAAGAACTATAGAAAAAGACAATAAGCTACGGCAATGAGCATCTCCATGTTTATTCCGGTGGCCATTTTTGCTGTGAAAACACCATCCAGCCAATAGCGATACTTCTTGTTGATAAACATTACAATTGTTATGCTAATGTACCAACCATGATTTCAAAAGGCCGCTTTGTGTCAGGAACCAATGGATCTCTCGTCGGCACATTAATGGGTGACGTGGCAGTAGGTATCGCTATAGAAAAAGGGGAAAACGAAAGATATTCGAAGAACAAATTTGAGACCTTTCCTCTTATACGATTACCTTCGATATCAAACCAAAGAATTAATAAATAATAATAATTGATCAAAGCTAAATTAATGAAGGTATATTACTTTAATGGTTTACTGTTGAATCCAATATATTAGAGAAACAAGAATAGAAAATTAACACATTTTACATTCCTTTGCCGTTTGACCCGCGAGCGTCACTTGATCGAAATATCGGCCGCCTGTCGATCAGTAGCTACTTGAACGGCTTTAATAGAGTTGTCTTCACTGTTTGTTGGGGGGAAGGGGAAGCTTATCCTCTTCTAATATGCGCATTTAATCATACATATGTTAATTTGCGCAATTTATCGTACCTATCTCTATATAAGTAACATAATTATTACTTCGGTAGGAATTGCAGGATTCCTACGGTGACGTCATATTCCTACCTACAACAATAATACCTAACCCTGACTACAAACCTAACCCTCCACCAGGGTTTAGCCAGGGTTTAGCATTCCTATTCTTCTTCTTCTTGCACTTCTTCTTCTTCTTCTTCTTGCCCTACTTCTTCTTCTTGCCCTTCTTCTTCTTGCCCTTCTTCTTCTTCTTCTTGCCCTTCTTCTTCTTCTTCTTGCCCTTCTTCTTCTTCTTCTTGCCCTTCTTCTTCTTGCTCTTCTTGCACTTCTTCTTCTTCTTTACTTCTTCTTCTTGCACTTCTTCTTCTTCTTGCACTTCTTCTTCTTCTTGCTCTACTTCTTCTTGCTCTTCTTCTTCTTGCTCTACTTCTTCTTGCTCTTCTCTTTCTTGCACTTGCTCTTTCTCTTATTCTTATAGCCCACTTTCGATGTATGCCTTGTCACGCACAATTTACCGGGAGCCTCAAATTGAAATCTTTGTGCATGACAAGTGAAGCAGACGTTGAAAGTGGGCTATTGAAATTTGTAAGTTACTTTATTACAACATATATACAAGTTCGCTTATATTATTAGTAAGGCGGTC